>JAUTXW010002341.1:0-436397 GCA_030620095.1 Kuschelorhynchus macadamiae | reverse complement strand
GTGTTTTTTTTTCCTGTTCTTTGGTTCAGTTAGTGCTTGTCACTGGATTTGTAAGTTGAACTTTTTTTAATATAAATTCGGTTTGGATTTATATAAATTTGTAGTTATAATGTGTTATGAGTATAGGTTTTTAAATAAAAAAACATGACATATTTTAATATTTTATTTAATATTATCAGATGATCCAAAACCTTATTTCCCCTTAATAAAAAAAAAATACTGTTAGTCGATACAAAAGTGCAAATTAATAAGATTTTTTTGATGATGATTTGTGTAATTTTGTCTGATTAACAAATTTTAAATGCGATATTTGGATGATTAAACAAAACTTTAAATACATTCTTGATCAATGACTGCCCGCTCCGACTTCGATTCCATATTTGTAGCTTAGGCCCGATCTTGAATGGATTTCAGTGTAGAATCCTTGTGGTATTTCAATTTGTATGCCTGTGCCAATTTTCATATTGATGATGGTTCAATAGTGTGGTCTTCTACGCTGAAAAGATCAAAATCCCAGCCGCTTCAGAGGTAAATTGTCTAGGAGCTAGAGCCTCTGAGTGTGTTTTTCCTTAATTTAATCTGAAAAAAAATAGAAATTTAGTTATTATATGAAGTAAATATCTCTATTCAAGAAACTTATTAATTTAATACCTGCCTGGATTTTTGGTTATAATGTTTATAATTTTTGAATAAAAATATCAGTTTCTTTTAAATCTATTCCTTGATTTTTCATTTTTTTATATCTTTTCTAATTCCATTTGTGTTTTATATACTTTTATGAAAACGTTTTATTTAAGACCTGTAAATTCTCTCAACATAATTTGTTCCATTTAGTTCATCTTTCATTAATCCTAATTTTTTGACTTTTTGAGGGCATATTATATATACGTTGTTATAAGGATAATCTAAAGTATCAAATAAATGATATCTTCTTTAATATGTAATAGATATCGTCAACGAAAATCAATGATATATTAAAAAATAGGTATCTGTATACAAAAGTTTTGTGTTCATCCCAATTTATTTTTTATATAGTTATAATGAAAAAGTCATAAAGAAACGTTTTTTTGACAAATCCAAAAAAAAAAATGCTAAAACCTACAAATATTGGTTTTATTTTATTTTTACTTCTAATCGTGACAATTCGATAGAACAATGTCATTAGAAATACAAGTACAACTATGAAAATTTGGTTCTGAAATATAAAAAATTTGCTCCAAATCTACCATTTATGTTTGCGTACGTTTTCTGATGGTTTTTCCAAAAGAATGCATTATTTAATAACTTAAAAAAAAAATTCAAAATCATTTTTGCTTTTTGTTTTTGTAAATTTGTATTTAAATCAATAGGTTTTTTTTAACCAACTTGATTGATCAAATTTTAATACTTTATCTATTTCTATAATTTTAATCCTAATTGTAAAGCTTGTTTTAAATTTCGATAATAAATTACATTTTTTTTTTTTTTTAATTAATAAATGTAGTCAGCAATTTTGGAAGTTTTGATTTTGGTGGACATGAATGTTCCGGACAAAAAGTGGTAAATTTTTATGTAATTGAAAAAGTTCTCTAGGATATTATATCAACTGGAATCTATATCCAATGGCGCTATAGTCAGCAAATATTTAAATAATATTAGGTGTAAAATTATTTAGATTACTCCATTTAAATTTTTTTGAGGTAATGGTAAACTCATTGCTGCACCATATGAATTATTAACATCAAAATACATTAAAAAATAATATTGAGTTAATTTTGAATGGTAAGATGTTTCCATATATTTATTATTAGCTTACCATATCTATTTGAACATTGAGATATACTTCCTCAAATACCTCTTTCGATAAATAAAAGCATGTGGATGTCAGTTAGTAGTAGTTCTAATTCGATACCTTGTGACAAAACAATTTGATAAGTTAAACCTGGAACTGTATAGGTCCACAATGCATCTAGTTCGTATGTTGTTAATCAAATTAATTCAAAATCAAATTCAAAAATATCAGCCAAAAGTAAAAAACGTCAGTTTTAAGGTATAATTCTGCATATTCTTGTAAATTGTTGATATGAAAAGTATTCCAAAAACGGTTTGCAGCAAAACAATATTCAACTTGTGACATTTTTACCACTAATGGAACTATAAAAGATTATATTTTCGGTAATATTGTCATTTAATTTTTCACAACAATCTAAATATCCATATGGAAAAAAGTCCTTACGTGATAGTAATTACAAATTCGTTATTTGATGTATAAAAACTCTTAAGACTATTTTTTTACCATTAGGTAAATAAGAGGATAAATTGTTAATACTGGAAGACATAAATCTATAAGAATCCAGAAATCTAAAATTAATATTTGGATTTTCTATATATTTTGTAAAAGAAATATATCTTTCTTTATTAATGGGTAATAAAATAATTTTTTCCTTTACATTAAGAAATAACTATCGTAGCCGGAGAGAGATTGTGGAATAATACAAGTGTAATGGGGTCAGTTTCGCAGATAACAAAAGGACAAAATGATTACAAGATGAATGAGTAGCACCACGAGCCATTCAATGCAATCTTTTCCTGTAAATATTTTAAAATATGATAAAGAACTATTATATTTAAAATAATATGTAATGCTGAAAGCTTTATGTTCTTGATATATTGTAGTAGTAGTAGTAGTAGACTTTGAATTAATTGTGTTTGGATTTTTTCTCTAAAATACTTTCTAAATCAGCATAAATTGCAAAAGAAACTCTTTGTTTAAATTTAAAATTTGTAAATTTTAAAATATTGTTATCTTCAGATGGTTAAGTTATTTTGGTTTTATTTGTAGTTTTACAACAAATTAAATGTTTTTAAAGATTTTCTTAGTTTTAAAGTGATTTAAACATCTTTCACTAAACCATTTTTTGTGACTTATATTTCCCATTTGTTGGTTTAATACACGTGATAGATCTTTAATTAAAGCAAAATGATATATATTTGTATAGTTATTTTCATCATTAAAATAATCCATTTTATTATTACAAGGAATCATTAATAAATTTATTGTTGGAGAATAATTTTATTGACTTGAACACAGTGGAACAATTTGAGATTTTTTTTTTAGTGAAAATGTTAATTAATAATTTATTTAATATTTAAAATTTTAATATATTTTTAATGCATATGGGAAATTCAATGTTATCATACTTTAATACCTCACTATAATGAGGGTAAGATGATGTTCTGTTTATATTTTTGTTTTTTTTATCACTTACTGGATATAAAGCACATACAATTGACCATAAAAATAATATTGATCATTATTTTTAATGTTAATAATTCCTTTGTATTTTTAAGAAATTGAGGTATTTCTGTGTAAGTTGGAAGGTCAACATTTATAGGGGTAAAATTATTTATATTTACTTTTAAATGTAAAATTTCATATAACGCACAACCAGAATCTCTTTCTCGAAATTCTTCCAATTTTTTTAAAATTTTATTTTTCACATTTTCAGTATACCAATTTCTTTTAGAGTAGTATTATTGTCAATAATTTCGTTATTTGTAGAAAAATGTTTTATATCAGTTTCCAAATTATGTGGTTTAATAAACATTGCGGAAAATATAATATTAACTTTTAATAGATTTTTTTTAATTCCTTTTTTTATCTGAATTGAAAAACTTTTGTATGCTTTATTTAAAAAAATTGTTGGATCTTTAATATTTAAGTTTATAATAGCATCTGTTCGTATTCGTTCCTGAAAACACGATTCAATATCTTGCCATAATAATTCTTTTTTTAATTATTTTTAAATAGAGCAGAACGACTAAATTTTATCCTTTTTTGATTTTAAAATTTTCCTTATAATTTTTTAAATAAGTTAAACTTGATTCAATTTTTGAAAAATTTGCGCAATACATTTGATTTACTTTTTTTGACTAATCTTATTATTTTATTTAAATATTTTATCCAAAATAAATATTCATCTTTTTTAATTAATCTGCTTACCTGCTCGATTTTATGTAGCACTTTACTAACCAACTGATCAAGAGTCTGTAAGCTAATTTCAGAATTAACATCCATTTTTATAATGGACTGAAGTCTACTAGAATAGTTGAATAGGGATCTAGGTATATACATATTTTTTAAGTTGTTGCAGTGAATTAGATTTTATTATAATACATAAGATAATTTCAGTGAATCCATAATAATAAAGTTAACAAATTAACCCACAATTAAAGAAATAAGTTTTTACACCTTATATAAAAAATATATTCTATTTACAAATTAAGTAATCATTTCTACTGCGTAGTTGCATATGTAAATGTAAGTAATGGTTTTGTTATTATACAATAGGAGAGGTTTGAGTTTTTTGTATTATTCCATTTAAACATTTCATAAGAAATACATTTATCTTAAAATTTATATTTTTTCAAATATAATATGTTTGCAACTAAATTTCCTAGTTTATTTACCCTCCCATTAAAACAAGAATCCACATCTTCCCAAACTGATTTTCTTTTCAACAGACCCTTGTTATTTTTTAAGTGCAATTTAAAACGTAATAAAAAGTGTTTTTAAAATTGACAAATTACTTTCTATTAAAGTTTTTGCATATACCATAAAAAAAATCAGTAACTTTCAAAGAAAATCAAAATAAATACTATTATTTAATTAAATGGAATTTAACTTTATAGACAAGCTCGAAAAAGTGACTGTCAAAAATATTATCTAGTTAGACTTCGTTTTGAAAAAAAAATTAAAGAATGTGAAAGTGTACTTGAAAAAATTCTAAATACAGAACATAGATATAAAATATACAATGAAAGGATAAATATATTAAATAAGTAAAATAAGTTTAAAAAATAAGTAAGTTCCTGTTAAATAAATATAAGTTGATTCATGACAACTAAAGCCATCTTTAACGGAAAATTAATTTTATCTTTTACAAATACCACGATTGTAGATGGTGTCGTAGAAATTTTTTTTTTATTTTAAAACTTTTTAATTAGAAAAAAATATATTTATATATAGAACTATTAAAATGTAAAAAACTAACTCCGCATCCAATCGTTCACTTAGAATTTATATAACATCGTAAGTATTTTATTTGGGGAACACAGTGAAAAAAAAAGTATACAAATATTATTATTTACTTACCCAAAAAAAAAAAATAGAAATATTTACTAAAATTACACGTATCACTATTATCTAACTAATCCAAATAATTTATTCTAAGATTTGGTTGTTTTATTAAAATTTTGTTTTGAACTATTTCCATTTCATCTTCCTCGAATAAAGTTACTTTTGAAATTTTATTCACTTTTTTTTATAAAGTTTGTGAATATGAAAATTTGACAATGTTGATGATCCCTGATTGGGAACGAAATTCGTTTTAAGTAAATTAGGAAATTTAGCTTCAAACTTATTGACAGGTCTCTGATTAACAACAAAATTAGTTTTAGACATTCTTTTTTGTCAAATCACTTTTACAGTACTTGTTAATGGATTATATTTTATTAATCGATCGTGTAAAATTAAACAATATGCACTAGTATTTTCTGGAACTGAAGAACTTGTTTCAAATTCTATACGAATATCAACAAACGAATAGACAGAGAACTGATACCATACGCAAACTCTAGACGAGTATAAGTACAAATTTATCATTGAAAAAATTAACAATTTTGACGTAGATGACGATAAAAGTATTCATTAATTTCAAAGGAAATTTTCAACAAAATTTGCTGCGTTACATATTGTAACACCACGTCCACAGTAAATGTTTCTTTATCTTTTATCATAATTACTAACAAAAACAGACGTCGAACATATTAATTTTAATTAACAGAAAAACAATTCTCGGTACTCGACCTTTTCTTATCTGCGAACCTGACCTCTAGTCTTACGTCCAACATTAACAGAAAAACAATTCTCGGAATTCGGCGAGGCTCTTGTGATGACGCGAGGCTCGGCGAAGCTCGCTTCTTGGAAGTTTTTTTCAAAAATAACACAAACTTTTGTGACAGGTAAACACTTCTTGCAGGCAGGTGTTATTTTTGAAAAAAACTTCCAAGAAGCGAGCTTCGCCGAGCCTCGCGTCATCACAAGACCCTCGCCGAATTCCGAGAATTGTTTTTCTGTTAATGTTGGACGTAAGACTAGAGGTCAGGTTCGCAGATAAGAAAAGGTCGAGTACCGAGAATTGTTTTTCTGTTAATTAAAATTAATATGTTCGACGTCTGTTTTTGTTAGTAATTATGATAAAAGATAAAGAAACATTTACTGTGGACGTGGTGTTACAATATGTAACGCAGCAAATTTTGTTGAAAATTTCCTTTGAAATTAATGAATACTTTTATCGTCATCTACGTCAAAATTGTTAATTTTTTCAATGATAAATTTGTACTTATACTCGTCTAGAGTTTGCGTATGGTATCAGTTCTCTGTCTATTCGTTTGTTGATATTCGTATAGAATTTGAAACAAGTTCTTCAGTTCCAGAAAATACTAGTGCATATTGTTTAATTTTACACGATCGATTAATAAAATATAATCCATTAACAAGTACTGTAAAAGTGATTTGACAAAAAAAGAATGTCTAAAACTAATTTTGTTGTTAATCAGAGACCTGTCAATAAGTTTGAAGCTAAATTTCCTAATTTACTTAAAACGAATTTCGTTCCCAATCAGGGATCATCAACATTGTCAAATTTTCATATTCACAAACTTTATAAAAAAAAAGTGAATAAAATTTCAAAAGTAACTTTATTCGATGAAGATGAAATGGAAATAGTTCAAAACAAAATTTTAATAAAACAACCAAATCTTAGAATAAATTATTTGGATTAGTTAGATAATAGTGATACGTGTAATTTTAGTAAATATTTCTATTTTTTTTTTTTTTTGGGTAAGTAAATAATAATATTTGTATACTTTTTTTTTCACTGTGTTCCCCAAATAAAATACTTACGATGTTATATAAATTCTAAGTGAACGATTGGATGCGGAGTTAGTTTTTTACATTTTAATAGTTCTATATATAAATATATTTTTTTCTAATTAAAAAGTTTTAAAATAAAAAAAAAATTTCTACGACACCATCTACAATCGTGGTATTTGTAAAAGATAAAATTAATTTTCCGTTAAAGATGGCTTTAGTTGTCATGAATCAACTTATATTTATTTAACAGGAACTTACTTATTTTTTAAACTTATTTTACTTATTTAATATATTTATCCTTTCATTGTATATTTTATATCTATGTTCTGTATTTAGAATTTTTTCAAGTACACTTTCACATTCTTTAATTTTTTTTTCAAAACGAAGTCTAACTAGATTATATTTTTGACAGTCACTTTTTCGAGCTTGTCTATAAAGTTAAATTCCATTTAATTAAATAATAGTATTTATTTTGATTTTCTTTGAAAGTTACTGATTTTTTTTATGGTATCATATAGTCAAAAAAAGTAAATCAAATGTATTGCGCAAATTTTTCAAAAATTGAATCAAGTTTAACTTATTTAAAAAATTATAAGGAAAATTTTAAAATCAAAAAAGGATAAAATTTAGTCGTTCTGCTCTATTTAAAAATAATTAAAAAAAGAATTATTATGGCAAGATATTGAATCGTGTTTTCAGGAACGAATACGAACAGATGCTATTATAAACTTAAATATTAAAGATCCAACAATTTTTTTAAATAAAGCATACAAAAGTTTTTCAATTCAGATAAAAAAAGGAATTAAAAAAAAATCTATTAAAAGTTAATATTATATTTTCCGCAATGTTTATTAAACCACATAATTTGGAAACTGATATAAAAACATTTTTCTACAAATAACGAAATTATTGACAATAATACTGCTCTAAAAGAAATTGGTATACTGAAAATGTGAAAAATAAAATTTTAAAAAAATTGGAAAAATTTCGAGAAAGAGATTCTGGTTGTGCGTTATATGAAATTTTACATTTAAAAGTAAATATAAATAATTTTACCCCTATAAATGTTGACCTTCCAACTTACACAGAAATACCTCAATTTCTTAAAAATACAAAGGAATTATTAACATTAAAAATAATGATCAATATTATTTTTATGGTCAATTGTATGTGCTTTATATCCAGTAAGTGATAAAAAAACAAAAATATAAACAGAACATCATCTTACCCTCATTTTAGTGAGGTATTAAAGTATGATAACATTGAATTTCCCATATGCATTAAAAATATATTAAAATTTTAAATATTAAATAAATTATTAATTAACATTTTCACTAAAAAAAAAAATCTCAAATTGTTCCACTGTGTTCAAGTCAATAAAATTATTCTCCAACAATAAATTTATTAATGATTCATGTAATAATAAAATGGATTATTTTAATGATGAAAATAACTATACAAATATATATCATTTTGCTTTAATTAAAGATCTATCACGTGTATTAAACCAACAAATGGGAAATATAAGTCACAAAAAATGGTTTAGTGAAAGATGTTTAAATCACTTTAAAACTGAAGAAAATCTTTAAAAACATTTAATTTGTTGTAAAACTACGAATAAAACCAAAATAACTTAACCATCTGAAGATAACAATATTTTAAAATTAACAAATTTTAAATTTAAACAAAGAGTTTCTTTTGCAATTTATGCTGATTTAGAAAGTATTTTAGAGAAAAAATCCAAACACAATTAATTCAAAGTCTACTACTACTACTACTACAATATATCAAGAACATAAAGCTTTCAGCATTACATATTATTTTAAATATAATAGTTCTTTATCATATTTTAAAATATTTACAGGAAAAGATTGCATTGAATGGCTCGTGGTGCTACTCATTCATCTTGTAATCATTTTGACCTTTTGTTATCTGCGAAACTGACCCCATGACACTTGTATTATTCCACAATCTCTCTCCGGCTACGATAGTTATTTCTTAATGTAAAGGGAAAAAATTATTTTATTACCCATTAATAAAGAAAGATATATTTCTTTTACAAAATATATAGAAAATCCAAATATTAATTTTAGATTTCTGGATTCTTATAGATTTATGTCTTCCAGTATTAACAATTTATCCTCTTATTTACCTAATGGTAAAAAAATAGTCTTAAGAGTTTTTATACATCAAATAACGAATTTGAATTACTATCACGTAAAGGAGTTTTTTCCATATGGATATTTAGATTGTTGTGAAAAATTAAATGACACAATATTACCGAAAATATAATCTTTTTATAGTTCCATTAGTGGTAAAAATGTCACAAGTTGAATATTGTTTTGCTCAAACCGTTTTTGGAATACTTTTAATATCAACAATTTACAAGAATATGCAGAATTATACCTTAAAACTGACGTTTTTTACTTTTGGCTGATATTTTTGAAAACTTTAGAGACATGTGTCTAACAACATACGAACTAGATGCATTGTGGACCTATACAGTTCCAGGTTTAACTTATCAAATTGTTTTGTCACAAGGTATCGAATTAGAACTACTACTAACTGACATTGACATGCTTTTATTTATCGAAAGAGGTATTCGAGGAAGTATATCTCAATGTTCGAATAGATATGGTAAAGCTAATAATAAATATATGGAAACATCTTACGATTCAAAATTAACTCAATCTTATTTAATGTATTTTGATGTTAATAATTCATATGGTGCAGCAATGAGTTTACCATTACCTCAAAAAAAATTTAAATGGAGTAATCTAAATAATTTTACACCTAATATTATTTTAAATATTGCTGACGATAGCGCCATTGGATATATATTTGAAGTTGATATAGAATATCCTAGAGAACTTTTTCAATTACATAAAGATTTACCACTTTGTCCGGAACATTTATGTCCACCAAAATCAAAACTTCCAAAATTGCTAACTACATTTTTTATAAAAAAAAAAAAAAAAAAAAAAATGTAATTTATTATCGAAATTTAAAACAAGCTTTACAATTAGGATTAAAAATTATAGAAATAGATAAAGTATTAAAATTTGATCAATCAAGTTGGTTAAAAAAAAACCTATTGATTTAAATACAAATTTACGAAAAGAAAGCAAAAATGATTTTGAATTTTTTTTTTAAGTTATTAAATAATGCATTCTTTGGAAAAACCATAGAAAACGTACGCAAACATAAATGGTAGATTTGGAGCAAATTTTTTATATTTCAGAACCGAATTTTCATAGTTGTACTTGTATTTCTAATGACATTGTTCTTATCGAATTATCACGATTAGAAGTAAAAATAAATAAAACCAATATTTGTAGGTTTTAGCATTTTTTTTTTTTGGATTTGTCAAAAAAACGTTTCTTTATGACTTTCATTATAACTATATAAAAAATAAATTTGGATCTAACACAAAACTTTTGTATACAGATACCGATTCTTTAATATATCATTTATTTCTCGTTGACGATATCTATTAACATATTAAAGAAGATATTCATTTATTTGATACTTTAGATTATCCTTATAACAACGTATATATAATATGCCCTCAAAAAGTCAAAAAATTTAGGATTAATGAAAGATGAACTAAATGGAACAATTATGTTAGAATTTATAGGTCTTAAATCTAAAACGTATTCCATAAAAGTATATAAAACACAAATAGAATTAGAAAAGATATAAAAAAATGAAAAATCAAGGAATAGATTTAAAAGAAACTGATATTTTTATTCAAAATTATAACATTATAACCAAAGATCCAGGCAGGTATTAAATTAATAAGTTTGTTGAATACCAATATTTACTTCATATAATAACTAAATTTCCATTTTTTTTCAGATTAAATTAAGGAAAAAACACACTCAGAGGCTCTAGCTCCTAGACAATTTACCTCTGAAGCGGCTGGATTCGATCTTTTCAGCGTAGAAGACCACACTATTGAACCATCATCAAGGACCAAAATTGGCACAGGCATACAAATTGAAATACCACAAGGATTCTACGCTGAAATCCATTCAAGATCGGGCCTAAGCTACAAATATGGAATCGAAGTCGGAGCGGGCATCATTGATCAAGAATGTATTTAAAGTTTTGTTTAATCATCCAAATATCGCATTTAAAATTTGTTAATCAGACAAAATTACACAAATCATCATCAAAAAAAATCTATTAATTGCACTTTTGTATCGACTAACAGTATTTTTTTTGAGACATTAAGGGGAAATAAAGGTTTCGGATCATCTGATAATATTAAATAAAATATTAAAATATGTCATGTTTTTTTATTTAAAAAACCTATACTCATAACACATTATAACTACAAATTTGTATAAATCCAAACCGAATTTATATTAAAAAAAGTTCAACTTACAAATCCAGTGACATACCTACTTCAAGATGCAGAAAAACCAGACATTTATTTAGTGGAAAAAGTGTTAAAACGTAAAAACGTGATAAGCATAATAGCTGGATAAATAAAAATAATGTAGAGTGACTTAATAAAATAATTTTGTTTCATGTACGTTTTATTTATTATATATTATTTACATGTTTTCTACAAATAATGTATTTATCTTCAAACAGAAAAACAATATTTATAATTATATAACAACTTGGCGTTTGATGATGCACAATGCCAAGTAGTGCCATATGGATCCTTGTGAAAGTGACATTCGGGAACTTTCTTAAACTTGCTTAGCTTCGGTTCACTCTCCAGAGGTTTTTTTAAAAAAAATTTTCCGCACTTTAACATGCCTTTTCACATGCTTTTGTTATATGGTGGTTTGAAAAGAAAATTTGAACAACGTGTTCCATCATACACAGCTAGTTCTTTTGGAATAAATCCAGAGGCACAATTAAATCTCTGGATATCAAGACACAAAATTGAATTTTCTCCTGCCATAGTCGAGTTACGAGACCCACGAAGTAAAACTAACAACACATAAAATAAACCGTAGTAGTTTTTTTTACATTTTAATTTCCATATTTTTACACTGTTCTATTTTGACATTAAAATCATAGACCTAATACTATTTACACCAAATACATAATTCGCTAAACAAGGATCACAAAATTTTAATAACTTTACTCTATATTTTTTTTCAACTGAACAATTACATCTTTGGCATAAAAATTGTATTCATTTATAGAAGGCTTACGTATATATTAATTATGTGTGCTATACATATTTTTAATCACCTGGTATACGTTATTATTCGAAACAAATATTATTTATTAAAACATTATTATTGCTCATCTCAATACTACATAAAGATCTCCTTATCTACATCCTCGACCTTTTCTTATCTGCGAACCTGACCTCTAGTCTTACGTCGTCGAAAATTAAAACAAGCTATTCTCGGTATTTTTCCAAAAACTAATATTTTACGTATTTATTCAAACATTGCTCATCTCAATACTACACAAACATCTCCTTATCTACATCCCCAACCTTTTCTTATCTGCGAACCTGACCTCTAGTCTTACGTCGAACATATTAATTAACAGAAAAACAATTCTCGGTACTCGACCTTTTCTTATCTGCAAACCTGACCTCTAGTCTTACGTCGAACATATTAATTAACAGAAAAACAATTCTCGGTACTCGACCTTTTCTTATCTGCAAACCTGACCTCTAGTCTTACGTCGAACATATTCATTTTAATTAACAGAAAAACAATTCTTAAAAATTTGACAAAAAACAAATCTCGGTGTCGACGACGGTTCGAATCCAGGCGGGCGCGTGGGCTTTTTTTTTTCTTCTAAGAAACAAATTAGTAATAATTATAGCGGTGCATGTGTGTGTGTGTGAGTGCCAAAAAGACACTTCACATATAAGTCTTTTTTGCTTCTACCTATTTACATCCTTATAAAAACACCACCATCCCCCCATAAAATAAAACTACCCGACGGGTCTCAACGCCTTTTTGAACACCTACACTAATAAGGCCCTTCTGGTCAACAGCCTCTGGTCATTGTCGACCACTTCTTCTTCGGCCTTTTTCAGGCATTTTTCAGGATTGTGTCACTTTTTTAACACGTACTTTTTGAACACCTACACTAATAAGGCCCTTCTGGTCAACAGCCTCTGGTCATTGTCGACCACTTCTTCGGCCTTTTTCAGGCATTTTTCAGGATTGTGTCACTTCGTCGCCGAAGAAGTTGGACACACCCAATCTTTGGACAGACAGGCCATCCTCGGTCACAGTACCCCGCCTTCTATACTACTAATATTTAACTTATATTTCAAAGTATGACAACATTGCATGTTTCGTAAAAGTGCAGAAATATGATATTTGGGTGCTGTATAGTAGAATAGACACACCAAATTTGGTACACGTGGGTTATTGATCATGTCTGATCGAAGGATGAAATTGGTAGTGTTGCCAAACTTTCCAGTTGTGCAGAGAATATGTTCCATAATATCACAATAACAGTCAAATATTGTAGTACGTAAAACATACCGTACAATGGTGTATGGTCATGTGTTCAAAACAAATTAAATAACCTACAGCAACAAAAATACGTAAGGAGTTGCATTTACCAAAAAAAAAAGTTTACATGTTTTCTGCAAGAACAGTATACTTGACTACAATGACAATAACATTGTAGGATCGGAATTATTCCAATTTTCGAAAATATCTAAGTATACTACTTGCTAGGAAGTATGGCCGCTTCATTTTATTTAAAAGACCCTTATTAGCAATGATAAATCAAAATTTGCATGGAAGAGAGATGGTTGCTTCCTTTCGCGTTGCAGTTCCTTAACTTTTACAAATGTAGGATGGTGTGGAGCAGTAGGTTTGTGTATTATGATGAATGATTTATATTTGTGACAGTTTAATATTGTGGAGTGTTTTTGAATACTAGAATAAATCTTAAAAATACATTTCTTTAAAAAACAATTTTAGTGAGTCAATACTTTATTATTAATTTTCATTCAATGACTAATTCCAGTTCTTTTATAATTAGCTGAAAATGTATAAACATATATTTAAAATATATTTATATTTACAAATAAATTTTTAAATTATAAAAAAACTAAAGTTAGTCGCTTATCTATTAGTCATATAAGGACATAATATGTTTAGTTACATTTTGACTTAAGGTTATTTGTGTAGAAACTACCAGTATATTATAATTATGGTTAATTACAACACAGAAGTTTAATTTGTCAACCTGAATAAAAATAAAAATGAACAATAAACTTAATATTGCTCATCATGGTCTTATTAGTTCGTTAAAGTACTTTTTTTACTATATCGCTACGTCAAAGTTGTAAACCGCATCTGGTGGAAGCTTTGGTGCATAAAATATTTACCTCGTATGTAAGTTTTATGTGAAGTAATAAAGATCCCGTATCCCAATTTTCAAGAAAATGGCTAATAACTACTAAAAATATAATAGCTGCTATATACATTCTCAATAAAATGAGTGGTTACTACTTTACTCAAGAGAACTGTATCTTTGTGGTTTTGACGACACTATTTCGATCAAAAGTCGTGATTTTTTAATTTTTATTTAAGTAGTGGCAGCTGTAGTGTTTGCTTGTGTTAATATGTGAGAAGACAACTGTTCGGAAAAAAATATTCAGTGTTGATCCACATTGTTTTTAAAATGCTCAGCAACAATGGTATACTGCGTACTTCTTAAGTAATTATTATAGGACAGAATCCAAATTAATAATTAAGTAAAATTAATAAAATTAATGACCGAATAAAGGCTATTAACAATATTTAACAAACAACAGAAATACAATATTTTTCCAGAAAACTATAGTCTTTATACAGAGCTATGGATCTATTACATATTTCTGTAGTGGAGAGAGGGTGACTTATTAGAGCTACAGCTCTTAGATTCCACTGGTTCCTTTGTATATCCTCCCAGAAAATATCGTTTACCCTAAGCCTATTTTACCAAAACACGTGTTGGTCCCACTTCCCACACATCATCACAACAAGCCTTTAACTTCTTTAAGCAACAAATGAATTACTTATATACCTACACGAGAATCAAAAGTAATAAATTGGTCAGATTTAGATCAAAATCCGAAATTGTAGAACAAAATGATGATATAATGTAGTCTGTGTCAAAGATTGAGACAGTAATACACCGATATTCTAAAACAATAATGTATTTTACCGACTCAAAATGAACCAAATGAAAGAGATCACTACATTACAAAGAATAGAACCAATCTATTTTTATAGATCGATCTCACTCACGCACTTTGTTCGTTTCAAGCGTCATTACGTAATCATATCGATCGTCCTCGAAAGACTTTCTTAAAAAGAAAGAGAAAAACTAAACTCAAACTTCTATTTTTTCTAATTGCGCCTCATAGGGCGTCTTTGTGCCTTGGAGAGCTGCTATGTTTTACAGAGACTACCATATACCATAGAAGGCTGCCTTTGTTCCACACAGGTCCGCCTTTGTGACATATGTACCATAGACGGCTGCTATTTGCCATAGAGGCCGCTATTATTTGCTATAAAGGGTGAATTGTGTCCTAGGACCACAGAGGACTGCTGCTATATCTGCTAATTTGTACCATAGAGGGCTACTATTTGTACCATAGAGGGCTAATATATTATGTGCATACAGCTACTTTGTTTCTAAAAACCCTATTATGTTTATGTTAGAGTAGCCATTACGTAACTTTATAGTAAATATATACGGTGTGAATAGTTTTATGTGCTCTTTTCTCAGGATCGCTTCGTAGAGTTTCCTTGATCTTTTTAAGTGAATGTCCTTCCTAAGAGAATAGCGGTCAAATATTTAATAAAAGTAGATATCTCAAGATGGGGATTAGTCTGGTCAAGGAATATTTTGTTACATCATTCTCTTTATATTATTTATATATATAAATATATATATATATATATATATATATATATATATATATATATATATATATATATATGGACTATTTTTTATAAGGATTTAGCAGTACCCCCAAGTTAA
Organism: Kuschelorhynchus macadamiae; assembly: GCA_030620095.1. Lineage (NCBI taxonomy): Eukaryota > Metazoa > Arthropoda > Insecta > Coleoptera > Curculionidae > Kuschelorhynchus > Kuschelorhynchus macadamiae. The sequence goes on along the minus strand of JAUTXW010002341.1, from coordinate 420,499 downwards.
ATCTAATGTAGCAAAATATATAATCTGTTAGGGTGTCTATTATATAATAATAATAATACTCGTCTTTTATTAATTAATTATCACATACATACAAAATTAGGCGATATTTAGCTGGCTACCTATTCTCACATATAGCCAAACTGTAAATGAAATTACATAACAAACATCAAGGTGACTAAATGAGACAGGAATAACCTACCCACAGATCCCAAGCCTTCAATACATTTATTATAGATAAATATATCCCCTTTACTACAATAATGACTGTACTTTTCTTTCCTAATTATGAAATGTGTTATATACCTGGATAAATTTGTCATTATTAGGACGTTTAATAAATAAAATAAGAAAAGGTAATAAATTATTTGATGTCAGAAAGCAAAGGAGAGGAGAGAGAAAATATAAGAAATAAGTACTTATATATTAGAGCGCAGTAAGTAATATAATCAATTAAATACTGAAATATTTAAACAAATAATCTTTTAAATAACTCGCTTGAAAGACAGAACAGAAGAGTGATTAAGGCAGGGTTTTACACTATTGTATAATTTAACGGAAACATAAGAAAAACTACGCTGAAATATCGCTGTCCTAAATTTAGGGATAGAGAGCATATCTCTAGACCTAACAGAAACAGCGGGTAAGATTGACATGTATTATTGGTAAGCAATAATCGGTGAGTTTAATAAGTAAATTTCCCATATTTTAGTCATGTGTAACCAATCCAAAATTTTTAAGGTTGCTATATCTCTTTAGTACAAACATAAACCTGCCACTGCTCTCTGAATGCGATTTTTGGTAACCATGTCCAGACAAGGGCCGTAAACCGTGCTCCCATAATGAAATATTGGAAATATGGTGTACTCGCACAACATTTTCCTAAGTTTAAAACTGAGTACATGCCTATTCGCATATAATATTCGAAGCATACAGTATGATCGTCTTAGCAGACCAGAAACATGTTCTGTAAAATGTAGATTCGAGTCATTGATAAGGCCTAAATTTCGAGCAGATTCAGTATGTGGTATCTTTTCATTATTCACTATGAGACTAAAATTGTTTTGCACCAAGTTTTTCCGATTTGTGATGATACCAAAGAGAAAAAAGTAAGACTTCTTGGCATTAAGAGTCAAATTGTGAAAACTGACTTATTAAAGTTAGGTCATGATTTATGAGACCTACTGCCTCATTGGCTTTTTCAGGGAGAAAACCTAAGTCAATCTGAGTGTCGTCTGCGTAACCTTGAACACAGCATGCAGTTAACCTATTAAAAAGATCAAAGGTGTGGCACATCAGTCCTAGCAAAAAAGACCTCAGACGACTCTTTATTAATTTTTGCTCTCTGTTTTCTGCTAGGGAATCTCATTAAATCCAATATGCTTTAACTAACTGTATCAAAGGCTTTTGAAAAGTCCAACAAGAGTGCAATGCTTTTTGTGGCATTTGTTGCCTTCATAATATTGTCTGTGACATTTAAGAATGTCGATATCGTGCTGTGGGACTTTCTGAAGCCAGACTGTTGTTCTGGTAATATATTATTTTGTAAGAAAGTCAGTTATCTGTTTGTGCACTATTTTTTCGAGAATTAACAGTCTGATTGGGCGTAAATCAGACGAAGTGGAAGGACGTCTTAGGAATGGATTGTATAATAGCTTCCTTCCAACAAGTAGAAAAATATCCTGTTTCCAAGCAGCTATTAATTAAATGACAAACCTGAGGTAATATGTGGGGCATACAATAGTTTAACATCCTGAGGGATAACCCATCACAACCAGATGCATTTGACTTAAAAGATTGGAGAGCTGATTCGATCTCGTGTATCATACTTAAACTAAAATTAAATTTGTTATTGCAATATATTGGCAGATTATTATAAGAATTTACAGTAGTTACACAATTATAATTTTTTTATTGACAAAATTAGCAAAAAAGTTGTTTGTCATTTGGATTGCCAAGATTGGTCGGTAGTTCTTTTTTATTTTCGTTTCTGATACCCAAATCACTAAGGTCCGCCCACCTCTTCTTGTCACTTAGTGAAAACGTCCTGGATGCATAATTCCTTTTCTCCCGCCTAACACAGTCCAAAATAAAATTTCTAAGTTTCTTATATCGAGTTTTGTCAATTTCCCTTTTAGTTTTCTTAAATTTTGCAAGGGCGAAGTCTCTTTCTCTCATCATTATTTTAAGTATGTCAGTTAGCCAGGGTGCCCTTGGTTTACTAACCATGGCATTGCGGAGAGGAGCATGCTTATCAAATATAGATTTTATTTTTTCATTGAAAATAAGCACCTTAGTATCAATGTTCTAGCTGTAATATAAACTACAACTATAAATGGAAAGAAATGTGTCCCAGGTCTAATAAAAAATCGTTAGTTAAACTGCTTAAAGTCACGCACCGTGACTAGTTTTTGTTATATCGTGGGATATTAAAATTTATATTGCAGAAAACTAATACAGATAGGGTAGTTACGCGTATTGCTTTATCAATAACTTGCGACATTCCATGATTATTAAGACAGCTACTTAATAAATTTGTTATATTGAATAGGTTTATATTCAAATCCCCTAGTAAAATAAGGTGATCCATAGAAGGCACATATGTAGATAAAATGTCATCTAACTGCTCAATGCAGTCACGAACATTCTTATCAAGCGGCTGATAACTGCCAAAAAAACAACTATCAAAGTGAGGTACAATTGACCGTACATTTAAGTGGGCAATTTTCCGTTTAATTTGGTAAGTCAAATATTATAAAAATACAAAGTTAAAATGGGCAACCATATTCCACTAATGAAGAGCTATTGAATCAGAGAAAAGAAGAATAGTGCACCTGAAATATCGTTTCACTGCGAAAAACTAGGGAAAAAAATAATGTAAATGTGTCGTCGAGTTTTAAGGTATCATTTCCTTTAAGGTGTGTAAATAAAATGTATGACCCATCAATTTGGCCAGAGGGAGCAGCAGTCAGGAGGTACAAATTTAGCAAGAATTTTGCCAATCAAGCCTCAACTCAGGAAGCACATTCGTAAGTAAGAAAAACATTTCTTGATGATCTGCCCTACATCTTAACGTACACTTATCACTTATCTACAATTTTTACTAATAGAAACAATTTTACCAGTATCTCTGGTCTTCATTATGTCATCACATCCAAACTGGAGTTTCTTTCTTGCAAAAATTTTATTGTTGGAATATCTGATCATTATTGTCAAGTTATATATTGTCATAACGAGCAAACAATATTGCCAGAAATGGTTCAACGGGAGATAGTTTGGTACCACAGGGTGGTTGACAGTGGCTTGATTAACGAATTTAATTTTCACTTCAATTCATTTAAAATAAACTTCACTCGGAGCGATGCGGAGGGTAACTTTGAATAATTTTTTGATGCATTCAGTGGGTGCTTTCAAAATAAAGAGGTTAAGGAACAAAAGATCCAAAATAAAGAAATTAATTTTGCAGTCGAACTTCTTTACGATCTTAACGACTTAAAAAACTTACACTGGCTACTCTGCACTCTGTCGGAAAAGTGTTTTAATAACTTCAATTGCACTAATGTAATACCACAGGATGTTAGGTCTGCTATAAAAAAATTTCCCAATAAAAATCAACAAGGCCAGATCAGGTACCTATTGATTTGCTAAATAAGTGTTCTACTAAAGTAATTACTTGTTTGGTCTATTTGATAAATATGTCAGTTTATGAAGGTATTTTCCCCTCGCGACTGAAAGAAGCTAATATCTTACCTGTATTTAAAAACAGTGATCGTCTCTTAATTGACAATTAGAGGCCTATATCTTTACTTAACTGTTTTTCAAAGAAGTTTGAAAAGTTTATTTACAACAAGCTAACTTCGTATTTAGAGAAAAATAAAGTTCTAACCTCACACCAGCATGGTTTTAGAAAAAAACACACTACTGAAACCGCATCGATTTTCCTTATACAGAATATATACAATCAACTTGATAAGAATGAAAAAGTTGTAGCTCTGCTATTTGATCTGTCAATGGCATTTGATACCATAGATCCTGACTTTCTTGTTAAAAAATTTGAAAGACTAGGTATTAAAGAATCATTAAGTAAGTTAAAAAAAATAAAAATAGATGATATTTTTTCACAAACGACAAACTGTGACTTAAGGACCCCTCAAGGCACTGTTCTGGGTCCTCTAATTTTTTTTGTTATTTACAAACGACTTACCAGAATACATTTCATGTGGAACCGTTTTTATGTTGGCTGATGATACGACCATAGTCATCTCCGCCAAAAATGAGAATCTTTTGGGGGAGAAAATTAAGAATATACTGACTGAGTTCTCAAATTGGTGTAAAAAAACAACCTTATAATACATCTATCAAAAAATGTCTCTATCGAAGTTAAGACAAAAATGCGCATACCAGTAAATCTAAATATTTTATTTAATAATATGACTTTGCCTGTTAACCATAGTTCAAAGTTTTTAGGAGTTACCATAGATCCTAACTTTGAGTGGAGCCTGCATATAGATGATGTTTGTTTGAGACTGAACAAATGTTTTTTTATGATACAATCTTTAAAAAACTACCCAGTCATATAGGTTTGGCAGTATGGGGAAGCGCACAGGACCTGAACAAAGTGCTTGTTATACAAAATAGAATCATAAGACTGATCTTTAACTCGTCATATAAGGCATTCTGTAGGGAACTCTTTTAAAATAAAACAAAATACTTAACAGTAACAAGTTTCTATATATACAAACTCTTAGTGTATATATATATATATATATATATATATATATATATATATATATCAAACTCAAAACAACTTCCTTTCGCATAGCTTCTTTGACAGTATATATATATATATATATATATATATATATATTTAATTTATATAAATAGGATTGAAACCATAGCACCTTTTACAAAACAAATAAAAACGCTACTACTAAATGAAACTGTTTATTCTGTAAATGAAATTGAAACTTATTTGCTGGGCAGAGGGTGAATGCTGTTATTTTTTTAACATGTTAACCTAATTCAACTATATACTATATGTACTTTGTTAGTTATAAACATGTATGTCCTTTATTCCTCCTAAAAACTTTGAACTATGGTTAACAAGCAAAGTCATATTATTAAATAAAATATTATGTACTATTTGTATTTACTGTGTAGTTATCAATCGTTTAAAGTGCAAATAAGATAGTGTGTTTAATAGTAGGAATTTTTCTACTTTTTATTGTTACTTAAGTTGGGATCATACATCCCTTTATTGACATGTCTTATCTACCTTTTGTAGCTGAAAAGATGAATACATTGTCTATTGTCTATTGTCTAATGAACCGGCAGAATTTTGATATGCATCCAAGATAGCAAAACAAAATAGCGGCCTAATAAAATATTTAAAGAATCAGCCTGAAAATACTACTTATTAAAGTAATTTCAGTTTTTGTGCAAGAACTAATTGTAATATAGAGTTAAACTGGTAAAGTTGTGGTACGAATTTATGATGGTCAAACAAAAAGGCGGCCAAATAATTTTTTTAAACAATCAACGTAAAAAAACTTGTTAATTGACTTCAAATTTTGCAGAAAAATTAAAATTTAATTTCTTTTAAATAATGCTCAAAAGTGAAGTGTGGCATAGGTAGAAAGAAACTGGTAAAATATTGGTATGAATCTAATGTGATGGAACAAAATGGCACCAAATGTTTGAAAAGACAGTATATGTAACACATCATATACTGTGACGATGTAGTGAACTAAATTGGGTCACACTCCACTATTCCTAACAAACGGATGGCCGCTAGAGTGCGTAACCCCAGTGGTCAATTCGAAAAAACGATTGTTCCTGGAAATATGCCCCATCTTCGATAAATTGTAAATACTTTGCGTAAGCCGTTTTTTCAATAAGTCGTCAAATAAATGGTTGGGGGAAGCTCGATGTTTCGTTTGAAAAAATGCCCGTTACTCCGTTTTGGGTTAAAGGATTTTAACAATTTTGATCTCATTAAATAAAGCAATTGTTGGGTTTTTATATAACGTATCAAATATTGCTGTTGTTTTAGGTCTTGCAACGAAAATTTAAAATAAAATGATATATTTATAAATATAAATAAAAAATATAAAAACGAAAACCGCCGTTATTTATTATTTCCCTGAGCGGAGATACGAGCACAGTAAATATAAAAAGTCTACATACCTATGTAGGTTAACCTGGCGGTTATTTTGACAAAACATATAATAGCGCTATATTTTAAGTGGTATGGTATTGTAATATTGTATGATTTATAACAACCAATTATTATATTTAGCATGCTCAGGTAGGCTACAATTTTTATTCACAGAAAAAAAAGCGTGTCCATTTTCTGAACAACGTGCCATTCTTGAAAAATATAAGTGGGCCTTAAATAAACAAATAGTTTAAACTTCAGAACTATTTCAAAATAGGTATATTATTAATTGTTTTGATTTGATTGAGCTGCTCATAAAATGTCTATTACAAATAAAGATTCATTTAATATGTTTTCTGTGTATTCTAACAACATTCAAAATGCATTAATAGCTAGCTACAAGGGAATATGATTTAGACTTACCGAAGAACATATAATTAACGTAGTAGCATATATTGACATTGTCAGTACTAGAATAATGGCGACAGATTTGGGGATTGTTAGGGATACTGTTCATAATATTCCGAAAAAAAAGTATGTCAGTTTTTAATAAGTTCATTTTTAAGTATCATTTCATAAGTACTATAAGACAAAGGGCCCTGGATATGGACTCATAAATAGTCCTCCATATGTTTAGGATTCGTTTATCTTCAGCAATATAATAAGGACGTGATTTAACGCCGGCCGCTAAATATATGTCATCAAAATCAACATTTTGCAATATTTTTATTCAACGCGGTTGTGACTTAGAAACTTACAGCTTTTTAAAACGTACCGCTCTTCAAAGATTACTATCGTTAACCTCCATTCCTGGTCGTCCAGTAATCCATATTGGATGCGGGAAGTCCAAGGTCTGACCTGAGTCTAGAATTTTAATTGTTGGGATGATTACTAAATCTTTTTCTTAAACCTAAACAACAACTTAAACCTAACCAATAACTAAAGAAAATCTAATAGAAAGAATTACTCAAGCAATTTAAATTATCCCTAGGGCGGATATAGAATATACAGAGTACCGCAATATAATAGATTGTTGCAATTATTATTCTCAAACTTGTTGCGAGTAGCGAAAGATTAGGTCTTCAGTTCACAACTACACAACAACATTCTCCAGCTAGACGTGTTGCATCTTTTGCCCTTCATAACAAAAAATAAGCAAAATGCAAGGTGAATATGCAAAAAGATTGGAACAAAGTTAAAAAAGTTTATTTCGGTACTTATACTGGTACTGAAAGCAAAGAACAGATATTCACTCATTCTATTCTTGCAACAAAAAGAAAATAAACTACAAAATATAATTTAACAGTTACTATTAGTTATACGTTATATTATCTACCCCCTCTGTTCTGGATGCATTCTTTATATCACGTGCAATTTGGCAATTACATTTTCTACAAAATAGAAATTATTTATATCCAAAATATTTTTAATGTATTTGTTAACTAATTTTTTTTTACCGTCCAATCCAATCATCATATTTTTTTTCAAGACGTTGGGTGGATCGCTGTCATGTAGAAAAAGTATTATCTGGTACTGCTTAGTTACTAAAATGTTCAACATGTCAAGAAGTTCAAACGAAATTCGGATTTTCTATCGCGCAGTAAGTATCTATTTTTTTGTCTATTTGGCCATAAACCGTGGTCAATGGATGCCAGAGCAGGGATATTGACTGGGCAAGAAATAGTCTCGTTTCGTCCAATCCAATCATCATATGTTTTTTCCAAGAAGTTAGGTGGATCACTGTTATTTAGTAAAAGTATTATCTAGTACTGTTTAATTACTAAAATGTCCAACATGTCAAGTAGTTCAAAAGAAATTTGGATTTTCTATGGCGCAGGATCTCTTTTTTTGTCTATAGGTACAACACTTGTAGAGAACTTGACTCATCGATTTACAATTTTAACAATCTTGTTTTTATTTAGTCTATTTAACAATCAATTACAAAACTTTGTTCTTGATCATTTTGGAACTGTGGCGACTTTTGAATTTATCTGTATTTTAAAGGCCTAAATTTATTTTTTTTTTAAACTTACGTAGTATCTAACATCCATATTTTATTGACCTATGGAATTTTCTTGGGTTATTTAACGCAATTCTGATTGACTTGTGAGTGCTTTTGACATGTAAATCCCTGCATTCGACATTTTGAAATTCCGATTGTTTTCATTCAATTTATAAATTATTGATCTGAAAAGTAATATACTACTTTTCTACTCTAATACTTTTTAAATTATCTTTGCTAAAACGTAACATGATAAGAATGAAAATGTCTACTGACACCACAAACTAATACGCACGTAAAACTCTGATTTAAATATTTTTAACATTCACAAAAAACTTTATTATTTGTAGAGATTATCACTTATTGTTGAAATTTTAGTTTTGAAGAGTACAATTTGTGTGAAATTTTCTTATCGAATCTCCCACGTGCTTTCATTAATAACCGGAAATTTTTCAAGAACTAGGGAGATTATAAGTGAAAATTGGTATACTGTACCTTTATTAATTTACATAAAACTAACATACAAGGTACATATTTTGTGCAACAAAGCTTCTACCAGATGCGGTTTACAAGTTTCTCCTGCCGTATATATATACAAAGAAAAGTACTTTAGTAAACTAATAAGAGTACGAAGAGCAATGTTATGTATATAGTTGATTTTGAACTTTCCTAATTTAAACCTTTTATATTAATAATTAACCATATTTATTGACAACTGACGTTAATATATAATGAATGAAATCTTACTCCCGGATTCACTTAGTTCACGAGTTATATTTTGTTTTTGACACTGTGATTTTGTAACTGTGACATTTTGAAAAATGAATTGTCCTATTTTGGCATTTCATCTTCAATCTATATAAGTTTATACCTCTTTGGTGAATGTATTAGTAATTATTTTAAGTTTATCTTTTCGAAGTACTTTTGCCAACTCAACCAAATTGTTAAAATCATCAACCTAATTCAATTTCCTGAAATTCATACCTTGTAATTTTACAGGACAATCCATTCTATCAACACTAATATTTCTAAAAGTTTATTAAACGATTTTGGCCATATGTGAACGACCATTATCATTTACCAAGACAATTGCATTTATCCGTGAAGATGCACCTAGTCCATTCTAGTATTTCCCAGTTTGCATGAGCTCTCAGTTGCTCTCCTTGTTGCTCTCTGAGAAAACTGTAAAAAAAGCAAGCGCCTAACATTATCTGTATAGACACCCCTTTTGTATTTGGTATCTGAAAGCTTATGGGTTTTTAATGATCATCAATATCTTTGGCGTTGGAAAGAATTTAATGATTCTGCCTAGATGTAGGCCTGCATTACCACAGCGCCCCCGGGATGTGGACGTGTAGTATTTTATTTGTGGATATCGATGACCCCATAATATTTGAAATATTGTTTACGTGTTTTTATTGACGCAACCTGCTTTGACTTAAACTATATTATTTTCTGTAAAATTTATATTCCCGACTTAACGCACTATATTTTATTAATTCATTTTCGTTAAATTTTGCCATTGCTTAAAATGTTATTTTGTCTTTTAAAATAATTACAAAAGTTTTCAGTTTTGGTTGCACATGGGAAAATACACTGTTAAATATATTTTCTAATTTGCAGTCTTCTACGGCAAACGGAACTTTTTGAAAATCTCAAAACTTAATTTTTTAAATTTTCGTAGGCTTATAAAAAGCAGAAGTGTTGCAAATCCAGCAGATAATTTACAGATAAATACATTCATATATTAATATACAGAGTATCCCAAAATCACTGTTATTAAAAAGAAAAACACATTTGTATTCAAATTCCAACAGAAAGTTCCTTGGCCATTTTTCTAATTCTCAAAAATAATGGAATAATTAATTACCGGAAAACCGTTATTACGGTAATTCCTTGACATATGATTTGCGATCTAATTATTTGATCAATTTCTGTCAAAAAAAACATTTCAATTATTTTGGCAATAGAATATCCGCAAAACACATGCCCGCGGAAAAAATTAGGACCCGCAATTAGGTGTAAGATATGATTGTCCAAAACTATTTTAAAATATAAATTGAGTCAATTTCACAAGTAGTTTCTAGTAAAAAGTGGCTCAGAGCGACTGCCAAATTAATAGTAAAACTGATTATTTTTGTTTCAGTCTACTCAAAACTTAGCTCTGACCTGTACTCATTATTACTAAATCGATTGTTTTATCTTTGAAGTGATGTTTGCTGTATATCCAATTATCGCATTGTTGGGCAAGCAAAAACCAATTATAATTTCATATGATTGGAAAATACGTACCTATAAAACTTGAATCAATGGTGTAAAAATGATTTTGAAATTTTCTTTATCCGACATAAAATTAATAAATACTTCTGTCGGCGATATTCGGATAGATGGAAATGCTGCCAGTATCGAATATTGATAAAAAAGGTTGACATTTTCGAAGTACTACATCGTTTATATAAGTAACTTGGGATACAGATAAAAAAATCGGTAAACTTCCTTTACCCGGAACTTCTCTTATTATGAATATTAGGAATAGTGAAGTGTGACCCAATTTAGTTACGCACATAGTCATTTAATAACATATAGAGCCGGTTGCACAAAACTTAATTGCTGTTTAGAATATTTAACTGAGCTTTCCGATTTGACAAGTTGCTTATAGAAATCTAGGAACTCGCTGTCAAATTTGACATTTCTTTAAACATTCTAAACTTTAATTGAGCTTTCTGCAACCGGCCGAAAGTCATAGTAATGGTCATTTAATAACATGTATTTTTATGTTGAATTCATACCAGTGCGTCTTTTAATCTTTTTTTTTTGCGTAAATTTAAAAAAAAAATATTTGGCCGCCATTTTGTTTGCACCATCTTGAATTCGTACCATATTTTTGCTAGTTTATCTCTATATCATCCTTAATGCTTGCATACATTTTAAAATTAATCTAATGAGTAGTTCTTTCAGGCCGATTTTTTCAATATTTTATTAAACCACCATTTTGTTTTGCTATTTTATATTCATACCAACATGAATAATAAATGTTATCAATTTTTTTTTAAACTGTGAAATATATTATTAGAAATATTTATAACCAACAGCAAAAGTTATGGTACGAGTGGGGGTCGAATCCGCACCTCTAGATCACTAGTCCATTGCTCTAACCAATTGCACTATCGTACCACTGATAAGCAAGTCGTTAGAACTTGTACATATTCAAACCCACCAGTATCATAATCATTGTTGATCCTGCCAAATATTTTAACCTTATGGCGCGGCGTTCCTGACTGGACGTCAAATCTGACATCGCGTTAATTACCGTCCATATTAGTAAATTTATAAATTTACTAATAAAAATGATACTGGTGGGTTTACGTATGTACAAGTTCTAACGAATTGCTTATCAGTCATACGATAGCGCAATTGGTTAGAGTAATGGATTAGTAATCCAGAGATGCAGGTTCGATCCCCGCTCGTACCATACCTTTTACTGTGGATCATAAATATTTCTTAAAATATATTTCATACCAACATGTTACCAGTTCATTCCTATTTAACACTTGTTTTTGTGCAAAATTTAAGGAAATTGGATAGCTAGCTTTTTTAGTAATTATATTATTATGATAATTAAAATAAATCAGTTGCGATTTAAAACTGACACTTGATAACCAACAATAATAAATAAGTATACTGTGCAATGCTTGTTGTGTTTCTTTTGTTTTCCAAGGCAGACTATTTTCTTTTATTCTTTCTTTTCCAGTGCACTCTATTTAGACGATACATTTTTGGTATAGAACTATAATGTTTCGAAGGAGGTTGAAAATAGTGTAGGCTGTATTACAGTAACCGGCAAATATATTGCAACAAATGGAAAAAGACTTCGGATTTAAAAAGAGAACGACGAATAGGAACAGTAGAAAATGTTAAAATAAATAATAATATAGTATTGCTTTCAGTGGAAAAGAATCCAAATAAATCAATTCGTAAAATATCTGAGATATTAAGAGAAGTGCTGGGCCCCCCGTATATTAATTGAGATATACATGATTTCTTGATGTGTGCTAAAACTAGAGTAATAATCCCATATGCCAATTTTTTAATTTTTATTTTATCTTGAATACTGCTAACAAGAAAGTTAGAAGCGGTAACATTATAGCCTTTCACCATATCAAATTTTTCAACTGTCAATATCTACAAATCAGTTGAAGATCCCTGAAAATTTTGAATCCAAAATATTCATAGAATAATTTTTAGTAGAATCCAAATTGCAATTATTTACAAGGTAAACTTGATTTCTATGTGTGTGCAAAAAATAAAGTAGCAACCCCACAAACAATTTTTTAATCTTGAATAATAAGAACGTTAGAGAACTAATAACCGTATTTGCAGTTTAAATAATGTTGTGTGGGTTCAAAAGTTTGCAAATCTATATCGTTTACATTCGCACACGCAGTAATATAATTTATAAGGCTGTACACTTTTGGAATTGTAGTCAATTCGTTATCTTTAATGTACAGTCTAAAAGAAAACGTAGATTTCTTGGTGCACTTATAACTACCAAGGTACTTGTAAATAATAATACTATTCGGCCACCGACATTTATAGAATAAAATTTCTGATTAGCAAAAACATACATTATAATAAACTAAATATTTTCTTACTTTAACTTAAACATTGAACAATTCACTGTTCTACTCATGTTTCGAATTTTACAAATAAGGTAATGTACATTTATACAATTGTATAACATTATACCAAAATAACGAGGAAAATTACAAATAGTGTAGTGAAGGTAATTAACGTTTTAAATATATGCTTCCATTTGAGAATCTAAGTTTTCTCGTTGAACATGAACTGAATAGTCATCAATATTAATAAACCCTCTGAGTATTTGAAAATCACTTTCCTAGACAAACGTAAATGGTATATACTTTATAAATCGCTATCCCGAGAACGAATAAACAAACACATTTAGGGATATGAGCGTAATACAGTTTGTGCTTTATAAACAAAACTAAAATAAATTTCTCTCAAGTGAGTTTGCACTGTGTTGTTATATTTTCTCCAGTTTATTTTAGAAGTGCTTTATTATTTGCAACAAAGCCCATGAAAAGCAGATTTTGGGTTAAGACTCGGTACGAATTTCTCTGTATGCTGTTTTTATTTTATTTGCATTTAGGGGATTTAAATCCAGCTGTTGGAGGCAAGTACGTTAGTAAACAAAAGGAATATACAAAAGAGATATTGTAATATGATAAGTGTCAATTTTATTATTTGTTAGAAAATAATAATAATAATAATATTAATAATAATATGATAAATATATAATAATAAATAAGTTTAACCGTCTCGGCACTGCATCCAGCAGTATTGAGGATGCTACAGTAATTTCGTAGTCGTTCGTACTGCCAGCGGTGTCCAGCTGTCCGCTGTCCTAAATACCCAGTATTCATGCCAAACTTCGAGAAGACGCATTGAAATACCTACGACAAAACTGGCCGGAACTGCAGATATTTTCGTTATTTCACGACGACGACATGAAGGAATTCCACAACTATTATAAGTTCATGAGCAAAACCACTACATACGGAACGAGGCTAGAAATATTTGCTCTCTCGGAAACCCAGAAGCACATCTTCCATATTTTCTCAAAACCGAGAACAACAAGAATAGAACAGATGTGCATTAAAGAGAGGGCAACAATAATAGGCAAACAAACATACAATAAAATTATCTACCTTCTACTAACAGGCGATCTAATGTCGGGACACTTTGAGTTTCTAACACCACAAAACATCAATCTAAACAACAAAGCATCGAGTGAGCAGCGTAATGGTCGAGGACGCTGCCGGAAAAGGCAGCTCGACCGAAACGATCACGACCATGCCGGCTAAGCTGGCACTCACCAAGTCAGGAAAGGCAGGGCAACGCATGAGCCTCATTACAGAATCGAACGAACCGATCATGCGCTGCCCAAATGGGTACACAAATAAATCTGACCCAGATGCTAACCAAACACAACAACTTGAGCCCATTACAACAGCGGATATATCGCAATGACTACCTGCAACTACCAAGGCAGGTAAACCAAGGAAGAGGTTAAAATGGACAGGTGACATAAATCGAACGGTGATGCATTCCTACTACACCGCTAACAAACTTGAGACAATTTCATCAGGATACGGACGTAAACTGCATACACTTTTCATAGCACAATATCCAGAATACAAATCACTTATCACAGAACAGAGAGTAATAGATCAAAAAAGAGTCATCACTAAGACCAGTAAGCTCACCCCACTCGCATTGCAAAACATCAAAGCTATCGTAGCTAAACATTCATCAACCAAACATTGAGGACAGTGGGGCAGATGCCGAACCGATCCCACATACAAACCAGCCCAACTTTGTGCAAGACGATCTGCAACCTCACTCAATGCTCAGTAGGGGCGAAGCATCCAGCAACAACCCACGACAGATGACAAGCACCATACAGCGCACAGGACAAGTGAATCATTCGCCCAAAGCACCATACACACAGCTACACCTCGGACCGTCTCTCACACAAGCAATCAAAGTAGAAATGTAATCTTCAAACGGGACACACATAAAATCCTAAAGATCATCAACGAACACATAATTACCGAGTACATAACGAATACGAACACAATCGAGGGCATTCATACAGTGATCTACGCAGCAGCTATAACCACGATAACACAGAACAATCCGAAACTCCCGCCAAGACACAGAAACACCAACAACATAAAACCAAAATTGAAATGGCAGATAAGGATCAAAAACCAATTTAACAAAATTAGAAAAGAATTGGGACATCTTACCCAATCCATGAACGACAAGTCAAAACGTATCACACGTACGAACACAATCGAGGGCATTCAAACAGTGATCTACGCAGCAGCTATAACCACGATAACACAGAACAATCCGAAACTCCCGCCAAGACACAGAAACACCAACAACATAAAACCAAAATTCAAATTGCAGATAAGGATCGAAAACCAAAATTAGAAAATAATTGGGACATCTTACACAATCCATAAACGACAACGTATCACACAAAGTGTAGAGAAAATCAAATCTGCATCTCCTGATCACTCGCTTACAGAAATCCATGATACTTTGAAGCAAAAATTATTCGTGTATGCCACAAGACTCCGAAGATACAAAGAATCAAATGAAAGAAAGGACGCTAACAACCTGTTTCCAGAAGCGAAAAACAGTTCTACCAAAAAATCATGAGCAATAAAGAGGCACGAGTAATAGAACCACCGACTAAACAAGACATCACAGAATATTGGAAAAGTATTTGGTCAGAACCGAAACTACACAATAATAGCGCTTCATAGATTAAAGTGGAAGAAGACAGACACAAGTGCTTGGAGGAACAAGAGAACTTTGCAATGATAACACAAGAAGTTGCAGAAACAATCAAATACACGCATAACTGGAGATGTCCTGAAATAGATAACATTCATAACGTTTGGTACAAACAGTTTACCTCCACACATGAAGCTCTCACTCGCCAAATTAATGAAATTATTTTAAAACCTAGCACACTCCCCAGTTTTCTCATCCAAGGAATAACATACCTTAAATCTAAAAATTCAGACAATAAGGACCTGTCAAATTACCAACCTATTACGTACCTTCCAACCCTAAGATCATCACAGCCATAATTACCAGGAGAATAGAACAACATCTAGCACACAAAAATATTCTAACGGAAGAGCAAAAAGGGTGCAGGAAAAACAACCGAATATGCAAGGAGCAGCTAATTATAGACAGCATCATCAATTATAGAAACCTTCAGACTGGTTACATAGATTATAAAAAAGCCTTTGATTCGATACTCCACAGTTGGTTAACCAGAGTGCTAGAATTTATATAAAGTCAATAAAAACATCAGGCAATTTCTTACGCAAATCATGAGTACGTGAAAAACTAAAATCAACCTGAGAACACAAAAAGAGCACATCGAAACAGAAGAGATCTATATGAGACGAGGTTTATTCCAGAGAGATTCACTCAGCGCTTTGTGGTTCTGCATCTGTCTCAATCCACTCTCAAACACACTGAATAACACAAACTTCGGATTCCAATTTAAACACCAAAAAAATAACGTACACAAAATAAACCATCTCTTGTACATGGATGACATAAAATTATATGCAAGGATAAAGGAACTCCTTAAAATCACAGTAACGTTTATCCTAGACATCAACATGGAATTTGGTATAGGTAAATGCAAGCTACTTCATATTAACAAGGGACAGTGGAAAGACCACTCTACGAATTAACAATGAAACTATATATAACATGTTCAAAGAAGAAACATACAGATACCTAGGCTACCATCAGAGCACCAAAATTAACCACACTCATATCAAATCAAAGCTCAAGACGGAGTTTAAAACCAGACTCACAAAGCTACTAAAAACAAAAATTCCAGAAATCTAACGAATGCTATTAACACCTTCGCCATACCTATTCTTACGTATTCGTTTGGTATCATTAAATGATCACACACAGACATAGAAAACCAGAAACTACCGAAAGCACATTATCAAGGACACAACCATTGAAGACAAGGGGTGTAGGAGATGTCACCAGCAGAGAGAAACGATCGCTCACATAACGAGTGGATGTAGATTAATGGCCAGAACCGGAATACACCGCGAGACACAACTCAGCAGCGAAGGTCGTTCATCAAGCATTAGCCACAACATACAAGTAACGGAGAACACAGACCCTTACTACCAGTATATACCAACATCCATACTGAAATTGAAAATGAAGACTACAAGCTCTACTAGGACATTGACATCCACACAGATAAAACAATCCCCGCAAACAGACCCGATATTACCTTTCAATCCAAAAAAAGAAACTCACTTATTTAATTGACATGGCTATCCCCAATGACGAGAACATCCTAGCGAAATACAGTGAGAAGATCGCCAAGGCTGTGGAAACAGGAAAGACTCCTCATTGTTCCTCTCGTTATATCAGTAACAGGTCTCACCCCAACAGCGTTTACACCGCATTTGGCTCAATTAGGGCTTAATACAGACATTCACAGAAACATCCAAAAATCGGTCATTTTAAAAACATGTAGCATCGTTAGATCATTTCTTAATACACAATAGTTGTTTTTTTTTCAATTTCCTTTTTTTATTTTTATTTTTTGTACTGATTTGGCATAATCCCCTCAGTATAAAATACAACCACAGGAATACTGTGAGACAACAAGTCATAATAATATTAATAATAATAGTAATAATAATAATAATTACTTAAAAAATCTAAACAGGAAAATCAGAACTCTTATGATGGCAAATCGAATCAATCATCCTCGAAGGTGAACAGAGAGGTTGTACCTATCTAAAGCAGTAGGTGGTAGACGAGTGGCTGATCTTAATCTATTTGAAAAACGCCAGACTAATAAGTTAAAGAGGTTCTTTTACCAAAAGAAGGCAACCCCTCGGTTACATAGAATGATGATTTTACCTGATATATATTCAGCACTGGAACTAAGAAAACGAGAACCTAAAGAAATACCAGCAATCTTTGAGGCAAAAGAGAAATGGTTAAGTAAAATGCGACATGGGAAATTTTCAACAGTAATGTTAACAGCCAGTAAAGAATCAGTGAATTGGCTTACGAAAGGACAATTGGCGGAAACGGAAGGATTCCTAATTTCTTCAAGATGGTGTAGCACCAACAAGAAATTATAGCAAATACACCAGGAAAAATAGAACTTATGACAGCAGGAAATCAGGTGCCGGTGCCGACAGAGTACCTGAAACAATCTCACAGCGAATATTCTGCACCAAACATTAGCTGTTATACGCAACTTAAAAGTAAATAAAAATATATTTTGTAGCAAATAACAGATAGATATCAGCCTACTAGACAAAAGAAGAAGGGTAGCTTACTTCGTTGACATCTCTCATCCATCGGATCACAACCAACAAAAGAAAGATAAAGAAAAATTTACAAATATTATCGCCTATGTGAAAAATATAGAAAGATACTTACCTTGGAAAAAGTGCATGTTATCCCGCTGGTGATCTTGTTTACCGGGCTAATTACAGACAACATTAATAGACATCTGGACCAACTACAAGTAAATGATAAAGATTTTCTAACAATGCAAAAGTCCGTGTTATTGAAAACGCGCAGAATAGTTCGGAAGACTCTGAAAATTCCAGAAGCCTAGGAACTACTTCCCTAGTCGTGGAGGCTGGTCTAGGCCCCTCCAAGGCTAATCCTTATTTAGGAGGAAAAAAATAAAAATATTAATAATAATATTAAACTGCAACTGGGTTTCACAAAGAAGTTAAGTTAGTCAGCTACCTAGAAAAAATAAATATATGTAAGAAGACAGTATAAACAACTATGCAAAAGTCAGCAATACTTGGAAAAGTAGGATTGTCAAAAAAACTCTAAATATTCCGGAAACATAAAATTAAATTTACCCACTGCAGTGATTACCGTAAAGCCTCACTGATGGTTAGTACCCCGAAACCTGAGAAAAAAAATTAAAATAAAAAGTCGGCTTTTATTTGTGATAAAAGTACAAAGCATGATTAAGAAGAAAACCAAAAGAAAAATATCTGCTTCTTATTATCGTTTGCTGCTTCTCGATTTCCACTTTTGATAATGATTCGATTTGTTCAAATGTTTGATATAATGTAGTTGGTGATTTGGGGAAGTAGCAACCGATGAAATGTTATTATTGCACAAACTCAAACATATGGTTTATTTAATTAATTCCTTATTTAGTACATTCTGTAGACTATAATTAGATACAAATAATCATTCGCAGGATACAGACACATTTTAAGGAGCATCATGAACATAGGAATCAGACGTTTGACATTTAGCTGTAACAAACAGACGTACATATACTAATACACATTACCCTTCTGTGCATGTTCTGTTTTTTTCTTTACGAATTAAAAGAAAAATGTAATTCCCTAAATATTACTAGTATGTGATATTTCACATTAAAAATATGTTAAAAGCTGCCAACAAGTATGTTAGAGGCAAAAAATAAAATTTGTTTTGTTTTTCATAAAAATAGTTTACTTTTTGGTCTTCTGTACACAAAAAGAGAGCTAATAATCGTTTCTTGCAGTTTTAATATCGTTCAGTATGTTCAAAAATTTGCATATTTATATAATTTGCATTCATACTTTTCTAATCAATCCATTTTCTATAATGACTAGTCTAAAAAACTTGGATTTCTTGGTACAACTGTAACTGGCAAGGTACTAGTTAATAATAATACTATTAGGCCACCGAAATCGGCAGAATAAGATGTCTAGTTAGGAAAAATATACAATAATTACAAGATCAAACGACCTTACCTTAAGTGAAGTTCGATCTAGATTATGAGAAGCCTCGTCGAAATAAATAATAATGAGAAAAGTACAGATATACTTTCTCATTTTCTGCATTTAATCACACGTTGAAAGAAAATAGCCAAAACATCCATGGCTAATGCTCCTTATCGCCTGAGATTTGGTGAGCGCTTCTCTTATATTATTCTTTTTAGAGAAATTTAAATAAAAAATGTACTGCTATTTATTTTTGTAAACGATTGATTTAGAGAAGGGTGGAATATTATTTATTTCGACGAGGCTTCTTATAATCAAGATCGAACTTCACTTAAAGTAAGTTCGTTTGATCTAGTAATTGTATTTCATCCTCGTCTCATAATTAATAAATAACTGTAACTGTTTAGAGAGATAACGTAATTTTTTATTTCAACATTTGCAGTATAGGTACAATAAGTCAGACTAAAAAGCACTGCAACTAAATGCTTTATTTTTTTTACAACGAGAAATACTAGGATATCCTGAAAAACGAAAATAGCTATCATTTTGTTATCATAAATATAACGAACCTTATTGATATACCTAGTAATCAGTACTCAATCTAATCGAGTGCCTTAAGAGTATTTTATTTAATATTTAATACAACTTTATCAAAACTAGTATTTTTAATTATTGGGCGCTGGTGAAAATTTGCGAAGGTTTTATGACCCCGCTGCTATTCTTGATATGTCCCAGCTTATGCCATTTGAAGCCGCTGTTGACGTAGAGATATGTCTTGCACTGTGGGCAGAAAATATAGACGTATCTACACCACTTTTATTCTCAGGTTAAATTATATCTAGCTGAAGATGGACTCCCCTAAAAAATCTTTTCACCCTAAAATCCTATTCCAAGTCGGGAGTTGGCTGATGACCGATCAGTAGCTATTTAAATTTCCATAAGACGCACCTTCTTCAAAATGTAAAGTTAGACATTTTAATAACAATGGTTCTGTTAATGTAAATATGTCTATATTTCGTTTGGTAGAAAATTGCCATCATATTTTTAACCCTACCTTATATTGTTAAGCGTAAATTTGTAACTAAAGCTAAGCATATATCTAAGGGTTGCTCAGGGACTCCCGCTATTCGCAGAGCAACCACGGTAAATTCTCTCTAAAGAGGGTGCGACGTCCTATCCGGAAGAGAAAGCAAATATTTACTTGGTTTTAAATAAAGCGATTTCGTTGCTAATAACGATTTAAACATAGGATACCATGGCTGTCGAGGCCAAATGGGTACCACTACGATTCCATAGGAATTTTCTTTTTTTTGCAAAGTTTTTAAGATTAAAGAAAACTTTCTTAATATCTTTTGAAATGCACTGTTTTGTAGTTCCCATTCCGTGTCGTCATTTATTATTAGCGACGCAAAATCTGCCTCTATGTTTTCTGAAGATTTAATATATGAAGCGTACAAAAAGATCTGTCTTTTTTTACACCAATGCCATATTTTCTTAGATAAACTTTTTAGGTGATCAAATTGTACCCTACCCATCCTATTTATGTAAGATAACGGTGTTATATTGTCGATTCGATATAAAATATGGCAGATTTAACTCTCTTTGGCCAAACATTTTAAACCGTAAAACACCGCAAGTATTGTAAATAATTTATATGGAACTCTCTTTCCTCTTTTGTGCCACCGGTTTAGGTGTTACAAGGATATTCAAAATAAATTGCCCTCTTCTAATTTTAATGTACTTATTGCACCTAAATTTATTAATTTATTAATTGAGGCATGAATATTTGATAATTCACTTATCGACCAGTTTTGTTCTTTTGGGATTATTTTTTGAACGGGCAAGAAAGAATCACTTTGTCCTTTGTAAGTTTACACCAATTACTATTAAAAAAAACTTAAATGTTCAGCAATTTTACTGACCTGGTTTTCTATTTCCGTGTTTCCTTGCATTTCCTAGTGTAGGTTGTCCTGTTCTGTTAAACTCGGTGTGTTTGTTTGCGCGGGTAACTCTGGTGCTTGTTGCTGTGACTGTAGTCGGGATGGTTTGTTCGCTGACGTTCCCTCCGGCTTATCCCAAGTTTAAAATGTTGAGATCATTTTTCGTATAGCTTAGTGTATAGCGTAGTGCTTAGTTTTCGGTACTTTTAATTGCATATAAGTACGCTTTATTTCCTTTGTAGCCTCTACTCTTTCTTCCAGGTTACCTCGAAATAGTCATTTCATATATTCGTGCTTCTGCTAGAGTATCTTTAAAATCCTTATTTAAATTATATGCTGCCAACCCTCTACGAGAGGTTAATTCAGCATGTAAAATGTCTGTAAGCAATCTCTATGCATCACTTAAGGATTGTATGCATAGATGATTCCCGTTCGCTCCCCCCTCTTCTTTTAATAACGATGTCAAAACTAGACCAATAGACTATACAGTAGCTCCATCTGCCTTTGTAGGGTTTATAGTCTGCACTCTCTTCGATTTACCAACTCAGAAACTGCCTAATTTTGGAATTTTTAGTAACTGACAGTTACTAGGTATCGG
Organism: Kuschelorhynchus macadamiae; assembly: GCA_030620095.1. NCBI lineage: Eukaryota > Metazoa > Arthropoda > Insecta > Coleoptera > Curculionidae > Kuschelorhynchus > Kuschelorhynchus macadamiae. The sequence continues at coordinate 398,448 of JAUTXW010002341.1, read as the reverse complement.
GTATTTCTGAAGAATTTCCACTTTTTCAGTCTCCGATAAACCCTCTTTTATAATACTAAGCCACCTACCGGCTAAGATTGATCGTAATGGGGCACCAATTACCTCCTTTTTGATCACATTGACGCCCAATAAAGCCAAAACTGCCTCACTCAATTCCCCTGTATCATCCGGTAGTGTTGGATCGGGGTTACCTGCAGAATTGTTTTTCCTATTATTTGTTCTACGCTATATCCCAGCGTATAAAAAAAAATAAAAATTTAACTAATTTATCATTTGCAATATTATTTACTATCAATAATATTACAACAATTTTTATTTATTTATTATTATTATTATTTGCAGCCACAGGCAAAACATTCTTCTTAGAATGCTTTATTGGATAAGCAACCTTATTCATAAATTACTTTCGATAATTTCCCCATCTTCAGAACCCGAAGGATAATATACACTTGGCTCCAGCCGTGAAGTGGATTGTATAACTCGTCAATCATTTTCTGTATACAATGTCCGTTCACTACTCCACTCACTTCTCTTTCTCCGTAAGACTTTAATTTCTTTTTTAATTGCCGAATCTTTTGTTCTAACACACCCTCACTATCAGATACAGTTCTACGCCTTTTTCGTGACGTTTTTGACATATTTCCACTAATAATTCAATTTTTTTTTAATACGCGGGAAATGAGAAACTACAGTTATTTATTATTTATGAGACGAGGCTGAAATATAATGTAATGAACTAAATATTTTCTTACTTTAACTTAAACATTCAACAACTCACTGTTCAAGTTATGTTTCGATTTTTACAAATAAGTTAACGTACATTTACTTATACAATTATATAACATGATACCAAAATAAGGAGGAAAATGATAAATAGTATAGCGAAGATAATAAACGTTTTAAATATATGCTTCCATTTGAGAATCTGTGTTTTCTCGGTGAACATGAACTGAATAGTCATCAATATTAATAATGCCTCTAAGTATTTGAAAATCACTTTCCTAGACAAACGTATATGGTATATACTTTATAAATCGCTATCCCGAGAACGAACAAATGAACACGTTTAGGGATATGAGCTTAATACAGTTTGTTCTTTACAAACAAAACTAAAATAAATTTCGCTCAAGTGAGTTTGCAGTGTGTTGCTATATTTTCTCCAGTTTATTTTAAAGGTGCTTTATTATTTGCAACAAAGCCCATAAAAGGCAGATTTTGGGTTAAGACACGGTGCGAATTTCTCTGTACGCTGTTTTCATTTTTTATTTTATTTGCATTTAGGAGGTTTAAATCCAGCTGTTGGAGGCAAGTACGTTAGTAAACAAAAGGAATATACGAAAGAGATATTGTAATATGTTGAGTGTAAATATTTCCAGAGCAAGTATCAAATTTATTATTAGTTAAAAAATAATAATAATAAAAATGGTCCAATACTGACTCAAATCTCAACAAGAAAATCAAAACTTTTATGACGGAAAATCGAATCGATCATACTCGAGCGTGTACAGAGAGGTTGTACCTACCTAGATCAGCAGATGGTAGAGGACTGGCTGATCTTAACCTACTTGAAAAATGCCAGATTAATAAGTTAAAAAAATTCTTTTGCCAAAAAGAGGCAACTTCTCTGTTACATACAATGATGATTTTATCTGGAACATATTCAGCACTGGAACTGAGAAAACGAGAACCTAAAGGAATAGCAACAATCAACGAGGCAAAACATAAATGGTTAAGGAAAGTGCTACATGGGAAGTACCCAACAATAATGTTAACAGCCAGTTAAGAACCAGTGAATTGGCTTAGGAAAGGAGTCATTTGTCTTAGGAAAGGACAATTTTGGGCGAAAATGGAATGATTCCTCATTTCAATTCAATATGGTGTAGCATCAACAAGAAATTATAGAGAGTTAAGTATTGAAGACGACTGCTGCTGTATGTACCGGCAAAACACCAGAAACAATAGAACATATAGCAGCGGGATATCAAATACCACCGCCGACCGAGTACCTGAAAAGGCACAATCTCACTCAAATATTTTAGAAGTTAAGTAGATACCTCCGCCAGTATTGGAGAATGCGTGCTTCTGATTATACTTGGATACTAATATCATAACAGAAAGGCCAGTAGAAAACAACAGACCAGACAAAATCCGGCTAGACAAAGGAAGAAAGGTATCTTACTTCGTTGACATCTCTCATCCATCGGATCACAATCTACAAAAGAAAGAAAGAGAAAAAATTAACACATATTATGAAGTATGTGAAGAATATAGAAAGATACTTACCTTGGAAAAAGTGCATGTTATCCCGAAGGTGATCTCGATTACCGGGCTAGTCACACACAACGTTAACAGATATTTGGACCAACTACAAATAAATGATAAAGATTTACTAACAACAATGCAAAATTTTGTGTTATTGGAAACGTGCAATAGTTTGGAAAACCCTTTTATTTACTTACTTAAATTTACAGTAAAATGATGATTATTTTAAATTCAATGGCAAGTGCCAAAATCTAAAAAACTATTCCAGCCTAATCAAAATTTAAAACACGGTTTTAAGTACTGGCATCGGTTCTTTAGAAACGTTTAGTATGTCCTTCTGTTGTACACCCTGTATATTAGGAAATGATGCTATAAAATTTACCACTTGTTTATTGTTATTCATAGAAAATATAATTGGAAAGAGTTAAGTCGCTTAAAATCTTCTAGATAACTTTAAATTTACTCCGATCTACGAAGGCTTGAAAGTCATCCTAAGTTATATTAAAAACTTCAAAATCACTTAAATATCTTATTAAAGACTTAAAATTCACCTAAAATCTATTTAAAAAGACATCAAAAGTAAGTCTCTTAAAAGTCTTATCATTAATTCAAGAGTAACTTATAATTAACAAAGACTATAAGTCCGTATACAAATTTTTTGGAGTTATCCGCTCCTCGACCTTACCCCACACGGAGATATGCAAACAATAATGTTCAAATTAGCTAAGAGACCTAAACGCTTCTTGTTATTTTTTGTCTAGTATGTAGCGTGTGTTTTGTATCTTTATTTTATCTTTTAATATGTATTTGGACATTTCACTTTATTAATTTTAAGGTAACTATAGCGAGAGTTAATTGTATGATCATCGATATATTAGGGTTTTCATTCAAATATTAAAAAGATGAAACGCGCGTTTCATCTTTTTAATATTTGTCTGATACTTAGACTTAGTGATTTTAGTTTAATATTACCAACCTAAATCAACCCAAACCAAAAAAACAAGCTCTAACCGTCTTTATTGACAGATCTATAATTAAAACGGCTTTTTATAAATTAAAAAAAAACTCGTCTAAAGAAAAAAATTTAATGACAACAAAAAGGATAAGAGATTTGGTACACTGATGTTTGAAAGGACCTGCCCCATTAGTCGCTTTAGTCTAATATGTCGGCATTTTACGAACCAATCGCAGTACCCGAACTGTTCCGAATTATTATTATTAATTACGAATATGCAGCCGAGACAAAGGACGGAGTTGGTCTTTGATGTAATAAAATGTACGGCCTTATTTTAGCGGATTTAAAAAATAAAATAAATATTAAAAAGTAATCAAAATTAACATTCGCATTATGTAAAAAATTATCAATAACATTCGAATAATTAATTAATATTTGGCATTTTTATCTGCGATACTTCGAGACTTTTGCAAGACTCTTTTGGAAAGTCTCGTCTTGTCTCGCAAGGAAAATTTAAAGTATCGTCTCGAAAGCGAGACGAGACCAGACGAGACTCTCGCAAACGAGGATGTCGTAGGCATCACTAAATTTACCCACCGCAGTGACTGACGTAAAGCCTCACACGGTTAGTAGCCTGAAATAGGAAAAAAATTGAAATAATAAGCATCATTAAGAAAAAAACCAAAAGAAAAATAATTATTATCCACAAACTAAGGCGAGATTTAGTTTAATTAGCTATTCTAGCCCTAGCTGACCACGTTAAAATAAACCTATCCATAGTGAAATGACACAAGCATATATAAAGTTACACAATTAAACATTTTAAATTAATAGCACACGAGTTAAAATTATTTAAGAAAGAGAAAAATATTACTAAACTGAGCTAATGCTGCATTATCAGCAATTAGCGCCTATACCGGGTTTTAAATGATTTTGAGCTTAATAGTTTTCTTTTATTATTTAATTCATTTTTCACATGAGTAGTTTGGTAGCTGAAACACTTCCTGAAAAAGGCCTTCGAGTGCCTGGGGATCCTAAAATTGTAGCGGTAAATATTTATAAAATTAGTACAAATTGCATTAATTTTTAAAAGGTAACATCTCTTTTATTTGTTATCCTATTTCTGCCTCTTTAACGCAACTGCTTCTTATTATCTTTTACTGCTTCTCGATTTCCACTTTAGATAATGATTTGATTTGTCTGAATATTAGATATGATGTAGTTGGTGATTTGGTGAACTAGCTACCGATAAAATGTTATTATTGCACAAACTCAAACACATGGTTTATTTAATTAATTCCTTGTTTTACTACACTCTATATAGTATAATTAGATGCATATAATCACTTGCAGGATACATTGTTTTGTTTCTCGTAAAAATATTTTCTAGGGCCATTCTAGCGCCCAAAATTCCTTATATATCAACGCATTTCCAAAATATTAAAAAGTATTAATTTTAACCTGTATCGGGAAAAGATATAGATATACATATATGAATTTTAATATTTTTTGATAAAGAAGTTACCCTTAATTGTTCCGTAAAAATACGGTAAGGGCAACTATTGATTTTTTTAGTTTTCTTCTAAACAAAAGGTTAAAAATATAGGCAGCTGTAACAGGGAATTATACACAATTGTTTGTTTCCCAAACTTGCTAATTTAAATAACAAATGTGTTTATCAATGGCGAGTGTATCAAGGGATTTAGAGTCAACTCGTAAGATCTAAATCCCATTATCTTTGTTGTTGACTTAGAGTTGTATTATGGGTGTTTGAGATTGCATAATAGACACTGTTACGTTACGCATCCTTTGCATATAACATAACAAATTTGAATTTATAATACCTTAATTAAGATTATAGCAGCTCTATTTTTAAGTAAAACTGAGAACTTTAGGCATACGTATTTTTAAGTTTACTGTAACATAGTCTCGGCATGCTTATTAATAACACTCTAGAAAATCTTTCTACCATCTGTCTTTTTTAAGTAATATAATTCCAGTAATTTTGCATTCTGAAATAACATATTACCCCATAATTTTAAAGTATAATATATCAAAAAATAAAACAAAAGAACAAATAGTTACTTTGATATTTTGATATTAAGTGATGTAGAAAATTCCCAGACAAACATATTAATATTATTATAACAGCTATAGAAAATAGTAAATTCTGAAAAAATATATGTTTGGGATTCAAGAAAAAACCGTTGATAACTACCAACTTAATTCAAGCCATGAAACAAAGGAATTTACTTTATAAACAATACAAAATAAGCAAAATAGAAGAATCTTTAAACATTTGTAAATTCCATCGTAATAAAATAGAAAAGCTAATAACCGAACATAAACAAAAATTTTACAAACCTAAATTTTTAGAAAACAAAAATATCAGTAAAAAACTATGGCAAACTTTTAATGAATATAAAAACCAATTAAAGACTACATCCAAAGAAAGTTTCTACTCTATAATAGATACAAACAATATCCTCGAGAAACTTTGTAACATGCATTAGGTTTCTATAAAAAACGGGGTCGAAAATCAAAGAACTTAAACAAAAGCATAAACAATCTTAATAGTGATCCAATAAACAGACATACTATTTTTTGGCTGCCTTTAATAAATATACTTTAAAATAACTAAATCCGGCGTTGACGGTATATCGACATTAATATTAAAAACCATTTCACCTAATATAACTAAACCCTGATTTTATTATTATCTAACCTTAGCAAAATTTTTTAAAGAGCCCTAAAAAGTAGGTTAGTCCACTTTATAAGAAAAAAAAAATTTACTGGTCGCCCGTGTACAGCAGTGTTTATAGATTTGGCAAAGGCATTCGATACTGTGTATCATAAAGTGCTTTTGTCGAGGCTTGAATGAGCTCATATATGAGGACCGACAATTACTCTACTAAAAAGCGATTTGGATAACAGATACCAAAAAATAAAAATAAATAAACATTTTAACGATATGCAAACAATTATTTATGGTATTCCTCAAGGCACAGTGTTGGGTCCAATATTGTTCATTATTTATATAAATAGTCTTTTAAATAAAACATATTTTGGATAAGTAATAAAATGATTGAATGGTTGGACAATAACCTACTTACTATAAATTTAAAAAAAAACAAAATATTTACCATTTGTTAACCAAAAAAATGTCTCACCCTACAGACAAGAATTTCTATTAATTTGCCTTTTAGAAAGCAAAATATTTGGATACTGGATTCTACAGATAAAGCTAACTATCTCGGCATTACAATAGATTGACATCTAAAATCGAATGATCCAATAAATCAAATATCTAGAAAACTAAGGTTATTAGTCTAGATGTTTAAACAAATTAGCAAAATTATGTATATAAATAATATAAGTAGTATATCTTTTGCACTAGTACAAACAATACTCTCATATGGTATTATTGCCTGGAGCGGGGCATGTGATTCAACATTAATGCCAAATTGTACAAAAACTGGCTTATATTTAGAAGCCCAGTATAATGAAACATATGTGCACGTGTGTGTACGTGTATGTGTGTATATATTTGTATTCGGTTTTTCTGACAGTTATGTGTTTTCTCGCGCTAACATTCTCTCTCTTTCTCTGTGCAATAATCTTACAAATAATATATGTTTATATATTTATATATATTATAGCTTTATAATTCCTGTTATAAAACATAGGGTTCTTTAGATTTTTTTCTTATTGAATATTCTCTAGGCATAGGGATAGAAATAACATGTTTATGAAGATTAAACATATAAAAGAACTAAACATTCACTCACCAGTCAAGCACTTAGCTTTGGAGAGTTGTTGATGTTTTTACTTATATATAAAAAAGTTTATAATGAATATTATATTATAGCAGATACTTTCTTCTTTATATATTAGTTTACCTTTAGAATTGTTATTATTTTCTAAAAACTTTTATGCAAATAAATACATTTTTCTATTTGAATTTGAATTTGAATCCAACTTAGTGCGTTGTCGTTTTCTTGAGAACCGAGAAGAAAAAGAAAGTTTTTCTAATACTATGTTGAACTCATGAAAACTTTGCACGCATTTTTGTAAACTATAAATGCAAGTTAAAGATCGGAAGAAATTAAGTTTAGTCAAAAGAAGCAATAATAGAAGTAAAAAATATTTAAATTAAACTAGTATATAGTCAAAGTTATTGTCAAACAAAGCTGTTAGATTATTTAGCATCCAACTGATGCTAAAGTCTGACGTATTACGAGACCATTCAGACTGGATATTCGACATCTTTTATTCAAGCGCGCTACATAATAGCTTAAAAAGAACAATGTAAAAACGAAAATGAAGAAAATTTGATCCTATGATTAATATATTGACATTAAATTTGGCACGGATTTAGTGAATTATTACGTCTTAAATGTTCACTGTCTAAAAAACGTGCAGCGTATATATGAGATCCTGGATATCACTAGATTTCGCTATTTTTTGTATCTTCTTTTCATCCACTAAAATATTAATAATAGGCATGCCAATTTTTTCGTGAGCCTACTGTGTGTGTCAAAAAATTACACAAATTGTCATAAAATATAGACTAAACACACATCCAGATATTTATTTTTGTTTGCTTTTGACGTATATTAGGAATGCAAAAATAATGTTTAAATATCGCGATAAAATAATTATAAAAATCGGTAAATTTCCTTAACTTCGAACTTCCCTCGTTATGACTCCTCCCTTTTATTAGAAATAGTAAAGTGAGATCCAATTTAGTTTAGTACATAGTCATTTATTAAGACATATTGCGCCATTTTATTCCATATTAGATTCCTACGAATATTTTACCAGTTCTACCTTGATTTTTGAGCATAATTTAAAACAAATTCAATAAGTATTTTTTACATTGACACACATTTTGTTACGTTATGTTGAATTCGTACCAGTTTAAAAAAATATTTGGCCACCATTTTGCTTTGCTATCTTAAATTCGTACCACAACTTTACCAGTTTATCTCTATATTACACTTAATGCTTGCATATATTTTGAAATTAATCTAATGAGTAGTTTCTTCAGGCCGATATTTTAAATATTTTATTAGGTCGCCATTTTGTTTTGCTATCTTATATTGATCCGTATATGTCACCAGTTTACTCGTATGTAAAACTTGTGCAAAACTTGAGGAAATTGGATAATTAGTTTTGTTTGTAATAATTTTTTTAACGATTCTCTAGGCCGCCATCTTGTTCCGGCATATTCTATTTTTACATAAAATATTACCAGGTGATCCCCATATGACCCTTAATTTTTACTAAAATTTGAAGTCAATCTAGTGAGCAGTTTTTAAGCTATGCCACGAACTGGCAGACAGACACACAAACCGACAGACGGAACGACGGATTTGATAAAACATATTATTTGACATCTAGGGACGCTAAAACCTGAGAGGGTGATTTTAAATATTATATTTGGCCGCCATTTTCTTCCGCCATCTTAAATTAGTTCCACAATTTTACTAGTTCTCCTCTATACCACAATTAGTTATGGTACACATTCTTCAGGCTAAATTTTTTAATATTCCATTAAGCAAGCATTTCCGCAATCTTGGGTTCGTACCAATATTTTACCACTTGATTGCTGCCTAATACTTAATGTTTGTGCAAAATTTTAGATAAATAGGATATGTTAGTTTTTCTTGCCATATTGGATTTTTACCAAAATGTTACCCATATGACCCTTAATTTTTGGCCAAAATTGAAATCAATCGGATAAGTAATTTTTGTAGCTATGCCAATGAATTGAGAAAACATGTTTTTCTGCATCCAGGGATCCTGAAAAGTAAAGATTCGAAAAAATGTCGGAGGGTAATTTTTTTTACGAATACAATACTTTCCTTTTACGAGGGAAGTAAAAATTACTCAAGATTTGTACAGAATACCCCATTTTCCGTACTTTTGCGGGGTATCTCCTATATTTTTACATATAGATGGCGCCAGCATACTTTTCATAGCCCTTTTAATTTTTGAGATTCAAGGGCGTTTTTTTAAATGTTGCATTTTCAGGCACCTCTCGTATCCCACCAAAATATATACATGTGTGGCAGTTATTTTGAAAAACAAACTCAAAATTTTAAATTTTTTAAAATTTTCTTTTGTGTCCAATTAGTTGATAGTAAAGAAAATTCATGTAAGTAATTATTATACTAAAGATGTAATACTTTTATACTTAATTCGAAAGATCTTTTTTAATTCTCATCTCTTGATTATTTATTACAGCATTTTAACTTAATTATGATAAAATTATTTAATTTTACTCAAAACCAAACAATAATTACTTATCTTACTTAAAAAAACAAAAGAGAAACATAATTTTGAAAAAGCAAAGGGTTTTCAAAAGTGGTTTTCAAAATGACGGCCATATTCCCGTATGCAAAATTGGCACATATCATATCATAGGCCTTTTTTGCAAATTTCGGAAAGTTAAATCGATTGCCGCACGAAGCTCCGCAAGAGACTGATATCGTGAAACCACATAAGAAAAAATCTAGAATCGAAAAATCCGGAGATCAAGGGGGCCATCTTAGAGGTCCGTGGATTCCAATCCATCATTGAAAGTTATCGTTTAAAAATTCCCTTAAAAGCGCAGAGTTGTGGCTTGGGGCACTGTCTTGTTGAAGATAAACGGCAATATAAAGTGCCAATGGAACATTTTCCATCAGTTGTGGAGTAACTTTCTGAAGTATTTCTAGGTACCAACGTGCTGTGAGACCTCCTTAAAAAATTGTATAGACTATGCGTCTTCCAGAAATGAAACACGAGACTCCAAGCCCAAAACGTCTTTGTTGTGCCCTCTCAAAAATTAAATGGTAATTTTCTGAGGAGCAGTTTCATGTATTATGGGCGATTGAAAATTCACGTACTTGAAAAATAAGGTTTATCGGACTAGATAATGAGTCTGCCAAAAGATTCATCAGTGTAGATTTGTTGTAAATACCATTGGCAAAACAACATTCGGCGCTCGACATTGCCGAAGTGTAAATGTTGAACTATTTGGAATTTATATGGGTGATACTTGAATACACCAGTTGCTTACTCTATTTGCTGCAAGAAGATGAAGGCGTCGCTTCTACCTTACCCAATACGTTTATTTCTTTTCTGAAGCTAGATAAATGATCCGTGCTCTACTAAATTTGATTTAAGGCGAGCAAATATCTCTCGGAAGGGTTGTTTGCTCTCTGGATATCTAATATGAACAAAATGAACTCCTAAGATATTATCCTGACCATAGCGCTCAAAATACGTTCCCTTTGTAAATATATTTCCGAAGCTTCTTGGGAATTTTCATTCCATTATCATAAAAACAGTAAATTAAATCAAGTATATAGTTAAATGAAAACACCAAAACAACAAAAATATTTCATTAATAATCAAAAACTGACAAAACTGTAAAGTTTTTGACATTTTGTCTTTGTTCAAAACAAATTATCCATAGCCTACCACATACTAATTGGACACAAAAGAAAATATTAGAAAAACTTGAATTTTGAACTTGCATCGATGTACATATTTTTGGAAAGCGTAGATTATTCCTTATATATATAAGGCATAATATACAGGGTATCCCTTTTAAAAAATAAAGTAAGGTCCAATAGCTTTTTAACCTGACCCCGTATACTTATGCTGAAAGCGGCACTGAATTCTACGGAAAAAAGTCATATACGGAATAGTTTACACCTTTCCGATAGCTGCAACACCAAAAAATGCAACATTTTGAAAAACGCCCTGTATCTCAAAAATCAAAAGGGCTATGAAAATTCTGCTGGCGTCGTCTTTAATTTCACGATAAAGTAGTAGATGGCATAAAAACCGCAACCTGCTATCTTTAAGAATAAGAGAGATACCCCTCAAGAGTGTCGAAAATGGAGCAATATTACACAACTAATAGGTACTTTATTATTTTGCATTAAACCGCTTATAATTTAATAAAATATAGTAACCCTAACAATATTTTTGCTCATAATGGTTACGGATAGTATCTTTTTCCGTCCTTTGATATATAGAGTGTCTCATTTAACATGACACACAAGCCGATATCTCGGTTATTTTGTAATCAATTATTTTCATTTTTGATGTTATTATGTGGAATCAAAAGGCGCATGTTTTAACACGATCAAAAAATAAAAAATTCTCAAGAGTAAACTCTCTATAGCAAGAATTTATTTCATATCTATTATCAGCTATGAATTGTTTAGCACATTATAACATCCAATTGCAAATTTGGTAATGATATAACAAAAAGTCACGTGAATTCACCACACAAAAACATCTTTTAGTCAGTTTTTAACAAGTCGAATCCAACGCATTGTTTCACGCCCTTTCGAATGGCGTCATTTCCCTTTCTCCATCTCAAATGGTTTTAGAAATATCTTCGAAGAACTGCCAAAAATTACATAGGTTTCATTGGCTCATATCTTTCACCCAAATTAGGTATTTGAATGTTCGAAATTATGGACAATTCACAGCTGGTGAAATTAATTCTTTCTTACAGGAAGTTACTCTTAAAAATATTTTATTTTTGCCTCCATAAAAACGCACGCCTACGCCACGGTATAGAAGCTTAAACCTTGTGCAAACATACTCCTCTAAACTCCACTTAATTAAACAAAAAATGAAAAAGATCTGCTAGAAAATACGCGAGATATGGGTGTGTATCCATTTTAAGTGGGACACCTTGTATATGTATAAAATATAAATTGCCCTCTGATATTTCCTCTCTAATAATGCTTTTGGTACAAGCGTTGAATCTGCAAAAAAGGAGAAACAAAAAATGAAGACAAGCACGTAGCCAGAGGGGGGTCCTGGGGGTTTGGACCCTGCCGCTCCCCTGAAACTCTAAAAATTTGACCCCAACCCGAACTGAATTTCTGGCCACGTGCCATAAGGAAGACCAAAATATCACTGATATATCGCATTAAGTCGCGAAAGTAGAAATTTTTCTTCCATTTCACAAATGAATCTAAAAGGATTTCTAGAGGCAGCAATATATATTCCAGACTTCTCAACTAAGGTTTATACACCAATTGTCACATAATCTAAGCTAAAACGTGCAAGAAGTCGTGCTTAAATGGTTTATTCATTACTTTAGTAAAGCGCTAAAAAGATAAAATAGCTGCAATTCCGAGACAGAGGAAAGTAGGTTAGTAAAAGTATATGCTTAAGAGCTTTTTTATGTAATAACACTCCAATTTAGTGCGTTGTCGTTTTCTTAAGATTCTTAAGTAAACAAAAATTTGTCCAATACTATTTTAGTGTAGGATCCTGATACATATTTTCTCTTTTTGTTAAGTCATGAAAACTGTACACGCATTTTAATAAACTACTAGCTGGCCCGGCAGACTTTGTTCTTTGACTTTATAAGAATATGGGGTGCATTCACCACATCGTCTAGAAATGTTATTGAAGAAAAATATATTGGTTTTATAGAAAAAATACGCAATAAAACAATACAAAAAAATAGTTCTCGGTAACCATTTCAAAAAGAAAATGGCTTAGTGTTTTAAATATATAGATAAAAGCAAATTATACGATAGGAAGAAAATAAGTTCAATAAAAAGAAGCAATAAAGAAAGTTAAAAATATTTAGGTCAAACTGGTATATAGTCAAAGTTCTCGTCAAAAAAAAGATGTTAAATTATTTAGCGTTCAACTAAGGCTTAAGTCTGACGTTGTATTACCAGGCCATTTAGGCGGAATATTCGGCATCTTTTATTCAAGCGCGTTACATAATAGTTTAAAAAGAAAAGTGTAAAGATTAAAATGGAAAAAATTTGATTCTATGGTTAACATATTGGCACTCGATTTAATTCAATTAACAAAAAACATCTGTACAATATTACGTCTGAAATGTTTCTTGTCTAAATGACAGGGCAACGGATATAGCAGACCCTGGGTTTTAGTAGATTTTGTTATTTTTTGAATATCCTTTAGATCCACTAAAATATCATTCATATTAACGATGGTGCAGCCACGTGCTCGCGTATGCGAGCGGGTGTGGCGTACCGGTAAGTGGCGTAACGACTTGCTAATAAATAATATAAAAAATGCAATACTAATTATTTTATTAAATATTTATTTACAAGATTTTGTATACTACATCTCAGATTATATGGTTTATGACGACAGTAAACCACCCACGGCAGTTTCTAGTGATAATTTATTAATCACACTTGACTAAATAGAAGTGTTTTATCGTAAATTGGTGACGGATTTAAATAAATTTAACTGTAATTTAGTTAGAACAATAAGAATAGAAAATTGATAAATGGTTTATATATTATTATTAAAATAAGTAAGCTAGAGAAGCATCCCACATAACTTAAATTAAAAATAATCCAGGCTTAAATAATTACTATTGAAAATCTAACCTAAACATATTAAAAAATATATTTGAAGGTACCATAAAATTAATCTGAGCTAGATGATTTCAAGGGCTGCACATCTAGAGCACTGTTGCTGTCTAGATCTGACCAGATTTCTCTAGATGACCCGGTGTTAATGGTCCTATTATTTGACGGGTCAACATATGTACGCCTATTCGATGAGTTGCAATCCGTTAAATATTTGAGCTTCAACGTCAGCGAACACAAATAAAATAATAGAAACTGCCACCCCTTTGGTTACGGTGGCCCATATTTTCTCTATAGAGTTCAGCTCTGGATGTCGTGGCAATCTTAAAACTTTTTGACCATTATCTTCTAATAACGGATCTAAGATATAAATGGGCGTAAATCGATGTTTGAATTATTCCGTAAAGTTCTGTCTTCGTCAATTGTTCTTCAAACACAATATTTTTATCCTGTAGCCACTTAATCATTACTTGTTTAAGGCTTGAAGAAGTTAATTTCTCTATGGAAGTAGGGTGTATTATGGAGTACTTAAACAGACATCTCCGGCAAATTTTGTGGCAGCTCAGTTTCTAACAATTTCATAAAATTAGAGTGGTTCATATCGTTATGATAGTTACCACGCTTTGAGCCTAAAGTAAAAATATATTAGGTTATATATTTATTATTGTAGATTATTGGAGTAATATAAAAGGATTTCTTATTGCCTCGTACTTTGGTAGTTTACAGCTTGTTAATATTATGGTACCTGACCTGACCCATTATTAATCATGTTGCTCATATTGATGAAAATTTCCGAATTCCACAACAGTGGATAAATCTAATAATAAATGTATCACAGACAGGTGTATTAAAGTGGTTAGCGAAATTGGAAACACTTTTCAGACAAACAAAAAATTTAAGTTTTACTCTACCTGATTTAAAGATGAGTAAGCCATTTGGAACAAAAACTATTTCTCCCCCGGCATGAACGATTACAAGTCTTCTGCCTTTAAAGATAAATTTCTTTAATTCTCTGTTACTTTGGTCCGACCAATGATGAGATTGTGTGTTGCTACTATAGATGTAAGTTTCATCCGTATAGATAATATTTCTTCCGTCTTCCCTGTAATGAATATTTTTTTCAGAAACTGAATTGGTTTTAATCGAATGTCGTGTTTTTCTATTAGAGCAGGAAAGTTATTTCTACTATAATATTTTCTCTTTAATAATTGTAGTAAAAAAGCGTTGACTAAAAAACGATAAAAGGATATTTTTTTTCTTGAAATGACATGTTTAGAAATATTTATATAATATCAAAATTCGCATACCTAAATACTAGAGACATTATGAGTTTTCTTAACGTTTCTCTTGAACCTGTGAGGTCAAATTATTATTTCTGCATATTCCTCAGTAAAGCTATATAAAATAAAAAATATGTGATATTAAAAACAATATTCTCGAGAAAATTGTAAATATAAATATATTTTTCTGTGCATAAAAATACATGCCTTTAACTTTGTCTTGTGTTTTCTCGGTAATGTAAAAATTATATATTATAATCGTTTTCACTTATTTATAATTATTATGAGGTATCTTTTTCTGCTTCTTTTTGCATAATTGCAGCGACCCAATCAATTATTTTCTTTGTTTGGCCGCGCAAGGCTATTCCTTTATTTCGCATGTTTTTGCGTGTTATTACACTTATATTTGCAAATCACGAAACTAGTAAATTTAAAAAACAAAAACATACATTCCAATGACGCAAAATATAAAACTAAATTAAAAACATTGAGGAAAAAAAGATTCATCATAGATTTCACAGCTCATGTCTTTCATCAAATTTGGTATTTGGATATTTAAGGTTATGAATAATTCCCAGGAGAAATCAATTCTTTCCTATGGGAAGTTTACTCCTAACAATATGTTATTTTTGCCTCCTTTTAAAATGTACGCCTACGCGGTAGAGTAGTAGTTTAATCCCTGTGCATGCATAGTGGCGGCTCCTCCATTAGATCGAATGGTCAATGACTCCCCAATAAATATTTCCAAACAGAAACAAATAAATAAAATAATACATAATTAATATTTCTTTTGAATTTGGAAATTCCCTCTATTATTCTAAGCGTATAAACTCGTTGACCGTTCTCTTAATTCTGCGACACACTATCGATACCTCGCACCGCGATCTCCGGAGAGGTTTCGTTTCATTTGGAATCGATACGGCCCGCGTTGACCTCGTGGTTATAGAGGCGAGTTTTTCCCGAGTATTCCCGATCAAATTCGCATAAGGGCGCCTAGGTAATATACAGCTTATGTTGGCAAAGTTTGGGTCAACAGCCGCGTAGAAAAAACTTAAATATTTTTGTCAGTTGATTTGTTTAATGAAGATCGTGTGACGGAAGTTCGTGCACTGAGACAAAAACAAAGAAGTAAATCGTTATTTTCGTAGAAATATGTACGATTTAAGTGCCTGAACATGCGGTTGCGAAGTAACAAAGGCATTTTATCGTTTCGTGTGTCTGAATTTTTCAGATGACTCTTTGTGGTTTATATGTATTGACCACCCTGAAAAGTTGATCACGAGCCGCCACTGTGCAAACATACTCATCTTAACTCCACATATTTAAACTAAAAATGAAAAAGATATTTTAGAAAATGAGTGAGATATGGGTTTGTATCTATTTGTGGGTGTGGGGGACACCCTGTGTATGTATAAATTATAAATTTCCCTATGACATTTCGTGTTTAATAATACTTCTGTAAAAAAGGACAAACAAATACGGAAGACACACGCGTAGCCATAGGGGGGCCTGTAACCTGTCCCCGCCCACAAAACTCTAAAAATATTTTGGTATAGACATGCTTCTTCTTAAATTTTCCTGAAGGATTCCCCCGTCCCAACTTAATTTCTGGATGCATGCTATAAGGAACACCAAAATGTCACTCAGGTTTTACCAAAGTTGAATTTTTCTGCCAAATCACAAATAATTCAATAAGGATTTCTAGAGGCAGCATATATATTCCAGATATATATATATTATATATATATATATATAATATATATATATATATATATATATATATATTATATATATATAAAATATACAATATATATATATATATAAAAGGATATATATATATATATAACTATTATAAATATATATATACAAAGTATTTATATTAAGTCTATATATACTATATATATATATATATATATATATATATATATATATATATATATATATATATATATATATATATATATATATAATATATGTTATATAAATGTGAATATATATATAAATATATATATATATATATATATATATATATATATATATATATATATATATATATATATATATATATATATATATATTCCTGCCACCTATTATATATATATATATATATTATATATAATATATATATATATATATATATATATATATATATATATAAATATATATATATAAATATATATATAACTGTTATATATATATGCTGTTAGTTTTCGTTGTCGGTCGATTTAACACTTAGGATGCACTATGCAATACCGACCTTGAATTGAGTAAGAACGAAATTAAATGCAAAGGCAGCATATATGTGATTTTGTCCAGCTCTGGTCTTGATCATACCTTCTTCTGTAAAACAATGGCGGAAATATTTTACATGAAAACATCATATATATATATATATATATATATATATATATATATATATATATATATATATATATATATATATATATATATATATATATATATATATATATATATATATATATATATATATATATATATATATATATATATATATATATATATATATATATATATATATATATATATATATATATATATATATGTTTTCGTTCCGGGTGTACATCCGTTCACTACTGTCGTTCTGAAAAGAACAGTTTTGCTGACGTTTCGCCAAAATCACATTTGGCATTTTCGATAGCTATTCTTTCTCGCGTCCGAATAGAGACTCTATTCTATATATATGTGTTCAGTTTTAGTCCTTCACGGATGGAAAAATACGATATACGATATATTTTCATTCCGGGTGTACATCCGTTATATATACTATATAACATATATATATATCGTTCTGAAAAGATATATATATTTATATATATATATTTATATATATATATATATATATATATATATATTTATATATATATATATATATATAATATATATATATATATATTGGCATTATATATATATATATATATATATATATATATCGCGTCTATATATATATATATATATATATATAGATATATCTCTAGTGAACGGATGTACACCCGGATATATATAATATATATATACATCATATATATATAATATATATATATATATATTTATATATATATATATATATATATATATATATATATATATATATATATATATATATATATATATATATATATATATATATATATATATATATATATATATATATATATATATATATATATATATATATATATATATATATACATATATATATATATATATATATATATATATATATATATATATATATATATATATATATATATATATATATATATATATATATATATATATATATATATATATATATATATATATATATATATATATATATATATATATATATATATATATATATATATATATATATATATATATATATATATATATATATATATATATATATATATATATATATATATATATATATATATATATATATATATATATATATATATATATATATATATATATATATATATATATATATATATATATATATATATATATATATATATATATATATATATATATATATATATATATATATATATATATATATATATATATATATATATATATATATATATATATATATATATATATATATATATATATATATATATATATATATATATATATATATATATATATATATATATATATATATATATATATATATATATATATATATATATATATATATATGTTATATATGAGGTAAAAAATATTTCCGCCATTGTTTTACAGGAGAAGGTATGATCAAGACCAGAGCTGGACAAATCGGTCAACCGCCGCGCCGCCTTTGCATTTAATTTCGTTCTTACTCAATTCAAGGTCGGTATTGCATGCATGCATCCTAAGTGTTAAATCGACCGACAACGAAAACTAATGTAGCCTGTAGTTACACAGTTCATGGATGAAATCAACTGGTGAAAATTAAGAGACCGGATCCAGTAAGTCTGTCTAAAATAATTAATTAATAAGTAATTGGTTATTTAATACCATTTCTCTGCAAGGTAGAATAGGTGGCAGGAAAATAATGTAATAAACTAATATTTTATGGAAACAAAGATTTAAGTGCAAGATTAAGTTTTCCAAAGTTCATCTACGTATAAAAAATATTTGCCTCAAACCTAATTCACATTTTTAGTGAACAAATATTTTGATCTAACAAGACCGTTTCTCGAGAAATTGAACTTTTGTGGATGTATTGTAGTTAGGTAAAAAATAATTTTTTAGTAAATTTATAAATCCAGTGCAATATGAGCCGAAGACTTAAAATAAAAACTTTGTAAAGTAATATTTACCAAACGCACTAACTTGGAGTTTTATTACTTAAAAAAGCATATCCTTTTACTAACCTACTATGTTGCCTCTCAGAATTGTAGCTATTTTATTTTTTTCCGCTTTTCTAAAGTAACGAGTAAACCATTTAAGCACGACTTCTTGCACGTTTCAGCTTGGATTATGTGACAATTCGTGTATAAACCTGAGCTGAGAAGTCTGGAATATATATTGCTGCCTCTAGAAATCCTTATTGAATTATTTGTGATTTGGCAGAAAAATTGCAACTTTGGTGACTTAAGGGGATACCTGAGTGACATTTTGGTGTTCCTTATAGCATGCATCCAGAAATTAAGTTGGGACGGGGGAATCCTTCAGGAAAATTTAAGAAGAAACATGTCTATACCAAAATATTTTTAGAGTTTTGGGGGCGGGGACGGGTTCCAGGCCCCCCTCTGGCTACGCGTGTGTCTTCCGTATTTGTTTGTCCTTTTTTACAAAAGTATTATTAAACACGAAATGTCATAGGGAAATTTATAATTTATACATACACAGGGTGTCCCCCACACCCACAAATAGATACAAACCCATATCTCACTCATTTTCTAAAATATCTTTTTCATTTTTAGTTTAAATATGTGGAGCTAAGATGAGTATGTTTGCACAGTGGCGGCTCGTGATCAACTTTTCAGGGTGGTCAATACATATAAACCACGAAGAGTCATCTGAAAAATTCAGACACACGAAACGATAAAATGCCTTTGTTACTTCGCAACCGCATGTTCAGGCACTTAAATCGTACATATTTCTACGAAAATAACGATTTACTTCTTTGTTTTTGTCTCAGTGCACGAACTTCCGTCACACGATCTTCATTAAACAAATCAACTGACAAAAATATTTTTAAGTTTTTTCTGCGCGGCTGTTGACCCAAACTTTGCCAACATAAGCTGTATATTACCTAGGCGCCCTTATGCGAATTTGATCGGGAATACTCGGGAAAAACTCGCCTCTATAACCACGAGGTCAACGCGGGCCGTATCGATTCGAAATGAAACGAAACCTCTCCGGAGATCGCGGTGCGAGGTATCGATAGTGTGTCGCGGAATTAAGAGAACGGTCAACGAGTTTATACGCTTAGAATAATAGAGGGAATTTCCAAATTCAAAAGAAATATTAATTATGTATTATTTTATTTATTTGTTTCTGTTTGGAAATATTTATTGGGGAGTCATTGACCATTCGATCTAATGGAGGAGCCGCCACTATGTATGCACAGGGATTAAACTACTACTCTACCGCGTAGGCGTACATTTTAAAAGGAGGCAAAAATAACATATTGTTAGGAGTAAACTTCCCGTATATATATATATATATATATATATATATATATATATATATATATATATATATATATATATATATATATATATATATATATGTATATGTATATATATATATATATATATATATATATATATATATATATATATATATATATATATATATATATATATATATATATATATATATATATATATATATATATATATATATATATATATATATATATATATATATATATATATATATATATATATATATATATATATATATATATATATATATATATATATATATATATATATATATATATATATATATATCTATATAGAAATTTTATTTGAAAACATTTTTGAATTTGTAAAAAATCCACAGCTAACAAAAAGATATTACATTTAGTTTTTACTACTTTAAAAAAAAAACTGCCATGTCTCCAGGCCTTAATATTCTTGGTTGTTTCCAATAGTATAAAAATCCAGCGTACAAAACCCACAAAAAAACAGAGACGCCCTAATAGGCAAATAAAAAATCTAAAAAAATCATAACCCTTGTTAACCAAGCGGTAAGCAGCCTAAAGACCACATACTGAGACATCAGAGCTCGAGGAAAATATGGACTTGATTTATACGCCTCAAAAGTGTTCAGAGAACGTTATAGTCATTGCACACATCTAAGGCAAATTCTACCCAAAAGTATTAGGGTAAAAAAAAATAAGACTACGAGACAAACCCTAATAACAACCTCAAGATTGGGGAGCTACGTAAACGGAGGATCGTAAACGGAGGATCGGCTACGACTAGCCTATAGCTCTAAACGAAGTCCATCACAGGAGCGAATGTTTATATCTAAATTATAAATCATTGCGTTACGCAAATATTAATTAACAATAAGCTATTGGGAGCTGTTTCTCCCTTACATACACAAGCATATTCCCTCGAATAATCTCGGGGAAGTATATTTTCCTCTTACGGTCATTTTTTGTTAAATAAATGTGATGCGTCTTATGGGTTGATTAGAAATGGATATATATTTTAAGAGAGTGTCGCAGATAAAGGGGATCAAACAGAAACACATGGTTCATCTAATCTAAAAATTTGACATGACATGCAAACTCAGACAACTTTCATCAGCTTAGGTTTCTACATTGACCGAAGCAAGGAGCCCCTCTGAAAGATTTTTACTTCTAGCACAACCCTCTTAGGGGTGCCGAAATGAGGAAGCGCTTCGAATGTATATGATTAGCTACTGTTAATTTCTGGGATTTGAAGGTTCTTACTGGTCTAACAACTAAAATTCCTCTGTCAAAGAAGAAACGGATTTCTTAAGGTGTAGCAAAAGAACTAAAGTACTTCCTTTTTGCTCAGACATTTCCTCAACTCTGACAAAAGATCAAGGAGGATAAGAACAGACGCCATGTTTGAAACATGGGGTCTTTCTAGGAGTTGACTTGCGGCTTTCGCCATCACCTGGGGGAGACTTAGGTATACCTACCCGCGCATTTTGTGGTACAACTTGTTGTAACTATTACTAAACTAATACAATGTAAAATATGCTAAGGATGCAGTGGAAACATTCTTGGTGTAGGTTAGCCATTAAATCTGTTGATAACACTGTTGGCGTCGGCGTCGAATCATACGCTGTTTAGCCATGATTACTGCGCTTTTGATTCCCATATTTTCACGTATAAGCCTTTCAAAGTGACCAACGATATATCGCTGAAGCATGGCCTCATTAAGTGTTTTTCCCTCAGATTACACTTGTACAATGGACATTTGAAATTCGTCCAAATTTTTTAACCGTTCAATTTCTATGACATAAGTGACTAATTTTTCTTTCCGCTTGGTTTTGAAAAACGCATCGTCTTTTTTGTCCTTTGTTAAAAAAACCGTTATTATTAAGAACAAAGGTAAAATAAAATGTATCTATATTTTATAACAGAGTATCAGAAGGTCTACAGTTTTTCAATAAACAAAAAGATTAAAAAAAAAATTGAACAAAAAATTTCTGACTTTCCGATAATCTAAAAAACAATTTACTTTTATTCAAGACATTTTTATTTTCAACAGTCAATAAGACGCTGAAAAGTAGAGTTACTTCTATATCCTCTTAAGGGTGTACTAATATTTATTTATCTTAATATTGACTTTAAAGCACGAGCAATTATATCTAAAAGTTTAAGTCTGCTTTGACCTAGTCATGTGCTTAAGATCAAGCACCAGCTAGTATACCACTTACTATTTGCAAACATATTTTCTCAAAACACATCCTTTAGATTTTCAAATAAATATTTAAATAAATTATAAAACGCTCCGGAAATGTGTGGTCAAAAATTCTTGTGAGTTTAAATTATCTTCCGAACTTTATAAAATAGTGTTTAATAAAGTAGTAAATCAAAGTAAAACAAATTAAGTATTATTTTCTGGATTTATGTAAAATAATCCCATTCAGACACAAAATCTATTCAGTTTTCAAAACTAGCATCTTATGATATTCAAGCAGGTTCTATCGAATGCTAATGCAACTTTATTGCTGCTATTATGGTAATTTTGATCCAGCACTGTGCCGTGTCATTTTTTACAGTTTAGAGTACACGTTACTTTAATGACATTTTTCTCTATATTTTTAAAAGTATTAGGATTTTGAAAGTTGTGTACGCGCATGGATATCGATACATTATATCAAAGACCGATTATAATTGGAATAGTCAGTCCAACATAATATTGCCATTTAAAGATGCGTACTCATTTAGCGAACGCTAGTGACTCACTTAGGCCGCATGGTGAAAACCGTATGCGTTCACCTAGTGTGGACGGCCGCGAAGCCCGTTTGTTACTATGGCTCTCGCACTCGGGGACGAACATCTGCTGTGGGTCGTGTCATTTCAGAAAACCGTGTTTTTCGACCTTTCGGTGAGTATATTTTGGAAACTATTAGAGATAGGGAGATAAATTTGACACGTGTTTTTAGAGAAAACGTAGATCTACATAATTCACTGCATATTTTTCTATACCACATTTGGTACCGGAGATTTAGTACCGCAATGTCGACCAAAAAAGTCAACTTCGATGTAATACGGTTCAGGTCGAAATGTTTTTAATTTTTTTGTCGAAACTTTCTGGAAAGATGGTTCTTCGGGTCCTTCAGAACCCTGTTGTTTTTATATACCTATATATAAGGAATATTATTCTATGATATATAATAATAAAATTTTGCTCCTAATTATTTTTCTTTGGGCTTCACCACATAGGCATAGTTTATGTGCAGTCTTTTTGTATTAGTGTAATAAGTATTAAGTATTGTTATTTTGTTATGAAATATATATTTTTATTTACTGATGAATAAAATATTGTGAATTTGAATCATAGTTAAGTATTAAGAATTTGACATTTAATACATCCCAGGGTATTTTAAAGACAGAAAATCTCTGTAATTCGTAGGTTTAAGAAAACAAAATCATTAGTATTCATAGTAATAAGAGAGTAACAATGTTCATTAACAATTGCAACCAACTGTGACAATAAATTAATTAAAATGTTTGTGTTGAAACATAAAAACACCAAATAATTATATAATTATGTATAAAAAACGAAGCTGTAAATCAGAAGATTTCTAATAACCTCTTTTACGCATGTGATTAAGTTTATATGATACTGATTGAAAAACGTACATTAAAAAAATACCGTATGACAATACCCAGAGTATTACAGATTATAAAGGACCCATTTTAATTCTTATTCTAATTTTTAAGAATTACTCGTTCTTTTAATAACATAATATAAGCTAGTAACTGAAATTGTATGAGAGATAGGAAAATAAATCGCCACCATACTGCAATTAATTTCAGAATAACAAGCGAATCTTAAGTGTCACAACCTTCACCATAAATTACTGCAACCTGTGCATATATTTAAATTAAATTCACTTCGTTAACATACCGCTTTACTCTATTTAAAATACTCGCGAAATGGACCGTGTAGTTGGAAAATAATTACGTGAATTTAATTTTTCTTATAATTAGCAAAAAGGGATTCAGAAATAAATAATATTTAAGGCAACTAAAATTGTATGCATTTTAAACAGGTGTTGGTTCTAAAAACTTAACAAGTGAAATAAAATTCTGTTTGAAGGTGGTACCCAATGTGGAATATTCACTAAACTTCTTCTGTCGAACTTGCATTATCTTTGTTACATTGATTTCATAACGTTTCGAATGCTAACTATCTCCAATCGTTTTCAAGTGTATACTAAATGCTAACTTTAAAGCTACCGGCTTATAAACTAGTGGTGTGCGGTGAAACGCCAAGTCTTCGCCTCCTAGTTACCTGAACAGCGAAGTTTTAGGAGGTCATTTTAAGCTAGAAGCGACTTCCATATATTTGGAATATCGACGCTAGGCTTGCTAAAAATGCCTTGATTCCTTTTTGTGAAAGTTGCTTCTATAAACTTTCGTTTTCGCTAGTGTGGCTCTATGCAAAATTTTGGCCTCCACCCTCTGCATCTGATTTTGGTTTGACCAGACGTATTCTGCTATCCTTGATCTTGACGTCTTTCCTTATTGAGTATGATTAAATTTTTCTTGTCGATGTCCTTTGGCTTTGTTTTTGTCAGAAGGCTTTTTTCCAGATTTGAAAACGGTTTTGATGTTGAAGTCCCTGGCTATTCGAATCTTTTCAGATGTTCCCTTAATATAGGATATTGTGAGAAAAGTGATGTCTCTTGTGGATGGATTATTTTGTAATTTTGATATTATATTACTTATTAACCTCCTAGAGTAACCATTGTGCAGTAGATCCTTTTTATGTTTTCAATTTCCACCTCAAGATTTATCGTACCTTTTGTTGCTGCAGAATGGTTAGAACCTTGATTGAGATATTGCCCAGTGTGTGTGGGTTTTCGTAACACTGTAATCCTCATGCCCTCTGCATATCGCCCAACGAGAACGTGAAAAAAAGGCAAGGAAGAATTTTCTCCATTGCAAATTTAATATATGTTCTTATGATATTTAAATGATTGAAAAATTCTGTCAAACGATTTTCGTTTGCAGTCTAAATAATAAAGGTATCATCCACATACCTAAACCAAAGTTAAGACTTGATTTGAGCAGTATTTTTTGCGTGCTCTTCGAACCACTCTATATAAAGGTTTGCCACCATCGAAGAGAGGTGACCCTATTGGGACACAATCATCTAGTGAGTATAACCTATCTTTTACTTGAAAGTAGGAAACAACATTCCAATAAATCCATCACACCCTCCATGTCTAATAATTGACATATCGGAACATTTGTATATAAGCTTTCTACATCAAAACTAACAAGTCTGTTTTCTTGCCGTAATGTAAATATTAACAACCTTGTAAAAGTTGAATGATCACTAACAAATATGTAGCCAGAACACTTGTTGGTGAGTCTCTGGAGCTAGTAATTGGTCTTAGAGGCATGTTCGGGTTACTTATAATTATACTAAAAAGGTCTAATGCAGAATGGTTACTCTGAGAGGTAACACAATATCAAAATTACCAAATGATCATCATAGTATGATACATTCCGATTCACAAGAAACATCACCGTTTCTCACTATACACTATATTAAGGGAACATCTGAAAAGATTCGAAGAATAGTAAGGGATTTGAGCATCAAAACCACTTTCAAATCTGGAAAGACGTTAAGAAGACTTCTGACAAAAAGAAAGCCAAAGAAAATAGACAGGAAAAAAGAAAAAAACAATATACCAAATCCAGTGTGAGTGTGTTGAATCGTATATCGGAGAAACAAAACGCCATCTTAGTGTAAGATTCAAGGAGCATTTCAATCATACTCAAAAGGGAAAGACGTCAAGATCGGACATAGCAGAACATGTCCGGTCAAACCAACACCATATGCAGTGGTCAGTGGCTAAAAGTTTTTATAGAAAGCAACACTGGCGAAAACGAGGCGAAAAGTTTATAGAAGGAGCTTTCATAAAAGAAATCAAGGCATTTTCAGCAAGCCTAGCGTCGATATTCCATATATATGGAAGCCGCTTCTAGTTCAAAATTACCCCCTAAAACGGGGTTGAGGTAACCAGGGGGGTGGAGACTTCACACATCACCTCACACGACTAGTACATAAGCTCATAGCTTTAGAGTTGGCATTTAATTTACACATGAAAACGATTGGAGAGATACTTTCCGAAACGTTGTAAAATCAATGTAATAAACTCAGATCGAGTTTAGTTAAGTTAAATTCTGATTGATATATATATGAAAAAAATTTCTTAGTTGAGACTAAAAATTTAGGATTATGTAATAGACACTTGAAGCAAA
The DNA here is from genome assembly GCA_030620095.1 of Kuschelorhynchus macadamiae. Taxonomy (NCBI): domain Eukaryota; kingdom Metazoa; phylum Arthropoda; class Insecta; order Coleoptera; family Curculionidae; genus Kuschelorhynchus; species Kuschelorhynchus macadamiae. Next base: position 371,631 of record JAUTXW010002341.1, on the reverse strand, counting down.
ATGGGGTACTTATACTAGTATATTGTGCAACAAGTGTCGACACATGCACATTTTGTACGAGCATGGAAGGTGTCGCAGCAAACACACGAGTGTTTGCTGCGACACATTTAACAAAAAGAAATGTACAGTTCACTAGGGTATATTCTTATTATTTTTTTAATTATATATATTGCAGCCCTTTTTATAGCACACTGCGTACGGCAGCAAGGTTCGGGGGAAAACGAATAATTAACCAAATAAAATTTGGATATTAAGTTTAGACATGTAAATTTCTGTATGCACTTCGAAACAAAATTAAATAACAAAAATGTTTTTTGGCTTTTTCGCAACTGAATAAAAATATTTAACTTAAAATAATAGGATGAAAGTATTTGTACAACTACTATGTGTCTATAAAAACTTAAGGTAAATAATATAATCTCTTATGCTTGCTTAAATAATATTATTTATATTATGTATCGAAACATTCCGTAGACAGACTAGTCTACATGTTGAGGTATGTAATTATATTAAATATCTGCTTCAATTATTTTAAAGTTAAATATTTTTATTCAGTTGCGAAAAAGCCAAAAAAGATTTTTGTTAATCAATCTAAACGCAACAAATAATCTGAACACATTTAAAAACAAAATTAAATCTTAAAAACATATATCCAAATAGCTTAATAGAAAAATTACTTGAAAGGGCACCACGCTTTTTTTTATTATTTAATTTGAAAACGGCGAAACGAAATGAAATAGATTTTAGCTTGGACTAGAACCCACAAAAAGATCCGAAATAAAAATTAGGTAAGTGTAGGCAGGGTGAATGACAATATAAGATACATTTTGTCTAGTTACGTCACATATATTATATACAAAATGTACAGTTTAAATAAGCTAGATCCAAATATAAAAAGAAAATCAATATGCAAATATATTTCACTATGCAAAAAATATATTAGACCTCCATAGTCGACTAGTTCACAAAATTCGATAATTCTCATATTATTTATTAATATCAATCAAATATTAACTTAAATGATTCCACTGTTAAATAGCCCAATTATGAGTCAAATAGAACGACATATTGCTAGTTAAATTGATGACTGCATGGAAAGAGGAACATCTCAAAATCACAGGAACAATAACAATGTCTGGAACGAAGAGCATTCTAACAAAACTGGATTACTTAAAAAAGTCTGAACAGAACAACTGATTACGTTTCTCTTAACTCAAAAAAAAATTTTGTTCGTAACTTATGTTGTGGTAGGGTATGCCGAAACTTAGGGTTCGATTCTTGTGTGGGTTCTAAAGACAAGGAGAGAACACATGGATGAGTTCTCTAAAAAAAATTACAAAAACTGGAAAATGTATAATAGCATTTTCAATAAAAGAGAACGTGCAATTATTACAACCAGCTTACCTTAAGTAAATTCCAAAATTACTAAACACATATGATTCATAATGAATGATTCCGGCAAAACCAATCGCTGGACGAAAATCCAGAAATTCAACTTTACTTGGGCTATCAAACAAAATAGGCGATTAATCCATACGAGCAAACACAATTGCAAATCACACTACTGGGTATTTTCGGGATGATACCCGATTTTCACACACATGGAGGTGTTGGATGAAGACCGTTGAATTGAGAAAGTAAGTGACTGAAGTGGTCAGTGAAAACAAACTATTACAAATCTCAAGAAAAATTTAAAAGGGGTTTTGACAACACCACAACAAATTAAAAGGAAGAAACACATATTGATATCGCAGTGAAATAACCTCATGACGTGGAACTACCATAATTAGATCCGTTTTAAATGCAAAATTCCTGTATTTATTTTGGATATTGTAATGAATAGGAAACAGTCTAATCTTACCTGTAAATTTGTAATTAAAAATAAATATATAGCAAAAAATACCTTGCTACGGAAAAATTAAATAAACTTAAAGTTTCAATTCTTAAATATAACATTACTGTTTAAATCACACCTATAGGCAACCCTACTTACTTCAGTTGTATCTCGATATGAATTGAACTGTTCACAGTGTGAAACAATTTGGCGTATGAAAAATAAAATGTTATGATACTATATTTTGAAATTTGTTTTACTTTTTTGAGATAAACTTTCCTCATATCCCATATAAAATACATGGAGAAAACAGAATGACAAGAAAATAAGCTTTTTCAATACATTCGGCGTACAGCATTTCCTACAATAAGAGAAAACTTTTTTATGAGCATAAGGGCTCCAAATGCTTTGTTCTCGATAAATATGTAGAAAAGGGTTTTATTTTTTATTAGTTAATGTCCACACGTATTTTATATGAGATTTAGGTAAAGTATAATTTTCAAAACTGTCTAAAGGAATAGATTATGCCCATGATTGATCGACAACGAGAATTGCATTATATCAAAAAATTAGAAAACATAACCGGACAATCTTTCATGACTTTCTTCTAACTTTTTGCGTAAAAAAAATATATACTTACACATATAAAACTGATATAACAATAATGTTTGATATAATCTCACCCGAACTCTTTTTCTCCAAAAACCTGCAATGAGAAAACAGGAAACAAATTCGGAGAAAGTCTCAGTAATTGAGACCCAGAGAATAAGAAGCAAAAACTGTCGATTTAGAAATGAACACCACAAAAACCAAATTCATGACGAACTCGCAAACAGTCAACATCCATATAAGAATAAGAACTAGACTAGAAACAAGAAAAGTTGACTTATACGTGTATGTGAGACAAGAAGTCGCAATCGGAGAAGTTAACCAAGAACTGGAAGTCAGTCGAAGGATGCGTGTGGGATTGGCAGCTTATGGCAGACCATCCAGTCTAAACTACCTTTAAAACTGAAGAGCAAAGTCTGTAATTAATGTATCCCACCAATAACAACACACGATTAGGAGACATGATTCTGACCAAAAAATTTCTCAACAAACTACAAATTCACCCTTTGGTGCTTTTTAGCAATCGAAAGGAAAATGTTAGGAATATTGCTGATGGACCGCAAATGGAATGATTGAGTAAGCTTTACAACCAAAATCCAGGGCATAACAAGAAGAATCTGCTCCCTAAAATGGAACTTGGCGGGTCATGTAACCAGAAATACCTAACCTAACTGGAGCGAAAAAGTGACCAGATAAAGACCATGTGGAGAAAAAAGAAGCACTGGTAGACCTTATGGCTGTTATGACAACATCAAAAAAACAATGAGTCTCAGTTGATATCAGCTAGCTCACAACAGGGAAAACTGGATAAATATTATATTCAAAGGAGAGAAAACAGGTAAAAGAAGAAAAGTAATATATAAATGTAGCTCTAAGAGAATAAAACAATCCATTTAATTTAATTAATTGTTTATTTTAATAATCTTTTTAGAAAATTTTTTAAAACATGTCAATTTTTTTATAGATGTTCTTATAAAATCTTTTTTTTTAGATAGCCTCTTAAACAATTAACTATGCAAGACATCAAACAAGTTTTATTTTTTGTATGTAATTTTCTTTTAATTGCCTGAACTCCTATTATTTTCTGACCAATGAAAATTTTCCATATTTCTGCTGAACATAAATCACTTGATATCTGCAGCGAGACGATCCAGTTTCTCTCAGTGCACATTTTTTTCTTAGTAGTCACTCTAATATTCTGTTGATTTATACCGGGTGTCAACGATATCGTTTTACACGATGCCATTCATTTGCTTTTTAGGTTAGGATATATATATTTGGGTTAACGAAATATGGTATTAAGACAGATATTTTTAAAGAAAAAACAATTGAATATTACTGCCAGTTTTTCCGATATCAGAACCAAGTTAAGAATTTCAAATGGAACCCTGTATATTATTTTACATAGTTTGATAGATTCAAGATTCAATGACATATCACAAGTTATATGTTTTTTTCAAAATGGCGGACCAGGAAGCGCTTTTTCAAAATTCAATAAGGCGGTCGTTTCCCGATACCGATGAAATTTTGTTTAACAAATTATTAAAATATTAAACAAAATGGGGTTTTCAATGGATTTTAATCAAATTTAAAATCAAATTTTTAATTTATCACAAAATGGGATAAGTTTAATTTTTTCTTTAAAATGTGAACTTTTTCTTAAATTTTCTCAAAGATTTTAAATAGAAAGTTGTATTTATTAAATATTAGTATTAAAGTATATCTTATTAGCTACACGAAACCGCATAACAAGCCGTATTTTTGCTTTTTGTTTCAGAAAAAATTGACAAAACCTTGCCGATAGACATTTTTCCTAATACATAACATGAAACAAACACACACATATTATTAATCAGAAAATCCTGGAATATTTTTTATTGTTTATTGATAAGTAATTTTGTATTATTTTGACATTTTGTGACTGTGTCTTATTTTAGGAAAGCGAGAAAAAATCTCAAGTAGTATTAATTTTATTTTACCAGTAGATACGGTGCAGTAACATGAAAGATGACTTAACTAAGATAAGTAGGTCTTGGAAACAATTGCATAGGGATGCCATTATAATTTTCATTAGATTTAACCAGAAACGTCAAAAGTACTGTTTTGTATCGACATTTCTGATAACTTTCGTTACATTTTTACACTGAGAAAAACAAAAAACAAAAACATTATGCGGTTTTGTTTTTGCTTTTTGTTTGAGAAAAAATTGACGAAACTCTGCCGATATACATTTTTCGTAATACATAACATGAAACACACACACCCACACACACATATTATTAATCAGTAAATTTCGGAATATTTTTTATTGATAAGCAATTTTGTATTATTTTGACATTTTATGATTTTTGCTGTCTTATTTTAGGAAATCGAGAAAAATTCACAAGTAGTATTAATTTTATTTTACCGGTAGGCTTTCGGTTTTTCCGGAAATACCTAGACCTAAGTCAAGAAGTTTAAAAAGAACCCTGTATATTTTTTCACACAGTTTGATAGAACTTAGAATTCCCTTTACATTGACATATCACAAGTTGAATTTTTTTCGAAATGGAGGACCAGGAAGCTTTTGTTCAAAATTCAATATGGCGGCCATTTTCTAACACCGAAGATATTTTTGAATTATAGGTAGAAATAATAAACAAATATGGGGGTTTTTATTGGGTTTAATGCTAATTTAAAATCAAACTTTCACAATTAATACAAAAGTCACTCAATTAAATGTTCTATGCGCTGTCCGCCTTGTTCTTGGCATAGTGTAACTCTCTCAACATTTTCCGCGAGCAGGTTTCGTAAATGCTGTTCTGAGATACTCTCAACGGCTCGTCTTATTCTATTAATAACATTTCCAACGATATTACAGGAGTTGCATACATTTTTTCTTTCAGATGACCCCATATAGAAAAATCAAGCGGGGTTAGGTCAGGCGACCTCGCTGGCCATCGAATTGGTCCATTGGTTCCTAACCAGTTCTCACCAAATCGTTCATTCAAGTAATTTGCAACAATTCTTGAATTATGAGCAGGGGCGCCATCTTGTTGGTAAACTAAATCATCATTTTGCTGCAAATTATTTATAAAATGTTCAATTTCATTTTCGAGAAAGTCCAAATACATCTCGCCAGTTAAAGGCTGATGGAATAATATTGGACCAATAACGCTTAGTCCTACAACGCCTAACCAAACATTAACTCCAAAACGTTCCTGGAAGGCACCTTCTCTTACTAATCTTTGATTTTCCTTTGCCCAATAACGAAAATTATTTCTATTAAACATCCCTAGATTAGTAAACCTTGATTCGTCCGAAAAAATAATCTTATGATGAAACACAGGACTTATTCTATAATTATCTAAAAACCAATTGCAATAAATAAGTCGTCTTTGGAAGTCATTTTCAAATAGGTGGTGGTGAATTTGATACTTAAACGATTTAAACCCGTGTTTCTTTAAAATTTTTCTGGCGCTTTCATGGGACGTATTGCACTGTTTGCCTAATTCACGAAGGGAAGCTGTACGGTCATACTTGATGTACGCTAAAACGTTTGTTTCCACTTCTTCGCTTACTACGAAACCATCATTGCCATTAGCATGGACACCACCATTATTTTCATTTTTTAAATGTTGTACTAGCCAAGGATAATATGCATGTGAAGGAGCGTCACGATTCGGAAAGCGTTCCTGGTATAATCTCTCTGTGTCCCTTGAATTTTTGCGACATTCCCCATAAATAAGGAGCTTGTCAATTTGATGTTCTCTTGAATAAACCATAATATTTATTTTTAAAACTAACTAGAACCACTTCTCAGTGTAAAAATTTAACGAAAGTTATCAGAAATGCCTATACAAAACAGTACTTTTGACGTTTCTGGTTAAATCTAATGAAAATTATAATGGCATCCCTATGCAATTGTTTCCAAGGCCTACTTATCTTAGTTAAGTCATCTTTCATGTTACTGCACCGTATCTACCGGTAAAATAAAATTAATACTACTTGTGATTTTTTCTCGCTTTCCTAAAATAAGACAACAGTCATAAAATGTCAAAATAATACAAAATTACTTATCAATAAACAATAAAAAATATTCCAGGATTTTCTGATTAATAATATGTGTGTGTTTGTTTCATGTTATGTATTAGGAAAAATGTATATCGGCAAGGTTTTGTCAATTTTTTCTGAAACAAAAAGCAAAAATACGGCTTGTTATGCGGTTTCGTGTAGCTAATAAGATATACTTTAATACTAATATTTAATAAATACAACTTTCTATTAAAAATCTTTGAGAAAATTTAAGAAAAAGTTCACATTTTAGAGAAAAAATTAAACTTATCCCATTTTGTGATAAATTCAAAATTTGATTTTAAATTTAATTAAAATCCATTGAAAACCCGATTTTGTTTAATATTTTAATAATTTGTTAAACAAAAATTTCATCGGTATCGGGAAACGACCGCCATATTGAATTTTGAAAAAGCGCTTCCTGGTCCGCCATTTTGAAAAAAAATATAACGTGTGATATGTCATTGAAAAGGTAATTCTAAGCTCTATCAAACTATGTAAAATAATATACAGGGTTCCATTTGAAATTCTTAACTTGGTTCTGATATCGGAAAAACTGGCAGTAATATTCAATTGTTTTTCATGACAAATATGTGTCTTAATACCATATTAACCCGTTAACCCAAATATATATATATATATATATATATATATATATATATATATATATATATATATATATATATATATATATATATATATATATATATATTTAAATATGTATAATAATTCTATGTAACGCCGAGATAATGTCGATTAAGCAAACTGGTGATTCAAACAAATTTAAGTATAAAGACTTATCCACCAATAATTAAAAATATACGAATTCTCATATTAGTAACAGGTAACACGAGTTGAGTGCCATATAAAAAACTGATTGCAAGAAACAATATGAGATAACCAACATAAAAAAACTAAAGATGTAATATAAAAAAAATCAATGGTAAACTTGCTTATTTCGTTCTTAAAGTAAGATTTAAATAGGCTACATTATTTGTTCTGTATATTTTATTTAAACGAATTAAAAAGTAACAAATAATACAAAAAAAAAACATTACAAATTTAAACCTTAAAACTAAAGTAACAGACTAATTTCAATAGTTGGTGTCTCTTTATCCATAGAATTTTTAATTATTTTTCTATCAGGATATTTCGTTTTAAGTGTGCTTACAGGGGTTTTGCTAATTTTTCCTGAGCGGTTTCCTTTCAAATATTTCTCTGCCCTACTTATTCCCACTTATTAAAATCTTTATAGGTTAAGTAATGCGCTTTATATAAGGTATAGGATTCTGTCTTACAGTTTCGAAAACTGTGTACCACTGAGAATTCGCCCAAATAATGGAATATTTTGTATTTTTCTCTATTACAGTGAGAACTGAATCTACAGGCAATATGGCGACATCTGAAGATGACAGTGAAAGTCGCGCTAATCAAAAAACCAAGTTTTACTGCTGAAAAAAAAAAAGATTTCTAGTAGTGTAGTGTGCGTAAAGTGTGGAAATGTATTTCATAAATCATGTGTAAATCGAGATTTTGCTGAAAAATCTCAGTTTATTGATAAAACTCGCATCATTTGTTGCCGAAATGAAGGTGACGTCAAGGACAACATGGACGCGAATATCATTGAAATAACCTATTTAAAAAGGCTTTTAGCCGAGCTGGAAGGGAAAAATAAAATTTTGGAAGAAAATGCAGGCCTATGGAAAGAAAAGTTTCAGCACGTAAGTCTGGTTACATTACCTAAGAAAAAGATGGGTGGAGCCACAATGGAGAACGTCAACAAAAAATTTGATGAAAAAAGTCCACCAGCAAAAGCAACAACAACAAGAATGTTAAGCCCCCGCTCCCCCCCGCCTCATCTACATGACGTTATCGTCATAATCAAAACACCACCACCAAAAGCAAGGTTGCCAAACAAGAAGAAAGAAAATACGTCAGTTGATGTTGAGAAGATCGATGTTGTGAAACCGAAAGTTTTGTTTACCGCCGATGCACTTTCTATTAATCCGGACCCAAATCTCAAAAAGATTTCCGTCGAAAATAATTTGTCGCAACATTTGGCAGCACCGGAAAAGAAACGCACATTTTGACAGATGTCACAAATGCCAAAAATCGAATTTTTAACCAAACTCTGACTTCGAAAATAAGTTTTTGTGACGATCAAGAAAACTTTTATCAAAACGGAGAAATCCAAAATAAGAGAGATGATAAGGAGCAGCAGTGGCAAATAATCGATAGAAAATCAAGAAATAAACGCCCCGAACCCCTGAAAGGAACCAAAACAGAAAATATGACCTTGCAGGCAGCAAATGCACAGCGGCTTGCGTGGGTTTTCCTGTCAGGATTCACATCAAATACCACGCCAGAGGACATTCTAGAGTACCTAGAGAAAAATAACTTTCAAAATTATTCATGTTACAAAATGCACACAAGAAAGGACAAAATAAAAAGTTCGTTTAAATTGTCAGTTCCAATCCACAGAAAAAAAGATATCATGAGACCAGAGTTTTGGCCAAATGGTATAATTATAAACCATTTTCTTCACCTTCAAAGGCGTCTCAATTCAAAAATGGACGATGCAAACCCTGCCCCGGCACGGAGTACAACATCCTACACCACAACGTCCAATCCATTGGGAATAGCCTAGATCAACTGCAAGTATTGATTGAGGATAATAAATGCATTGCGCTTGCTATCCCAGAACACTGGAAAAATGAGGAACAGCTGGAGTTCTACAATCTCAGGGGATATGAACTTGCTTCATTCTACTGTCGTAAGGAAAACCTACATGGTGGAACTGCAATATTCATCCAAAGAGGTGCAGTCTGGAAACGAAGGTTAGATTTAACTAGTCTTTCTGTCGAAATGGACTTTGAATGTTCTGCTGTCGAGATTTTAATAAATAAAATTAAAATAGTATTATTTTCAATCTATAGAACTCCTAGTTCAAATAAAAATGTTTTATTAGATAAAATAAATATTATATGTGATAAACTGGTTACTGAAAATGTTTTGGTTTTCCTAGCAGGAGATTTTAATGTTGATATCCTTAAAGATGATCATGACTCAGCAGATTTTTTGTCGTTATTAAATTCCTACAATATTTTTCCTACCATTTTAGATTTCACAAGGATTTGTGGCCATACACAGTCATGTATTGAGAATATATATACAAATTGTACACATTTTTCAGCAATGGTTTTACAAACCCATATCTCAGACCACACAGGGCAGAAAGTAATTTTTCAGTTAAACGGACAGGAGGTGTCAAGACATATAAGTCAAAGAGCATTCAATGATCAAGGTAAGTCACTTTTCAGACAGCTTGTGGCGGATCAAGATTGGCAGATGTTGTATGAGGTGGGATGTTGACGGTCAGTGGAAGGTCTTTATGAACACCCTTTTTGTTAGATTGGATATTTTGTTAGTTTTGAGTAGAAATAACCCTCAGTACATTGAGGCATATAACATTACAAAGAGTAGGTTTAATGGATTATTGCAGGATGCCAGAAAGGAGAGCTATGCGCAAACCATCTTGAGAAGTGAAAATAGGTCACGGAGTACCTGGCGAATAGTAAATGAAATAAAAGGTGAGCAGTCAAAAAAGGAAGCTATTGGTATACCGGGGGATCCGTGCGGGGTCGGTAACATTTTAAATAAATACATGGTTAATGCAGCACCAAATATAATTAAAAGTATTGAACAGAAAAATATTGAGTGTAAAATATCATATAGCGAACACTCTATGTTCCTAAGACCCGTAACCCATGTGGAAATCTTAGATATAATAAAAAGTTTTAAAAATAAAAAAAGTTCAAGTTATGACGAGGTATCAGTTAACATTTTAAAATTATGTGCTCAAGATATTTCACAACCACTTTGTCATATCATTAATAATTCTTTTATATTTGGCATTTTTCCAACTAACCTCAAATTAGCAATAATAAAGCCTCTGTATAAAAAAGGTTATCCTGCAATGCCAGAGAACTACCGACCAATTAGTTTGCTTTCAGCATTTTCTAAAATATTTGAAAAAGCTATGAGCTGTCAATTGATGAATTTTTTCTCTTTGCATAAAGTAATTAATACCCATCAACATGGTTTCTTGCCTCAAAAATCTATAAATACTGCTTTGTATGATTATATAAATGAAATTGCCGAATGCTATGAAAACAGGAAAACTGCACTGGGATCATTTTTGGATTTGTCAAAGGCTTTCGAGAGTCTAAGCCATTCAATCCTATTGGATAAACTTGAGCGCTATAGTGTCAGAGGCAGTCCGTTAAGATGGTTACAATCTTATTTGCAGGGTCGTGTGCAGAGGGTTGAAATTCGGAGGAATGGAAATACATATTATTCCGAGGACATGGGGGTGCCTCAGGGCAGCGTGATTGGACTTCTACTATTTGTCTGTTATATTAACGATCTAAATTCAAACTTCCCATCTGAAAATATCTCTATTATAAATTATGCAGATGATACGAATATGTTGGTGAGTGCCCCTACCCTGGAACAGGCGACAGAAATCAGTAAAGATTCTTTGAGGATTGGTTTAATGGAAACAGCTTAGTACTAAATGCTGAAAAATCTTCATTTATTCTTTTTAGTACAAAACAGTCCTCAGCCGTCTGTCCAGGTAGTCTGCGGCTTCTTAACCATGATGTAACCCTTTCAAATGACACCAAGTTCTTGGGTATTTACATTGATTGTCATCTGGGATGGGAAAGAGAGGTGGATTATGTGACGTCGAGGTTGAACTACTGCTGCTACTCCCTTAGAGTACTTAGAAACTATTTAGACTTAGAGTACTTAGAAACTATTTAGACCTGCACACCTTGCTTGTAGTATATTACGCTAATGTTGGCTTAATACTTACATTTGGAGTTGTGTTCTGGGGGAATAGTGTGAATGCATCAAGGGTCTTTCTTGCACAGAAGCGCGCACTGCGTGTGATGTTGGGTATGAGGTATCGAGACTCTTGCAGAGGAATCTTTAGAAGGCCTAATTTGCTGACACTCGCACGACTACATATCCACGAGTGCATTATGTTTCTGTATGGAAACAGACAGCCTTTTGCTAAGCATCTTCCAGATCACAATCATGACACCAGGTCTGCAGACTACAATTTACCAATACATAGACTATCCATTTTTGAGAGAAGCCCTAAGTACTCTTGCCTTAAATATTTCAATAAGCTCCCTCCAAGAATCAAACAAATAAACAACAAAATACATTTTAAAAATTCTCTGAGAGATTTTATTGTACTGATTGAACCATATACCATTGCTGAGTTCGTGTCATCTTAGGGATATATTTCTTTTAATTGTGTTTTGTATTTGTGAAAAATTTCATGTGTTACATTATATCTTAGATTTTAATAGATTTTAAATGACCTTGTTATGGTAACTGTTTTACTTTTAATGTTATATGCTATAGATTAAGTTTTTTAATTTCAATTTTATTGCAACTATTTTATATTTGACGCCTGTTTGTTAAATGCAATCGATATTTTGTATTTTTCGAAGTATAGAGTTTTTGACTTTGACTTTGACTTTGTGTGGCCTGTGAGTAAAAAGTTGATTTGGATAATTTCAATAAATTTACAGTTTTGGGTTGAATATATCATAGCTAGAATGGCCGGGTTCTTATTCTGGCCCGAACGGCAATCACAATATAAAAGCAATTACTGATTCGCGGTTGTCAACCATGCTAATATATGTACGTAAAAAAGTTGCAATTTCGTTTGCTCCACGTTTTCCATTGTCTTCGTCCCAGAAGTAGCAAACTAGATCAAGTGTCTACTCTCATAAAATATAAGGTTATACACCGAAAGTAGTATAAATAGCATACTCTCGTCTTTGGATGTTTTAAAACCTTAGTTGAAGCTTACACGTAGTGTTCCAGAGCCACTTTTGAAAATGCTCTAAATGTGTGCTTTAAGGCGGTTATAGGAATGTTCTTTTTTAGCTAAATGCTTCATCTCGGCTTGCTGCATATCTTCTTCCGTGATAGCTGACCTCTGAAATCGGAGACATATTAGACGCTTATCATTTTTGGGTATATGATATCCGTTAAGGTTTTCGTTAAAAATGTTCCTAAATACTCTTTCTCCAACAACTTATATTCCTTGTTTAAGGTGGGTCTTTTTATATATTTGATATAAATTAAATACGTTTTTAAACTCTTGCCGCAAATATACACGATTTGAATCTTTTCGAGCATAATGGGATGGAATTACTGGAAGAAAAAATTAATTTCTGCAACCTTGGTGCTCTCTTTGGATTTATTTGGTGGAATATGTTTCCCTGCACATCTTATTTCGGAGAACCCAATGATGTGTTAGTTATTGTATAGTAAATAAATTTCTGTGATACATCCAACGTATAACTTTTGAATTTCACGCAAACTTACTTGAAAGTATATTGTCGTTTTTCTGATGCCATAGATCTTTTTCATTTTACTGGTAACTTGTGCGTTAAGCCGACTATCCAGTCCTTTCGGCGTTTTGAGGAAAAGCTCCAAAAATGAACAACAAAAAGTTGTTTCCTTTGTTGTTCGGTCATAATTGCATAGTTGTTTCCACACTTTTTACCAAAACATGGATTCAGCTCTTATCTTTTTTTGCAGGAACTAAAGTGCCGTCGGTGTTTAATTTTTTATTTTCATTTCATTTTTTACTCACATTACCCAATTGTCCAATAATACTTTTCTGATCCTCATTATCTGTTTCTTGATTCCTATTCTTTTGCTTTTTTTTTGCTCCTTCTTTTTGTTTTCCCCAAATTCACATTATCTGAACGATAAATCAGATGCCTCTTTCCACAGATCAGAGTAGTGACCTTCGTAAACCTTAGCTAATAAAGCTTCATTTTCAGATAAATAATCGCTTTATGCCAAATTTTTATTCATTTCACTTTAGCGGAAGGATTTCACATTTGCCAAAATATTTTTCAAAATTAATTTCGTCAACATATGACTACCACTGTTGCCAGCATACTAGACTTAAGCTATCGTTCTTTGATAACGGTAGTACAGCGACGATGTTACCCAAACGGCAGTTCGATATATATGATGAATTTTTACAAATACATTGTTAAATTAAAATAAATACAAACTAACTTGTCTTTTTATATCTCAGTTACACCGACTTAAATATTTTTCTGTTCATTTGGTAACTCTTGTCAATCATTTTACAATGCTTCTCATTTATTTAAGTAGGCAATTCTCAAAGAAATTCTAAGAAATATAATATCATAGATCAAATCTAGAAGAATGCTAATTATTACAAAAAAATATATATAAAGCCTTCGGAGAAATAAAATTTTCTGTGCTGAGCACGAGAAAAGATATTTAAAAGCATCGGCAGTATATTAAACTTATACATAGATCATTTGGCGAAATGTTCTCAGATAAATAAATTCGACTTGAATTCAAAATATAACTTAAAGCTACGAGGGACATCAACAAAGAGTAAATATTAAGCGTTAATGGTTCTAATAATCGCGTGGGCTTGAAGGTAGTAGACAGATGGTTACCAGATTTGGATTGCCTTTATTTTTTGTACACGTATGTATCTCTAGTTGTTAACAAATGCAATTTTATTTCATGAGCATGAAATAGTTTAGACATCCCAATAAATTTTGGACAGGTAATTAATGAGAAGGCAGTTTTAGTTTACGTTCTTTTTACTATACTGCTCATGTAAAGAAATGTAATGCTTTAACCAGTATGTATGTATAACTATTTGTTACCACCTACAGACCAAACGCCTCGTCCGATTTTCATGACCAAGAGGCATCAAAAGTTAGTTTATTTCCCACAAATGTTCCAAAAAGTCGAGTTTTTGTTTTTTTTTTGTCAATTTTGTCAAAGTATTATTGGATATTATTATTTCCTTTTAATGATATACCATACAAATTATACTTATCGTATCAGGTAACTTTAAATTTAACGATGCAATGGTCTTTTTTTTAAGAATAAGCCGAGAACAAGGAACTTTTGAAAAATATACCCATTTAAAAAAGTGGCAGCGACGTGCGTAAAACGTGTAACTTCACGGACAGAGGGATAGAAAGTTTGTAGGATAAAATCAGGGATGATTGCCAAAATAAATTAATGTTTATGTACATATTCTTCCCAATATGGTACGGTCAGCAAACCGCTTACGATTATTTAATGAGGGACTTTTTTAAGTGAAAACTAATAGATTAAAATGTCATTTAATCTATTAATTAGTCAGATATCCGAAGGGTTTATATTAACTTGATGAAAGTGGTCCTTTCAAGTGTAATTAATTCAACTTACATATTTCTTTCAATTAAATAGGTATCAAATATACGATTTATTTGTTTACAACCACTTTATTTTTTCTATATACAGATTGCTGAAATCTACATAAATGATCTTTAGGATCACTACCATTTTAACCAACCTAAAATAATTTTTGAACACCTTGTATACTTTCTGCGTATTGGGACATCTATCTAGAAATCCTTACGTCAGACGGTTAATAAACAGTTGGAGCTTAATATTTAAGAAAAAAATATAGTTTTTAAAAAAATGTATTTTCAAAATAGTTGATCTAGCATGAGAAAATGAAAATTGTTTCTGTAGATTTTCGAAACAAATAAAACATTAGAAATGTTTTTCAACTTTAGCTTAGGTAAGCCTGACGCTTCAAAATTGTTAATATGTTATATGTTATATATACTGTCCGAAGTTCTACAAAGCTCTTCTATGGGTTGTATTTTATTATTTATTTTTATAATATTAAAATTTCTAACTTATTCTAGGAATCAATCAAAAGGCTGGTCGAAGCAATAATAGCCCTTTTAATACCTCCAATAACTTATACAACATAACAAATAATTGAATTTTAAAGAAAAAAATATTTACCCTTCTTCGGTTCAGTTTATCATTTATCTATAATCCTTGTTAGTTCAAATTTAAAATATAAAATTTAATTTTAAACCCTATAACTCCTTAAATGCAAGTTAATAATTCATTTAATGAGCACATAATAAACATTTTATACTTTGAAGATGCCTGATTAAAGAAGAGCGTTGAGTACTGGATATAAATATTTATTGACAGAAGATCATATTAACCTCTGACAAGAAAGATGTTTTACAGGACATATTTGCGAGGTCGTGGTCAATATTTTACAAAGTAAATTGTAAAATTCTCTATTTTAAGCCAATTTTAGATCTTAACTACTTGCGATATTTCACGAAAATAGTTTTATTACCTTTCGAGGCCATAAACGAACTCTGGCGATCAGCTAAAATTTATTAAACTCCCTTGACTAGTTTGAGAAATTGGACAATTTGTCAAGAACACTTTCAAATAAAGTTACAACAGCAAAATGGCGAGTGATATGAAATATCTTGTCTTATAATATCCGGCCAACGAACATTTTATCATGGGCATTTTGCACAGTTTGATTGATGTTCCTGTAAAACGCATATGCTGTTGGAGCTTATGAGTGAAAAGCTGTGGTGTAATGTCTTTACCAAAATTCCCTTTAAAATGTGCTTATATCAGAGGTAAATAAATTATTTTTTCAAAGTTAGCAATACTGCGTTACACAGTCTGATTAAGGAACTAGTTACGAAACTGACAAGACTCCAATATACCCAGATACCCCAAATCGCCAAGAGACACGGTTCGATTGTTTGGTTTATATAAATCTAATTCTTAAACGTTTTCGTAGTTCTTTTTATAAATTGTTTATTAAAAGATTAACCAAGTAGCCGAGCTTGTTGTTAAAAATAGAAACTTTTGGATGGGAAAATTTTACATTTATATTTACTGTGGTTAAAAAAAATAATGATATTAAATGCATGATGAGTGCCTGATTATACAGTGCGGACATAAATACCCTTCTAACTTTTGAACGGCAAAGAATATTTTCTTGAAATTTATATCCGACTTTTAGGATTATGTTTGCTACTTTGCTAAGATGACCTGGGTGCCATCTTAGAAGAAAAATCAAATGGAAGGAGGGTCTTCAGATACCTCATATAAAAGGTATTTGGAACGTCTATTCAATGCCGTTTCGCTTATTAAAACCGATGCAGCGGTTGCTGAGAAACCAAAGAAGCAAAGACATTTTTTTTTAATAATTGTCACAAAGTAATAAAGAAACCTGAACTTTAAACAATGGTTATTTTAAGTTATGCTTAAAATGACCCTATTCTAACTAACCTTTATCTCAGCAAGAGATTCTGTATCTAAGTTCCTGCACTGTTTCGATTTGTGTAACGTAAATCTTGGATTTTCCATAACCCCACAAGAAAAAATCGAGGGGAGTTAAATCAAGGGATCGGGCAGGCCATTCCAGTGGACCAGTCCACCGCTCTGGAAATATCAGTTCCAAACAAATCTCTCGCTTATCTGAAAAAATGTTGTGTCACCGTTCTGTTGAAAAAAAAACAGACTTGGACTGGACGTGGATTTTCAGCCAGATAGATATTTGGATAGATAACATCTTGAAGTAGAGTCGAATACAAAACCCCAGTTGAATTCTGTTCTACAGATATGAGCCGTAGAATATGATTTCCCAATATTCCTGTACACACATTTATTTTTTGGTATCTTCCTCTCGAAAAATATGTGGGTTTACCTCCGACCAATATCGCACATTTTGACTATTGATATTACCGTTTAAAAAAAGTACATTCGTCACTAAAACAAATGTTTCTTATGGAAGCTGGATTTTGGATTATTCGCTCGCTTCACAGGACTGCATCCTTCTGCTAGGATCATGTTCATGCAATTCGTCTAAAATGATCAATTAATAGAAGTGAAACTTATGTTTTCAAAGTATTTTTTTGCAGTGATGCGATAATTTGAATTTGTTTGTCTACCGAAATAGATTTTCTTCTGCTTCTTTGTCTCTAAGTATATTACTGGTTTTTTAAAACAGTTTTCTTAGATATGTGGCAGATGGGATTTTCGGGAAATCTGTCCATAAATATCCTCTCAGCCTCATCCATGAAAATTACGACCGGCCTCAGCGTAAATAAGAGTTGCTTCTGTTTTTTTCTTTTGACGGTCTGACGCGCACCATTTTTGAAACAGCAGCAAAATAACACAAATAGACCACTGCCAAAATTCAAATAATTGACCAGTTAGTTATCAATTATTGGATACCAAAATTTCGTGTTGCTTAGAGACACACTAACAATAAAATATTCGTTAAATTAGAACATTTAAAGAACGTACTACTAAAGTTATTTAAAATATGGCAATAACAAAATGTGTAAAAGCCATTCTTTCTTCTATTTACTTGTGAATATCAAACATTCCAAAACGTATGAAATGAATTTCAAAACAGACTGTTTTATAGGAGGTAAAGGGATACATTTTTAAAACTTGCTGAAATAAAGGTTAGTTAGAATTTCGTCATTTTAAGCACAACTTAAGATTCATTTTGCGGGGGGGGGGGGGGTATTTCGTTGTTTGATCCACCTACATAGTTAAGAAACTGAGGATACTCTGTAAGCTATTTACATAAACTTAGAAAGACTTTAGTTCTACCGTAGATCATCCGCGTATCTTCGCCAGTAAAATATATTTTTTACTAATGATCCTGTACTAGGGAATAAAAATGTATATTTGAAGAAAAACATGGAAATGTCTACTATCATTTGTAGTTCCTTGAGTATATCTGTAACAGATTTACACTTCTTGCATTTCTTGGGGTTTTTCTTAAATTACATGAGAATGTAATAGAGATTCTGATTATGCCTATTATTAATCAGAACAGGGAAAACCATTAATATATGGAGATAAACAGGCAATTTTAACTACTACTAATTCCTTTAGGGTTTTATATATATATATATATATATATATATATATATACATATATATATCGATAGCTCATTTAATTATGATTGTTGACTATGTGGTGGATGAAGACTTACAGACCTAATTTTAAATTATTAAATTTTCTATTAAATATGATTAAATAATGAATTTAAATTAGATTGCAGAAGGCTGAAAATATTATTTATCTGAATTAAATTTTGATATTAATTGTTTCCATATTTCTGCAGCTTGCTTCAATTAAACATGTTATCGAAGGGGCTCCTAACAAATTTTCGACTATGCGTTTGGCAGCTAGGAAATTATTTACTTTTATGTGCAAGGTATCCCACGAGTTCTGCTAATATTGAGTTGCAATAAAGATACATTGATTGTTGCTAAAAATTATGCGGGTTTAATTATAATATTAAAATAATAGTTAATTAATCTAATTTATATTGCCCAAAATGGACTACTTAAGCTTTGTTTTTGAATTTTATTCT
Source organism: Kuschelorhynchus macadamiae (assembly GCA_030620095.1). NCBI lineage: Eukaryota > Metazoa > Arthropoda > Insecta > Coleoptera > Curculionidae > Kuschelorhynchus > Kuschelorhynchus macadamiae. The sequence goes on along the minus strand of JAUTXW010002341.1, from coordinate 352,821 downwards.
TGCTCAACATTAGAGGAATAAAATCGAGTCCAAGCTCCAGTCAGTTTTAAGATTAAAATGAAGTAATTTTTTAACACTTGATAATCACGCACTAGTGCAAATTATCGTTAATTTGTTAAAGTGCATGCTTATCGCCTAATTTTGTTATGATTTGCTAAAGCAAGTAAAGCAACAATAACTAGCAGACATTTTATTATAAAAATGCAAAAGAAAATTTTTGTGAGGTGAATGAATTGTACGGTTAAGCAATATCGAAATGTATGTTCTGTAGTCTCTAGAAAGTTCTGAATATTTTTAACATACACAGTTATAACATTAATTTGTAAATTTATTTTATCAACGTAGAAGCGTTTATGTGAAATTTTGGGCTTTACCAGAGTGTTTAAATATTTTAGTATGTTTTCTAAATTCTAAGTAAAATTCTAAATACAACTTGGAATCCCATGTCAATTTTTGGTAAGCTTGCCTGTTAAAATCTAATTCAAATAATCGTGTAATATGGCCTAAAAGTAATTTTAGTGTTTTGAGTGCGTGTGTAAAATCTGACGCCCAAATGGTGAGCTAGAAAAATTATTCGCGCAGAAGGTATTCATTGCAAATATTACAGGTTCCGTCGAGTCGAATAAATTGACAAATATATCGAGTGCAACAAGACACTAAGCGATGTTTTTATTTTTATACAATTTACCGCCCAGTCTGTTCAGAAGTGGCAGCCCAAGATCCGTGCATCAGACTATATCTTAGGATCCCCACGCAAATTTGCAGCTGTTAGTTTCCTTCCATAAATTTAGAATGAATGGTGTGGGCTTTCTTTATTGCTATTGTTGGCAACAGGTGAGGAAAACCAGGGTCAAGTGTATTAGACTGGTTGCTGTCTTGGATAGTTTATCAGCTTTTTTGTGTCCTTCTCTATATGCTTTGACCCAATAAATACAATATCTTCTTATTAGAGAGAAATCAATAAATGCTCCATGGCATTTCTGTTTACATCCTGTAGCTATTTCTAGCTCTATCGATTGTCTTTTGTTTATGTATATTTTAATAATTTTGCTCATTGCATCTCTATAGGCAAATTTATTAACAAAAATAATGCCAATCAGTTGAACTTAAATAATGCTGGTATGATTATAACAGTTTACTCATTCCAAAAATTACATAACATATTAAGAATTCATTAATTGTGCAGTTTGTAAAAGTGAATTTTTACATTTTCGACATATTATCATATTAATCTTTAACAGTGCCAATGTTCTTTCATAACAAGTCGTGGTTAAATGCAAGTAGTTGCGCAAGAATTCACCTCAATTCGACTCTTCGTAACAATTAAGCTTATTTTGTGAATGACAAAGTTAGCTATATAAGGCGGTATTTATTAGTTCCTTTGTAGAAGGGAAGTATTGCATTCGTGAAAAAATCAAACTCTAGATGCCGAAAAATATGTTTTCTCAATTCCGTCAGTCTGTCTGTCTGTCGGTCTGTCTGTCAGTCTGTCGCTCTGTCTGTTCGCGGCATAGCTAACTAACTACTTATCAAATTTTGGTCAAAAATTAAGGGTCATATGCCAATGTCATATGTCAAAAACTGCTCTTCTAATTTACCTAAAATGTTGCACAATAATCAAGTAATATCAACTGGTAAAATGTTTAGTATGAATCCAAGGTGGCGAAACAAAATGAAGGCTTATAAAATATTTAAAAATTCAGCCTGAAAAAAACTATTTAGTGGGTTAATTTCTAATTTTGTGCCCTAAGTAATTCTAGCATAAAAATGAAGTGTTAAAATTGTGGATCAAATTCAAGGTGGCGGAACAAAATGGCGGCTAAATGTTAGTCGGATGTTTTTTTCTGTAATTACTTTCTCTGCAAAAACATGTACTGCTTCTTCTTCAACGATATTTTCATCGCTCCTCTGTAGGGTTTGTCAAAGATAAACTTGGATGAAATGGGGTCAGCACCTGCCTGTAAGAGAGGCATTATATGAATTGTCCTATTTCATAAGCAGCTTTTGATTTCTCCAAATCCTACTTTTATTTTTATTTATATCAAAGAATTTAAAGCGGCTTCTGTTTGCCAAAAACACCTCACCAAGACTATTTTGAAAAATTACAATATGATAATGAATAAAATTTTATTAATGAAATGATAATATAATGAAAATGATAATGAGCCTCGTTTAGAATTTTGTGTTATAGACAATTGTCATAGCAGTCGGTATTGCTCCGACTATAACTCAAGGCTGTTTTGGGAGCTACATGACCAGCACCATTAGAAATGAAGTGTGTGGGTGAAAATTTTTGAGCATCGCATTGTTGACAACTTAAATGAAGAATGTATCTCGATTTTGTAGTCGCTATTGGTTATTGTCGAAAAGGATAATCGTCACGATGAAAGAAATTTAAATTTTCCAGCAGGATGATTCTCTCTTCCACTACTCAATGCCTGTGAGGCAGGTCTTGGATGTAACTTTTACCGAAAGGTGGATTGGGAGAAGAAGTCACGTTAGGTGATCACCACGTTTACTTGATTTGACCCATTCGAACTTCTTCTGTCTAACATATACATATATAACATTAACGGGCATTTATGTTAGTTATATGCCGTGACTAATTTTTTGCGGAAATTACTTTAGCGTAGATTTGAAAAAACTCTATTTATTTCTATACTGTATATAATATATTTGCTATTTTGGAGTATTGTGTTTATTTATTTTTCTATGATAGCTTCTCAAGTTTGAAAGACGTTTACCTAAATACTTTGTTTTAGTCTATTTATAACAAACTATTTTTTGTAAGAAAAAAATCATTTCTTTGTATAAAAAGTTAAAAAAAAAATAGAATACCTTCGTTGCAACAAATCCAAAATAGTTTGCTAATGTTACTAAAAATATTTTAAGCCACATTTTATACCTAATCATCAAAGAACACACAAGACCCCATTTATATATGGTACACTAAACCGTAAACTCTCTCTGAGTGTGAGCCGACATTTTCATTTTTCAAAATTTCTGAAAACAGGCTCACGGCAAGGGGTGGGCGAGTCGGAGCACTGCTCCGAAAATAGTGCAAAATATGCTGTTTAAAGACTTTATCTTATACTTGCCTCAAAGAACAGTCGACTGTACAGTTCCGTCTCGGAAAGGTTTAAATTATTAGAATATATGAGTAGCATTTTTTTCTTAATAAACTTTACTGTGAACAAAAACCGAATATATTAAAGTGCTGTCAAGACCTATATATAGCTCTTACTTAAGAAATTTTGGAGCACTGACCGAGTCAAATTAGACTTTTGGTTCCCATTAATTCGTGAAAAACTGGAAATTATGTAATATCATTTTGGGCATCCTGACTAAGAGTAATATGAGTTTGCGACGATTTCTGAGGCGAGCTAAACTTTTGGGCACCAAAAAACCTCGAAATTTTGGCACTTTTTCAGTTTTTGGTATATAACATCTAAGAGGTATATATAGAGAATATTCCATTCTTACCAGAATTAAAGAGCATGAGATTCTGTCTCCTTGGTCATAATTAACAGTCAAAGATTTTCGAACATTTGTGACCTTAAAACGGCTATTCCAACTAAAAAATATAAGATACGAAAGTTTTAAAGCATTAAATTACCATGTAACTACATAAAATTTTGCTTATTTCTACGTATGGATCCACGCAAAAAAACTAAACATAGTCGTAAAGCTCAGAATTCATAGCGCTATGATAAGAGTGAAATTTTCCGTACGATGCACCTTTAGATTCTGTAAGCCAAAAACCGAAAAAATGCCAAAATTTTGCAGGTTTTGGGCTTGCAAAAGTTTAAATCACTTCAGATATCGTTGCAACTAATATTAGTCTTGTTTGAGATGCTCAAAGTGAAATAAGATAAATTCCAGCTATTTACGAATTAAAGGAAGGCTTTGCCCTTTTTTGTGATTTTTGATTCGGCTATATAATTTTTCCACATTTTTCCATCGCCGACAGATTTATTTTTTAACATTACCAGGAGAAACATCACGTAATAAAGATTGACCTGACGTTCGAACAATTATAAAAACGCAGAAATAAAAGCAAGGAAGGTCCATTCTTACAAGCTTTTATTTAACTTGCCTGTCTTTTCGGTTAAAAATTTATAATCCATTTTTGCCACTTACAGGCATCCAAATGAGCTAACATTTAGCATACTTTTGTAACTTCAGTGACAATGCAATAATGTGGTACCATATTCTTATATAATTCTTATAACATATGGTAATATGGACCATAGTCTGGCTTTCCGAATCAAATTTTAATCCATGTTCAAGCACTTGCTAGCATCCGATTACGCTAAAATTTGACATACCTATGTAACTTCGATGATAATGCAATAATATGGTACCATGGAGCTGGTCTGGTAATGGAGCCGGAAGACAGCCATAGTAACTCCTCAACTACACATCATAACCTCATTGTCTTTGGGCTTGTTGAATGTGTCTTGACAAATACTATTAAAAAAATCAAAGAAATTCTAATGCTAAAAAAAAACAAAAAAATAAACGTTAAAAATCTTTTTAAAAATAGGCTTTTTTATAAAATATTGAACTAGAAAGTAAAAAATAGTATATATGAGAACATGACTTTTAAAAATTTCAATATTTTTTTACAAACTTTAGGCGTGAGCCATCATCACACTTGACGTAAAGCCTTAAACTTTTAATAAAATACCCAAAGTTTTAAAAGTTCTGTGTTTATGTAAGTTTTATTATTTTTGTTTATTGTTTATAAGTAAAAAAGTTGTTTTTTACCTTTATTTTATTATAGAATTATGTATTGGTTGCTAATAATATTCATATGTTTATAATACTATAATAAAAAGCTTAGTCTAGCTTAAAAAAATTACTGTTAGGCCATTGATATTAGTTAAAAAATAGCGTAATAGAAAAAAATATATTAAGTTTTGCCATTTGGGAATTGAGCTTCTCAAGGAGTGTACTTTAAAAAATCAAAAGTTTTTCCTTGAGTCCAAATCGTCAAAAAGTCAAAATAGATTCATACAAACCTAAACCGTAAATGCTATCGTAACAAAGTTACAGTTATATTTGACGGATACGACGAAAACAGCAACAGCACAAACACAACATGCTCTACACCTGCTATTTTTTTTTTTTTTTTGATAAAAACACAGCATTAGTTCAGGCATAACGTAATTTTTTAACAAATTTTAATAATAAGGTAACGACTTATTTCACAACTTGCTGATCATCTGCATAGCCAAAATGTAGGTACATGTATAGCAGTAGATGATGCTGACGTCGAACAAGTCGTAGTGGTTGGTTAAGACGTTAACCTCCTTGTTTTAACAATTGTACTTGCCCCAGAGGACAGAGATATCATATTTCAAAAAGAAACTCAAGGTAATGTTAAAAAACGGCTGTACAGTTCGAAGAATTTGCAGTCATCTAATATTGCTTGCAATGTTAGTGGCTGCGATACCACGTCAGGATTTTTTAGAAAGGTCAAGCAGCCATTTGTACAACTATTTAATTGGGAAAAGGACCTTGGTAGAGTAACCCAGATTTTTAATAACATCAATTCAACTCCTAAAGAAATTGTGCAAGCTGGGAAAGATTTATATTGATACTCTATAAGGCTAAATTATTAGACGGCAGTCGAAGTGAGCAAAGATTTAATTATTTTAATAAATTTGTTACCAAAGCGGACAGTGCCGTTATGCTTTCAAAATCGCCTCCCACGTCGGCCGCACTATAACAGCATTCCCGTCGTAGTTACAGTTCAAGTGCAAATATAGCCGGAGCTATGGGGCTGGAAAAAAATCATGATGCTCTGTCACCTGTTTATACCACTGAGCCACCCACCCCAGCTTCTATTTTAAAATTAATAACCTATTGTTGCAAAAAAGGTTGTGGAAAGAGAAATTGCCGTACCCAGATCTGTATTGATATACAGATTTAACAGATATTTTAGATACTACAAAAGACGATTTGTAAATTTATTTCGACAGTATATTAAGTCTCTAGGAGAAACCACCCTAAAAACCTACCTCAGTGGTGGTGTGGAAACGAGTGCTTTTTATTAGTAGTAAAACTTCTTTTTACTCCTAGCCGGAGAACCGATCATTATTGGCGATTAAACATAAGAAGTAACTTTTCGCTCCCGAGGTAGAAAAAATTAATTGCTATTCTTAGCGGTAGCCAAAAACTTTGGTAACTTAGCTCATCCCCCCATTTGTTCGGGATGCTTGGTCAATAAAGGCTACCTTCTCTACCTTAACTAATAATATACCATTATAAAGCCCTTTTTCGATAATCCAACATTAATGAAATCACAACGTACCGAAATCATACCTAAGATAAGTGATAAACCGTGTTCGTTAACTTACCCCCAAGTTTAACACCTGATTTCTCGAAAACCCCACTTTAGGTAATAGAACTTTTTTTTGCAGAATTTTATGAAGAACATTTATCGTATATAGTTTTCTGTAGAAGAGAAAAACGCAAAAAACTGCCAAACTGCACGTTGGGGGTGAGCTTAAGTTTATGAAACTCCCAGTTGCTGCTTGGGAACTTTTTTGATTTTGAAAATATACCACTAGACAAGTTTAATTCCCAAGTGGCAAAACTTTATAAGTTTTTTTTTTTTATTTACGCTAATTTATTTTTTTAGGCATTTTTATTTACTTTATTAAAAATTTCATAATATTAACTTAAGGAGATAAACTCCGACGCAAAGGCGTCAATAAACAAGAGGGGGAGAATAACATGTGTGTGAAGAGAAGGCAAAAGTTATTGAAGACAAAACATTTAATTCATATGAAGCACACATTTTATATGACGTACGCCTAAAATAAAGGTCCTCCGGATGGCCAGGCGGCTGGGGTACCTGATTCCTTAGAAAAATAAGGTAACTAGGGCGGCCAAAAATGTTTGGCTCTGTACAAAAGAAAGGTTCGATTCGGCCATGCGAAAAAATATTATTTTTACAATTTGCAGCTGCCAGTTAGCTCCAAAAGCATAGAAATAAATATTTACATATTAAAATAACTGTCATTTCATGATTGCTATATGAGAAACCTAGTTTGCCGCTTCTCTATATTTGGATAGAAATAATTTATAATTTCTGCAAAAATTCAATCTATAAATAAAATATGATACAAAATAATAAATAATTTGTCATACAGGTTAATTCTAAACGCCACAGAATTAATGCTGAAATAATCTCGTTAAATGATATAAATAAAGCCGAACATAAAATATAGTTTAGCAGTTGATTAAACATTGACTGTTCAAACGCGTTATTAACATAAATAATCACGAACAAGGTAAAGCTAATTCATTTTCTCATTTTATTGATTTACATTGTGAAATTATGAGCTGCGAATTCTGTATAATAATTTCAATTTGCAGTTGTTGTTTATTTATTTCCAATTATCAATATTAGGCGATATAGTAAACTGTTACTATTATTTTGCTAAAAGGTCAGAAATATATTAAGAAATAAATATCTAATACCATTTGCGGCAAGCTTCCGCGAACATAGAAAAAAATGGATCAATTGGCTTTACCCGGAACTTTCCTCGTAACGTATCCTTTTATTTATTAAGAGAATAAAATATAATAAAAAACAAAATATAACATAATGTTTGTATGTATTGTACATATTATTATGTTACTACGCACTGAAGGAAGGATTTATAGTTTATTTTTTATATTTTTTCTTCTCGATTGGTTTGGTAGATTATCTGTGCCGGAACATAATTGTTCAAGGCTTATTAATAGCCTTTCTGACTACTCTCACCGTTCCAGAAATCGCCGCTTTAACACATTAATCTACAGTGTTCTCTTTTATTTTATGTTCCTTTAAGTTGTTCCGGAACGCTTTGTGAACAATTCCATTGGAAGAGGTTGCAAACGAAATAAGTATAATTACTTATTTCAGTTGGTATGTATTTTTAGATCGTATGCCAAGTCTTGATTTTTTAAATATTCTGGTCTAGGGGGACTACAACATCTATTATGATGGTTTTTCTTTCTTTTGTTGCGATCCATATGATGTCTGGTTTATTGCGTGCAACTGACCGATCTGTATTTTATAATAAGGTTTTTACCTCACTTATCAAATTTGCGTTTTTGCTATGTGGGAGTGGAGAATGGAGGCTATGATTTGTCTCTGTGTATAATCAGTTGAAACTAGCATGGAGCATCTCGAGCTTATGTGCTGTGTTAACTCGGCGGTTTTCTGACATTTATCAGACATCAGATTTTCTTTAAGAATATTTTTTCTGTATGCTCTAATACTTTCTAACTGTTCTTGTATAACGCAGATATAACTTTCCGTTTTTCCTGTTAATGCTCCTATGTTACAATAACTTAAAGAAACTTCCCCATCTGTCGGTTTCTAGATCATTAAAAATATCTTCCATACAAACTCTTTCCCTTAATTTTTGCTAAATTTTTCTAAACTGTATGGATGGCTAGCTCTTCAGAGTACCTCTGCTCCAGGTTTATTGATGAATATGCCAACTCAATACTTACGACCGATTTATGGAGTGCAGTATCTTTATTTCTGAAATAGTTTTCTAACAAGCTTTTCTTTTGTTATTATTATTATAGATTTATACATTTTTTATAATTTTATTTACATAGTTTGTAAATATAAATTTTGTCATTTATTATTTTTCTCTATAAAAAATGATCTTATTCCAGAATTTTACCTGTTTATCCCTGTTTTGCACTTGATATTTCTGCAGAATATCATGTCAATCGAATAAGCAGTTGGTTGGTACTGAATTTTTAATCAATTCGTTAGTTGGGTATTTTTTCCGCCACTATGGTTTCACAACAAAATTTTCCCAGCTTATCCCTATATCACATTCGATTTTTGTGCAGTTGAGGTCCATTTGTCAAATGGACCTCAACTGCATATAATACATTTTGTGAGGCCACCATTTTGTTCCGCAAATTGGATTTTTAGTAAAATTTTATCATTTCATCGACAAATGATCCTTCATTTTTTGAAAGTTTGAACGAAATTTGAAGTCAATCGAATAAGCAGTTTTTGAGCTATAGACCATGGGGAAATTGAAGAACATTTTTCGAGATTCTAAGATCTGCAAAAATCTCGGAACGTGATTTTTTCGCGATAAAAATAATAACCATAAAAATACAGGGCGTCTCATTTAAATTATATGTATTTATATATTTCGCTGTTCTTCGATGCTCATTTATTTTTTTATACACTTTTTTTGATAAAATAAATATACATATGTAAGTACAATATATTATTATACTTTTGTATGTTGAAAAAAGGAAAAAACAAAAATCATTGAGATGCTTGTATTTTAGACCTTGATTAAACGAAAACCATTTAAACGGTAATTGATATAATCAAAGGTTTGAATGTGTTTGTGAAATTAATGATTTTGATGCTTACCAAAGAGTTTTAATCAAATATCTATTTTCCATCATTTGAATGAACTAACTCAAGAATTAAGTAGATAAACCGGGTGGCGGTTACAAAATGTGTCCACTTTAACAGTTAACAGTTCTTAACAGATATAAAGTGTTTTGAAAATGTGTTGTATTGGCCCACCTTCTTAAAGTTAGACAGCTCTTAGTATATAATATTAAAGACTCTTTAGTTCATCCAAAAATAGCCATTATAAATTTGTGAGTTCGACTCGGCTTACTTTAATTATAGCGTTTCTGGGTCGTATACTTCCTCTTTTTATAGCTCGAATAACACTAGCAACAGTCCACTGTTTATTTCGAAACTCCTTACAATTTAATTATATTTTTTGCGTTAACAATCGTCAATTAAGGCTACATTGCCCTATAAGAAATGAGGAGCCATCACGAATTTTTAATTAAAATAAAGGTTTTTTTTCAACATAAAAACATTATGGAAGTGATTCGATAGATGTAATAATATTGTGTTGTCAAAATGTGCAAGTATTTTAGGTTAAATTGAAAATTCTAAAAACTTTTAGACGACGAGATACCGGAAAACGAAATATGTACTTTGGAGATTTTGATTTTTTATTACTTTCAGATTTTTTAAGATTAAGGAGTGAAACTTTGATACATTGTTCTAGGACTATTATACATATGTATAAAATTATGTCTGTCAGCTCTTAGTATATAATATTAAAGACTCTTTAGTTCATCCAAAAATAGCCATTATAAATTTGTGAGTTCGACTCGGCTACCTGATTTTTAAATTAGAGCAATCGGCTAGTTTTAATTTTAAATTTAATAATACTCCGGCTAACTGAAATTTGCAAATATTTTTAAACATGGTTTATAATTTGGGTATGGGCGCCAGAGCTATAGGAGCTCGAAAAAAGTAAAGGAAAAAATAAAATATTTAAGGTGAAACAAATAGACAAATTTAGGTATCAAAATACCCCAATCTTTAAAAAAATAATTAGCTTTGGGTAATATGCTGTAAATGCATCCAAAATTCATCAAATGAAAATGACATATTTCATTACTACCATTTATTCATTCCTCGGACTACAATTACTCTTACAGGTGTTTTTGTTATTCGCACATGAATCATACAGGACGTTAATTAATTAGGTTATATAAGTGTGCCATAACAAGATCTACAATATATGATAAACTGCAATCAAAATAATTAAATTTCTCTTATACGAAGCAAATGTTATTTTAAATAATAAAAAGTATTTTGCAGTCAAAATATGAAATTCAGACAGAATGTTAATATTCACTATTATTTAAAAATATTATTGATAAATAATTTTTCAAAATTTGATACTTTTTATATGCATAATCATCAATCATCTAATGAAGTAAGATTGGAAAACACTTTTCTCCAAAAGAAAATTAGGTATGCAAAATAATTAAACGATTCAAGCTAGCAGAGCAAAAAAATACAATTAGTTAATGAGTTAATTGGTAGCTAAATCTTAGTTTTTTTAAGCAGCTGATATTTAATCAGTTTGATGAAAATTAAATCTCAAAAATGAAGACTTATCAGATCGTACAAACAATGCAACTCAATTAAGTCCGGTGGTTAGCAGCTGATCTTTAATCATTTTGATGAAATTTAACTGCAAATGAAGTCTTTTCGGATCGTACAAACGATGTAACTCAATAATGTTAGGTGGTTAATGTAAGTTAGTGTTTAAGCAGCTAATCTTTAATCAGTCTGATAAAATCTAATTGCACAATTGAAGTCCTTTCGGGTCGTACAAACATTGTAACCCAATTTATGATCGATTGATAACTGATCTTATGCAACATTTCTATGTTGAAAACATTGATCCAGTAAATTTAAGCAAAATTTAATAAGTTAAGAAAATGTTTAATACTAAACCTACAGGTTATTATATACCAATTGAAGATTACACAAGAGAATTTTAATTATAGTAGTCTATATAGGATATTAGAGGAAAATACAAAATGCAAAGTAAATCAAAAATTCTATCCAACAATTCAAATTCATGTCAAACTTGAATCAAAATTCTGATATTTTCTAATATTTAATTTACTAAAATACCAATGGTTATATTCAAATGGAATGATGTTAGTAAAATGTAGAATTTATATAATTTTAGTAGACAAAAAACATTAACATTAAGAGGGAAAACAGCAAATCAAATATACAAAATGTTTTCAAGTTATTAATAGTGATAAAGTTACAATTATTGTACCAATGCGAAACAATATGTTTCGTGTATATTCAGTACATCTTCTAGATGAATTTTGATGTTCTACAAAAATGGAACTTTTGCAAATATCAACTGAACAAGGAACTTATCAGATGTTATAGCTTATGAATTACCCATCACTGAAGAGAGATTTATATCGGATAAAATCCAGCATCTAGGCTGAATAAGTTAAAATATTAACTAAAATCCAATAGAGAATTATCTCTTGTTGCCTTCAACCTTAAAGTTTTTCAAAAGAGACCTAAAATGGCCGTTCCATTCGGTTTTATTCACTCAGACTACACAAAAGACAGAATCCCTGTATGCCACTCCGAAACATGGCGCCAATTCAAAAATGATTTCTTAGCAAGTGAAGAATTTTAATGACAACAAAAACAATAAATGGATAGTATTTAATCACTTGAACACTATGACTTGTTCCCAATCATAGTATGTTACTCAAATTATAAAGATTAATGAAACAATTTTTAGACACAGCGGTTATTATAAAAACTATACTATTCTCTTTCGGTTATTTCCTGCCATGCGAGAATTTACAAATACAGTTGATTTCGGATCGAAAAAATACTTTAGTACCTTGAACGTTCACGCGGTGTCTGATAGTCCAGTCCAGTTATATTATTCCACGCAAATTGGGGTTTAATTCTATTGACTAGAAAATATACAATATTTTTAATTTAAATTGTTTTTTTTCTGTTTATTCTGAACCAAACATTGTAACAAACGAAAAAGTTTTTTACAAGTCTTGGCTTAAACTGAACAATGGATCTTCTTATTAGATTTACAGAGGTAATAGGGCACACGTACTCGATTCTGCCCGAAGCTCTTGCAAGTTTCAAAAAGGTTTTTTTCGTCCTTCGTACATTTTTTTTTCAAGAGCATTACATATATAATAATGCAACAAGTTGTAGATAGGAGAATTTGAGGTCCATTCACTGGCCCTAACAAACGAAGGAACTTTCTGAGCTTAAAAAATTGAGTTCGGATAGTTCTTGGTATGAAATGCTATATTGCATGAAAACAGAGTTACCATCGGATATTAACTTCGAAATTCTGGTAGCAATTTATTACGTAAATGGGTTATGTAGTTGTTGCGTTGGTTTTAATTACTAGAGGATCTGTGACTACTTTCTCCATTCCAGGAAATGACAATACGGATGTTTTTATTTATGTATTTATTTTTTTTGTAAAAATTGACTTCTTGTGGTACAAGCGATTTAAAGTAATTCGGCTTTCTCTTGTTAATCAGTAAACTCAATTATTTTGCCTTATTCTGTAGAACTTACAAAAGAAATCCTTTTCATCCTGAAATATCAGACGCCACACGTCAGCATTCGAGAATCGTCTAAAACCTCGAAATGATTAATTTCGACTCAGCTGTAAGTGCTGGTGTTTCAAGAACTTTGAAACATTTCAAACAAGCCAAGATTTTTTGCATTGTTTGAACCGACTTGAGACAAATTGTCAACCTACTGGCTATTTTGCGCTGGGATAAATGGGTACCTGGTCTATTTTCTGGGGACAATGATAACTGTTATACTTCGTGCAAATTTACTTTAATTATAGCGTTTCTGGGTCGTATACTTCCTCTTTTTATAGCTCGAATAACACTAGCAACAGTCCACTGTTTATTTCGAAACTCCTTACAATTTAATTATATTTTTTGCGTTAACAATCGTCAATTAAGGCTACATTGCCCTATAAGAAATGAGGAGCCATCACGAATTTTTAATTGAAATAAAGGTTTTTTTTCAACATAAAAACATTATGGAAGTGATTCGATAGATGTAATAATATTGTGTTGTCAAAATGTGCAAGTATTTTAGGTTAAATTGAAAATTCTAAAAGCTTTTAGACGACGAGATACCGGAAAACGAAATATGTACTTTGGAGATTTTGATTTTTTATTACTTTCAGATTTTTTAAGATTAAGGAGTGAAACTTTGATACATTGTTCTAGGACTATTATACATATGTATAAAATTATGTCTTGATATGTTCATAACGAGAAAAGATAATGATCTTTAAAACAGGATGCAGTTTTTAGTTACCACTTGGTGTTATAATCATATAATTATTTATAATTTTTTTTAAATATATGCTGTCCGGTAATAAATGAAGCACTTGATTATCGCAAATATTTTCTGTACTTTGAAAATTAATTTTAACTTACAATTTAAGTCTGGTTTTCTGAACACATTTATCGTCAGTAAATAAAGGGGCTTCCTAATGATTTACACTAGCAATGAGTTTTCCCATTGGTAGAGTAACTCCTGGTTTTAAGAAACGGCTTTTAATTTAGTAATGACATGTATGGGAGATTGAATAAAACACACATTTCGGCCTTCAAATTTAAAATTCAGATGATACCAACCAGCTGCTTCCTCATTCTTAAAAACAAATAGTGTTTCTCTCTTCATTGCCTTCAGTGCCGAGTATTGCCATCGGAAGAAATTCCTAATAGTATTATAATTTTGTCTTTATATATCGCCATCTAGCAAGTACTTTCTGAGCATTTAATTTGCTGTCTGTACTAAATATTGCTAACGGGAACCAGGGTCATAATGATCTGAAGGCTGAGCCATTGTATCGTAGCCATAGTCTTCTTTCCTGTTTTCATAAATAAAAATTATATATCTTTAGCTAACTTGGCAACGAAAGAGCCAGGATTTGCAATAGCATCTTGTAAAGGGAGCAAAAAGCCCATAAGTGTATCAGTGCGCTACTGTTGCCGTTCTCAGAAACGGATTCTACTTTAGGCAAATTTCTTTGGTTAAGAAAGTTCTGCAGTCCTTTAAAATTAAATTGACAATTCAATTCAATTCAATTATTATTTTGTTTTTGATCTGAACCGACCAAGAATAGATAACGGCGATAAAATTCCATTGAGGTTAGCATGTAGGGTTTTGTAATATAACCTTCCAGAGCAAAAGGACAAATAAAGACAAATATTTTTTAATATCTACATCATAAGTATTTTTGCTGCTATTTCGTTTAATGGCAGTTGTAGTTTGTAAAAGAGAAGTAAAAAGAGAATTCTACGTTTTTTATTTCTGCAGTTATTAATACTTTCTTGGAACATTTTTAAAATAACCTCAGTTTTATTAATTACATCATGTTGAAGTTTTTTTTTGATTCTATTCCTTTCAAGACGAATATATTCTGATGGAAGTTAATTCGAAAGTTCAGTTTTTCTATTCGATCGTGTTTTCATTACAAGAAAATATTCTTTCTCGGGTTCTTTACCTTTATTGAATTCTGGGTATGTTGGAGACAACTGAGAAGATAATATTAAATTTTTCATTTATTGTTCAGGATCTTAGTAGACTTATGCAACGGGACGTGCTCTCAAAAGTGACTTTTATTCCCCAAAATGTTTTTTGTATAGCATTCAACAATTCAATCATCTTTAAAATTTTCAAGTGCAACTTCTTAAAATTTAGCCTTACTTTAAATGGCCATAACAAAATTATTTATTTTCAAGCAATGTTTACTTCTCATGTAAGAGGAGAATCTTGAAAAAAATCACGCTCGAAGATTTTTTTAGATCTACACGTTTCAAAGTCCCTTGATGCCAAAAAACATATTCCCTCAATTCCGTCGGCCTGTCTATCTGTTCGAGGCATAGCTAAAAACTACTTACCAGAATGACTTTAAATTTTGGTCAAAAATTAAGGGTCATATGGGAGTAACATTTTGGTAAAAATGGCGGTCTAGTAAAACATTAAAAATATTATTACTAAAAACGTTTTATTCAATTTACTTCAAATCTGGCACAAAAATCAAGTGTGACAGTACATTTGTTAACCTACTAAAAGCTTTAAAAAAATCTGAAAAACTATTTTGCTATTATATAAAGTAAACTGGTAAATGTTTGTACAAATTCTACATGGCGGCCTATAAAGATGTTTGAAAAAACAAATATATATTTCATTTACCCGGAACTTCTCTTGTTAATAGTAAAATATTAAAATTATTTAGTTTCGCATATAGTTAGTCATTCTATATACGAATTTCTAGAGAGAAAAAATTGTTCCAAATGAGGGAACTTCAGGATAATTGGGTAAAACCAATCTCGGTAAAGGAAGTTAACTGGAAATTCTTTCCTTTTGGCTTCAAAAATTAAAGAAAACACAATTTTTGTACGTATTAGTGATTATATGCGGAACTAGATGGAGTCATACTTCATTGCTCTAAATAAAAGGAAATATTAATACTAGGAGTCCCGGATAATGGAAATTTTTCGGTTTTATACATTGTGAAAATGCATATTGTTAAAATTTTTGTGGAGTCTGAGTTTTAAAACAGATTAAACAAAAATAGATCTTTTTACCCGAACTTTGTCAAGAGCGACAATTTGTAAATCTGAAATAATTTTAATTTTAAGTCTATATTTTAAAGAAAAAACTGTTTTCTCTAAATTTTGATATCAATTTGTTTTTTGAGAACTAATTTTTTTCCTAAAAATATGCAGTTTTTCCAACATGTTCCCCTCTACTCTCTTTTTTAAAATGCTTATTGATAGATTTGACTTCCTCAAGGATAAATGGATTACAATTTTAGTTTTATGAATATCAATTATACTTCAGAAGCATACCAATCTACTTTGTCGGATGCTATCATATCTTCATACTTTCCTCGAGAAAAGTACTGTAAACTCGAAAAAATCACCCTCCGAGATGTTTGCAACTTGCGTTTCTGTGTCCCTGAACCAAACCTTCATCAAAAATCAAGTGGTCATAAGGGCATGAAATGGTTACATTTTGGTAAAAAATTCAATATGGCGGACCAAAATAACCTCGAAATATAAAAAAATCATTATTTAGAAACTACTTATCTATTTATTATAGTGAAATATTTAAAAATTCAATACTTATCCAATTCATTTGAAAGTTTGCCCCAAAATCAAGTGTTAAACGAGGATAAACTGGTAAATTTTTTGTGCGAATCCTATATGGCAAAACAAAATGGTGGCCTAACAAAATGTTTAAATATTCTGTAAAGTACCATTTCCTGGAAAAATCCTTCTTTTATGGAGGAAAATAATAAAGGGAATAATTTGTTTTTTATAGACTACGTAAATAATTAAAAAATCATGGTTCTTGGGATTAGACCGTGTCAAAATGGAATAACTTTCCGACTTTTCGTCCTCGATTGCACGAGACATCTTCAGGGATCTTCACTTCACGAGATCGGAGCACCGAATGAGCTCGGAGAAACCCAGGCCGGCTATTTATAGTCGACCTGTGTTTACCGAACAAATTGTACAATCTGCTGTATCTGAACACCAACATTCTACTGGGCATGTCATAAATGTAAAAGAAACCAAAGTTTTTGCATCGGCTTCGGGACTCTTTAAACGCAAAATTAGAGAATCTATTGAAATGTATAAGCATCATAACAATTTTAATAGAGATACGGGCTTCAGTCTACATCATACGTGGAAACCGAGTCACGCTTCGGTAAACACAGGTTGACTATAAATAGCCGGCCTGGGTCTGTCCGAGCTCATTCAGTGCTCCGATCTCATGAAGTGAAGATCCCTGAAGATGTCTCGTGCAATCGAAGGCGAAACGTCGGAAAGTGATTACATTTTGACACTGTCTAATCCCAAGAACCATGGTTTCTTAATTGACCACAGCCGTGAAAGCTTTCGTTCTATATTACCTAAATAATGTTCTGAAAAATAAATATTAATAATAATAAAAACAATAATAATAGTAATGATACATTAAAAACTTTAAAAAATTAAATTAATTGCAGTTTATATTGATATTTATTTTTTTATTGTATGAACTTATTACCAAATAATTTTTATATTAATATATAGATTGTTTATTTAAGTAGTGAAATTCTGTACGAGAGAAGTTGTGGGGTAAAGACGAATTTACCAATTTTTTATTTCTAAAATTAGGGTTAAGCTCCTGAATTATGTAATAAATATTAATAATATTCTCTATCATTTTTGGAAAGAGTGGCTTCAAACCTCGAGATGTTTCGTTCAAATATTAAGCATAGGTGAGATAATTATTAATATAACTCTAAAGACATTTTTAATTAAATGATGGGTAATCACGTATGGTTCGTCGTCATCAAAAGTTATTCGTATATAGAATGTCCTAAAAATACATAAATAATATAAATTTTATTTGCGGGATGCTGCAAATTTGACGCTTACTATTGGGATCTCAGGAACAGTAACAGACAGAAAAAGGTTTAAATAGCGTTAAAAGCATTACAAAAATCGAGAAATATTGGAATTTTTGTTTAGGTTTTAGGATTATCAGGAAAAAAACCCATATTTTTTTAAAGTGCTTCTTTGTTTTTACTGACTTTATTTGAGGTGTTACAGCAAAATAAATTTATTGTAACTTTTGTCCTCTACAAAAACGCAGATACAAATTTTTAATCCAACATTTCCGTTTCGGATACCAATCATACATTGATTAAATACTTTTCGTTACGTTTTTTAAAGCTTCTTATATTAGAAGAAAATATGTACAACACGTTAACTACGAGGCATGATTGGTTTCAGGATGTCAAATCATTCACTACATTTAAAAAGAAGAGTTGCTGATTATCCAATAATACATAGGGTGTTAATTTATAAATAATTTAAAATAATTTAGGTATATTTTGAAGAGTTGTATCTTTTGGAAGCCTTATCTCATTTTGTTACGCTTTGCATCAGTCGAGAGGAAATTTCTTAGATAGTAATTCTGCATATGTGTTTTTGTCAACTTATTCCATTGTTTTTGTATACAGGGTGTAATATGAGGCAATGTGTGTAAATTTTTCATCATGTAGAATAAAATAACAAAATAAAAATATTAAATCGCAGTTTATAATTTAGACATATCTTTTAGGATTATTTTGACTTCTGATTCATTGCTCTATCTCTATTTTTAAAGGAGATACATTGTTTAACGTAAAACATTGCATTTTTACCATATTATCCATACAGTCTCACAAGTCTTCAAAAAGATATAGTAGCATTGGTAATTAAAACTGTCAGAAGGTCATTTGTGTTTTGTTAGCGTATCTCGAAATGTCAAATAAACGTCAAATTATATTAAATAATAAAATCTGCGCCATTCAAACTTATATCCAATAGTTATTAATTATAACTCCAGAAAATATAGCCAAAATTATTGCTTTAGTACATGGACGCAATCGTGTTAGTTATGTTGCCAGAAAAGTAGGTATATCAGAAGCGTCAGCGAGAAGAGCAAGACAAAAGTATCTTGAGACTGGGCAGTATACAAGAAGGATCGGATAGGGTCGTCCTGAGTGCACCACAAATATCGATGACAGGGTTATTGTCCTTCAAGCAAGCGGGAATCTATTTCAGAGCGCGACAATGACCATTAGAAGCCTACAAAAAGTACGTGGTACTGTCATAAGTGACTACACTGCCCGTCAAAGGTTGAAAGCATGGTTTCCAGCGACAGGTCCAAAATTAATTCGCGAACATCGAAGCACTCGCATGAATTTCGCTACTTAATGAAAAGGTACAGCGGTATGAGGAGCAGTGGTCCAAGGTTTTATTTTCTGACGAGTCACACTTCTGTTTGAAATCATCTGATGAAAGACTTAAAGTTTGAAGACGGCCTGGGGAAAGATACGAACAAGAAATGTTTATAGAAAACTAAAAATTTGGAGGTGGTTCAGTAATGGTATGACAAGAGATTTCTATAGATCATCGTACGAAACTTTGTGGGCTACCAAGAAATTCTTTAAATGCTCAGGGGTATATCGACGTACTAGGGCAGTATGTTATTCCGTTTGCCCACTTTATAGCCCAAGGCTTTATTTGTATGCACGACAATGCGCGACCCCGCGTTGCACGTATTGTAACTCCCTATTTGGATAATAATGATATAGAACATTTACCATAGCCTGCGAGATGCCCCGACTTAAACCCAATAGAAATGGGATTAACTGGGGCAATGCTTACGAAAACGACCTCGTGTTCCACAAAATTTAGAAGAACTTGGCTTTGCGCTTGCAGAAGAGTACGAGTAAAACAATATTCCACAAGAGGCTATTGCTCGATTAATTAGAAGTATGCGAAAGTGTGTAGAATCACTGATTAGAGCTAGAGGTGGAAATACCAGATATTAGTCATTTATTTTTCAGTCCTAAGCTGGGATTCGTAATTAATCTTCATTTATTTACTCTTAAATAAAACGTTACATTTTTGTAAAAAACATTGTTTCAATTAATAGACCTAGATTTGACGCTCTGTTTGACATTTGTCGGCAAGCTAACAAAAGCAAATGGCCTTTTGACAGTTTTAATTTCCAAGGCTACTAGATCTTTTTGAAAACTTGTGAGTCTGTATGGATAATATGCAATGATTTACGTTAAACATTGCATTTTCTTTAAAACTGGAAATAAAGCAACAAATCAAAATCGAAAATAATCCTAAAAGATAGGTCAAAATTATAAACTAGGATTTACTTTACTGAAGATACGTTATTCTACAGCGCGCTTCAAAAATTTGCAAAAAAACATTGTTCCATATTACACCCTGTATAAAAAAACAATGAAAAAGTTGACAAAAATAGAAATGCACAATTAATATCCATGAATCCTTTCGACTGATATAAAGCGCAACAAAATGCGATAAGGCGTTCACAAGAGAGCCCTTCAAAATATACATAAATATTTAATACGTCACTTTTTTGCATGTCAGTGTATTTTTACTCTCGTCCATTTTACAGCCTTTTTAAGTCTTCCTACGATGTTGCTGGCCGTTTCTATAACAAAATCGAAATCCTTACTCTGTTCTGTAACTTTTTAATCTCCTAGATTTTTTTCGTTATGTTGTATCGTATGTGCGTTATTTAAAAAATTGCTCATTCATGCATAGCTATGTGACTTTCCGATTAGGTATGTATGAATGGACATTTTGCTAAATAATTTCTAATCAGTGCGGTGCAAGATATCGAAAAATAAGACAAAAAAAATTAAAAAATAGACTGGGGAATTTGATTTTGGCCAGTCGCCGTTTGTAGTAAAAATTTCGAGAAGGTCAAAGGGTGCAGTTGAAAAGAAATAACATCTTGGAGAATTTACTTCGTCGCTTTTTGAGATTATTCGTAGTATACCGTAAAGAAAATTGTATTTCAAAATGTCTACAAATGGTATACTAAAACACCTCGAACGGTTCACTAGTCGAATGGATTCTAGTGTGTGTGAAGAAAATTGCTTCTGTATATCTATAGAAATATTATTTGCTTCACAGCTAGCTAAACATCAGATATATTCTACCGTCTTTATTACTAAAAAAAAATTGATAACCGACACACTTCAAACTCAATCAGTCTAATATCATTTACAACACAACATGTAAATTGCTTTTCCAAGGTGCGTACCATAAAATTAAGTATTAAATATTTGTTTTAAATTTGTGTCCTTAAATATGTGTGTTTTGTCAAAACTAAACATTTAATTTTACCAAAAGTAGCATATGTAGTATTATTAATGTAACAATTTTAAGTTTCTAGACCTTTTAATATTTCTAGTATCTATGTATATAATCTTTGCGTCTCTGTATATATTTTTCCTTTGTTTTTTGTTTTAATGAAAAAATAATTTTTTAGAGATCAAGCAAACTAAAATAAAGTCTTGAGAAAGTTCAACACAATGAGCGAAACGTTGACTTGATATGAAAAATTGTTTTACTATTAACCTAGGCCCAAGAAAATAAGGTTTCCAAATATATATATATATATATATATATATATATATATATATATATATATATATATATATATATATATATATAAATATCAAGCAACTCTAGAAATTAAATACAGAAAGTGTATATATGCAAGTTAAAAAATAAAAACAATTAGGTATAACGGCACGCATTAAAATTATTAAAACATTTAGTTAAAATAGTACAGTACATACCTTGAGATGTTATTTTGCCTTGCTTAGCGGTGTGGAGGTAAGTGATACACTGGTTAAAGGATTCTATTGTTTTCTTTTATACGAGTATATATCATTTAGTTTTTTTGAGTATATTTACATTCTAGACACTATTGGTGGATACGGGTTGTTTTAAAAGTATTTGTGTGAGTCTGACAGTATACAGTATGTAGTTATGATTGATAGTTTATAACAATTGAATTAAATTAGACTGTGATATATTTGACTGAGATTTTTTATAACCGTATCACTAAAATAGTGGCTATTTTACCATTATTTGTACTGTACCTAGTTAAAAGATTATATGTAAATACAGTATATGTAACACAAAATCACGCTGAATGAATGACGTATAAATTAAACGTAGTTTAATTTATACGTAAATAAAAGTATAAACAAAAACTACGACACAATATAATTGAGGCTCCTTATTAATTATTATATACCTCTGTAAATTATACAATTGGTTTATATTGGTAATTATGCAATTGGTTTGTATAAATTAAAATTATTTTTTAAATAAATGGAGGGCAGGGTAAAATATCATTTGGCTCCTCTTGACCATAGCGCCAAGGGCCGTCGCCCCTTTTGCCCCACTCTAGATCCGGTACTAATAGCGTACTAATATACTAATATTTCGAGAAAATCGCCAATTTATATATAAACTTTTAACTTTAACTGTATGCTCTCTTTATGGGACATAAATGCCTGCTCACTGCAACAGCTGTGTAAATTATTAAGAAATGAAATATTAGAATAAAGTGTGTTAATATAATGATTTCTTATTGTCGGGTTTGAAAAACCATTTCTTTTATTGTGGCTTTGTTGATCAAGGTGGTCCAGACATATGAGGAGATTATCCTGTCCATGAGAGCCAACAACAAAAGTATCTTCTACATATCTGGACCAGTGTTTTGGTTTTAATTGGCAGGTGATAGACGAGATCCCATAGCTGCCCCTGATATTTGTTCATGTCTATTAAGTTTTTGTCAAGATTATTATGATCCAATCTGCCTGATATAATAAAAATTGCGTCGTTGACAGGAGCATTTGTATATAGTGATTCTCTATTGAAACCGACCAAAATATCTCCTGCATCCAACTGGATTGCCTTAAGTTTTTCCACGAAATGTGCAGAGTTTTTATATAAAAGAATTTGTTTTTCCAGTAAATAGATTAAGTTTAGTTTGTATGTAGACAAGACTATTGCACTGACGATCGGTCGAAGTGATACATTGTTCTTGTGTATCTTGGGAAGGCTGTAAAACCTGGGAACCTTGGAGTGTATTCGTTTTAATGTTTTCTTCTCCGCTGGTGGTAGACTGGATGCATTAATCAGATGATGATGCCGGATGCCTCTTTCTATTTTACTTGTAGGGTCTGCCTGCATAACCTTATAGGTGTTGTTGTTCAAAAGCTGAGTTACCTTTTCAACGTATTCCGTCCAATCCATGACGACTGAAATTAGCTTTAAGGCTTGAAGAAACCATATTTGTAACTTTGGACAACATTATCAATGCTCAGGCAGAAAAAAATCCATCAAGAAGTTACAATTAGCAACAAAAAATGTTTTAAAAACTCCTAAATAGAAAAAAATCCAGTGAAACCTCCGCAGAATACGGTTATCAACTTGTCGTCGAAGCCGTTAACGGAAGCAGAACATTCCGTCCTTTCCAAAGGCCAAAATTTCGCAGTAGCACCGAGTGGCATTCCCGTAGAGACATAATATCCTCCATTAAAGCCGCAATCAGAAAATTACCAGTAGAGCAAGCCGATGAAGTCAGATATGAGACAGCGAAGATTATTAAAAATTCAAAACAACCGAAGTCGAATCTCTCCGCAGCCGAAAAAATAGCGATAAAAATCTTAAATGAAAATGCAAGCATTCTTGTCCCTCCAGCAGATAAATGCGAACATTTTGGAATATCACTAAAAATATCACCCATTTTGATTAAACTTTTTCTTTTTTCTACTATAAAATAAAACCAGGCACTTTAGGAATTATTTCGCAGTTGCATTTTCATTATCAATGTTATTACTGCAAAAACAGATGTAATATGCTTGCTCTATTTAGCTGAGTTAGCTATCTAATTTATCCACTCAACAAATTTTTTAATCATGCTTGTCGCCGCAAACTGTTTGTGGTAAAATTCATTTTACATACACAATTCAGAAGTAAATTGAATTGAGATTGCAAAATATGTTTTAGATAAATCACTAACAATATGATAAATACCATATTGCTAGGGCAGGTGATTATGATATTTATTAAATAATAAATAATAAACTACTAGTTTGAGAAAATACTAATTGTTCTCACCTTATGATACCGACATCTGAAGAAATATTCCAAGTAAAATTTTTTTTTATAGGTTTAATACAAATGGGAGTAACATATATAATATACTTATTTTTTTTGGCAAAGTACCCAGAACGTACCTTAATACCTTACCTTTTAATAGAACTCTCGTTTTATCAGCATCCTTGAAAAAGGGAATTTTTTTTATTAGGTCACTTTGTGAAAATTTAACATAGGCGATAACTTTTGCTTTACTAAGGATGAAAAATTTTTGCAAATTTTGCTAAAATATGAAAAAATTGTATTAAGAAAAGTTCCTCATTTTTTAATTTTACATATGCATACCAAATTTTGGTCACAAATTCCAACGTTTATTTTTTTAACTTTTTCCTGATTTTTGAAAATTCTAAAAAAATAATAATTGTCTGACTTAAAAATAAATGTGCTGTTAGTAACCTCATAATATTAATTTCTTATACCTAAGTACTGCATAAACACTATCTTTTTTCGTAAAAAATTAAAATGGTTTCTCATAAGTATGTTAAGCTTGATGTAAAGTTGTCGTGATATTGGGAATTTTAGGTATATTTCAATTATATTAATTTTTTTGATAGTAAATAGGTATCTTAATACAAAAGAGCCATAGTTAACTAATTTAAGAGCGACATAGAAAATTAAAACTATTTTTAAAATATTTAAATCCTTTGGGTAAAGGTATAAAAATTGAAAATTAGAATTGCTGACCAAAATTCGACAGACATGTAACACTATAAAATAAACAACTTTTTTTATAGCACTCTTTCATATTTTAGCAAATAACCCCTTTCTCTGCGACTCTTTTTAAGAACTATCAATTTTGGCAGGGATCACAAGTTAGGTGACTATTCCGTCTAAGTCAGTTTTCATAGTTAATAAATAAAGTAAAAACAAAATGTATACCGAATTTTCGCCAGAAATTCCGAAATAAAATTTTTGTTAAATTTTTGGTTTTTCGAAAATTCAAAAAAAAAAATACTACTTTAAAAAATATATTTCAGTTACCCCAGGAAAGTATAAATCACTTCTTTGAGGTTTCTAAGCTTTATGTAAAGTTGACGTGCTTTTAAGAATTTTAAGTATCTATTAATTATTATTTTTTTGGATAGGTATTTTAACACAAAAAGAAATGAAAACAATAATGAACTGGTTTAAAGTCTAGTTTTCAAAATACAGCATAAAAGATTTAAATAATGAATTTTGCATGATAACAAATTTGAGATTTTTTGCCCTCCTACTAGCCGTAAAAGTTGCTTTATCTCTCCACAAAATATTATGTTAAGATCAAAAATGCTCTTAATTTCCTCTTTCAACCTAATGTATCAAAATGTATTCATCAACCCTGGATTAAAAAAGCAGCTATGAAGGGCCATAGCCATAGGCCCCGTCGGCGTCGTCGGCAGGAGCCCCAGGACAAAGCTTGCGGTAATTTATTATTATATAGGTGTAGAGCCCACATGCGACCCGTAAAAATTCAATATGGCGAAACAAAATGGCGGCTTAGTGAAATGTTAAAAAAAATTTTATTAAAAAACTACTCATTCAATTTATCTTAAATTTTGCAAAAACATCAAGTATTATTATTATGTTGGGATCAACTGGTAACATTTTGGTACGAATCCAAGATGGCGGAAGAATTAAAATGGCTGCTTAATAAAATATTTAAAAATTGAGCCTGAAAAAATAATGGTTTGATTTCAAATTGTGAGCCATAACTATATGTGGCATAGGGATCAACTAGTAAAATAGGGGTACTAACTCAAGATGGCCAAACAAAATGGCGGCCATATAAAATGTTTGTAATCGTGAAAAAGTCACCCTCTTACATTTACTCTTCTTTACGTTTTAGCGTCGCCAGGATGTCAAAAAAATATTGTTTTGTCAACTCCGTCGGTCCGTCTGTCGGTTTTTCCGTCTGTCAGTTCGCGGCATAGCTTAAAGATTACTTACCCTATTGACTTCAAATTTTGGTCAAAAACTAAACATTATATGGGGATGGCCTGGTAAGATTTTAGTAAAAATCCAATATGGCGAAACTGCGCTTCTAATTTATCTGAAATTTGCGAAAAACATCAAATATTATGTTGGAATTAACTGGTAACATTTTGGGACAAATCGAGGATGGCGGAACAAAATGACGGGTTAATAAAATATTTAAAAATTGTGTGCAATAGCTAATTGTGGTATAGGGCCAACTAGTAAAACTGTGGTACTAATTCAAGATGGCGGAACAAAATGGCGACCAAATAAACTATTTGAAATCGTAAAAAAATCACCCTCTCAGGTATTATATATCATCACGTTTTAGCGTCCCTAGATGTCAAAAAATAAGTTTCACAATTTCGTCGGCCCGTCTGTGGGTCTGTCTGTCAGTTTGCGACATAGCTTAAATACAACTTACCCAATTGACTTTTCGCCAAAAACTAAGGTTCTCTCTATAGATGACCTGGTAATATTAGTATGGCTGAAAAATATTGAAAAAACAAATAATACACCATGTATTATCTGGGTTAAGATCCAGTAAAAAGCAAGTCATATTTAAATTGTCGTCGTTCCGGAGCTTAATTTGTGCATCCTAAGGACACATATAGATCCTAAATGTTGCATGAAATCCATATTATTAGTCTTTACCTATTCCGCTGGTCCGCAGATATTTCCTAGATATTAAGTTTCTAAATGGTTTTCATTAACAAACCTCTGCTACAGTGGTGTATTATTTGGGATTCGGGTCCAGTAAAAAAACAAAAGTCTATTATTAAATAGTCGACGTTTCGCAACTTTATTGCTGCATCCTCAGGACACATATAGTTTCTAGATCCTGTATGAACCCCATATTACCAGTATTTACCCGCTCCGTTGGTCCGCAGATATTTCGCAGATATTATGTTTCTATGGTTTTCTTTAACGATTCTCTTGCTGCTATGTTAGAGTGGTATATTATTGGGAGTTAGGGTCCAGTAAACAAAAAAAGACTTTTCGCAACTGTATTGTTGCAACCTGAGGACACATAGATTTTATATCCTGCATGAAACCCATATTATCAGTCTTTACCTACTACGTTGGTCCGCAGATATTTTCCAGATATTAAATTTCTAAATGGTTTTCGTTAACGATCTTCTTGTTCTTATGTTACAGTGGTGTATTATTTGGGGTTATGATCCAGTGAAAAAAACAAAAATCTTTTTTAAATTGTGGAGACCCATATTATCAGTCTTTACCTACTCCGTTGGTTCGCAGATATTTCCCAGATATTAAGTTTTTAAATGATTTTCGTTAACGATCTTTTTGTTGTTAAAAAGGTGTATTAATTGGGGTTAGGAAATATCTTTAGACCAACGGAGTAGGTAAAGACTGATAACATGGGTTTCATGTAGGAGGGTTTCATATAGTCTCTGTGTGCTGAGGATGCAACAATAAAGTTGTAAAACGTCGCCATTTTCAAAAAGGGCTTTTGAAAATGGATCCTAACCCCAAATAATACACCACTTTAACATAACGACAAGAGGATCCTTAACAAAGACCAGTTAGAAACTTAATATCTGGGAAGTATCTTCCGGTCAACGGAATAGCAGTAGACGATCAAATATTTTTTTTTAAATCAGCGTAGAAACATCTTCTTCAATTGATCTTGCAGAAGAATTAGATGTGAAAATGGGATAAACGGGTACGAATTCATGACGTAGCAAAATGGAGGTATGTGTCAATGTAAAAACTACTTATTGAATTTATTTTATTATCATCAAAGGTCAAGCGTGGCATAGGTAGAAAGAAAATGGTAATATATTGTTAGGAATCCAATATGATGGAAAAAATAAAAATGAAAAGACAGTATATGTAGCACATATGTACTGTGTCTATGTACTAAACTAAATTGGGTCACACTACACTATTGCTATCAAATGAAAAAAAATCATAAAGAGGGAAGTTCCGGGTAAAGAAATTTACCGATTCTTTTTTATTTTTTGTTAATTTTTTTTATGATTTTTTATTTTCCTTTACATATTGACATTTACGATAATAATAATGGATTTTTATTCTGGAAAAGGGGATTTTACCGAGTTTTTAAACATTTTATTACGCCGCTATTTTGTTTTGCTATATAAGATTCGAACTAAAATTTTAATAGTTTACCCCCGTTTTACACTTAATTTTGTAGAATTCCAACTCAGTTTCGTTAGGATAATTAGTTTAACATTTTACTAGACAGCCACCTTGCATTTTTACCAAAATGATACCACATCATTCCCAAATGAATCTTAACTTTTTACCAAAACTTGTAGTCAATCTACCGCGAACAGACAGACCGACGGAACTGAGAAAACATGTCTACAACTAACATAGCTACCCATTGCATGCTGCAACAGAAGGCAGAAAGTATGTAAAATAATAACTTAAACCAAATCTAACGTTAAACGAACGAGATATTTACTTATTCATTGCCAGCTGTCGGGAAAAGCATCAATTTTAAAATTCATTTCCCTCGAACGTATTAAATGATATGGCAGTGAAAAGCGAGGAAAAATTAAAAATTGAAGTAAAATATTGGCGCAAGTGATATTGAAACCGAATGCAAATAAAGTAGACGGCTGCCTCGGCATAACTAACACATAAATAATTAAAATTAATGGCGTTTTGGTAGATTTCCAGACAGGGTTACGAAGAAAGGCATATTTTCTCTGTCTAAGATTTTTAATTTAACTGTGTCTCAGATTCAGAAACTCTTACTCTTATATATATATATATATATATATATATATATATATATATATATATATATATCTGGCTCCTACTTTGAGAACGAAATAGTGACAAGGAAAATTCAAGTATTTCTAATTTTTATAAATGT
The DNA here is from genome assembly GCA_030620095.1 of Kuschelorhynchus macadamiae. Classification (NCBI taxonomy): domain Eukaryota; kingdom Metazoa; phylum Arthropoda; class Insecta; order Coleoptera; family Curculionidae; genus Kuschelorhynchus; species Kuschelorhynchus macadamiae. The sequence goes on along the minus strand of JAUTXW010002341.1, from coordinate 324,023 downwards.
GAATTGGTATAGATTGTTGAAGGTTCCCATTTAATAATTAAGTAGGCCATAAAACGTAGTGTGTCATGTAAAAACAAAAGTACCTAAGTTGTTATTCTCTCTAGTAGACTAGTCATTTTTATTTGGTTTTAATAAAAGTAGATATATTACTAATTTATGAGAATACAGAAGCAATGCGCACGCTGCTGAACGCTTATAAGTTGAACGATATCCCGAACGCATAGGTCGTCATCCCTGCCGACAATATTTTAAGATAGTTGAATTTAAATTTCGAAGCCACGACCGAGTTCAAGAAAATTTCGAGGAAAAAATTACAATTGACGAAGCCGTAGCGTAGACCGAAGTAAATTCACGTGTATCTACTAGAGAACTGGGGTTGGAACTTACTATTAGTAAAGAAACTGTGCGAAGAATATTCATCAGCATTTGTATGAAAATAACGCTGATCGAATGTTGAATTACTGATATTTTTTAGACGCACTTAAATCGTACGATATTATTTAACGATGAATCGAGTTTTACAAACAACGGCATTTATAACCAGCCCAATATATATTATTGGTCTATGATCAACCGAAATGAGAATGGTGAATAGTTGGAACTAGGGTGCTTGGTCCTATATTTTTTTCAAGGGACAGGTACGCGGTATATTGTAATATTGAAATATGTGAAACGAAATTGAAGCTCTCCGTTTAGAACTTTCAGAGGGTTTATATTTTCAAGATGGGGTTCTACCCTTCAATACCCAAAATGTACAAGATTATGTCAACATGATCACTAGATCTAACCCCTATAGAATACTTTCTATATATATATATATATATATATATATATATATATATATATATATATATATTACATACTCTCAAAGTATTCGAGGAGATATTTGCAACTTTCTGGACTTATGTCGAGTTAAAATAATGTCCTGTCAACGTGCTTGTTCTGACGTTAGCCATCATCATTTGGCAAATCCCACCTTAAAAAGTGACAATTTTCTTTAAAAAAATAAAACGCAACTTTTGGGCATTGGACATTGGACAAAAAATATATATCTATGTCTAGTTGCAAAAAGGTAAAGCTTGTTATATGCCCTAGAGTTTTTGTCCCAGGTAGTATCGATACGCCGGCGCCTGTTCAAAAGCTCAAAGTCGGACAAAAAATTTGCAAGATATCAGTTTCGACTTTCGAAAGTGTTTAAATTCAGGCTTAGCCCAAATCAGGCTGAATTTTATACCAATATCTACAGAAAACATGAGCTTTTCTCCGACAAGTTCATTTTCGCTCGATTAACACACTTAAAATGAAATTTTCCACTGCGCGAACCACGCTGTCTACTTCTCTAAATATATATTATCTTTAACAGTTATTATTATCTTTATTCTATGACTTATAAATTCAGTAACTTGTTGTACAGTTGTACTCATTTTATGAGTTTGCTTGTATTTTTACCTGGTACCTGAATTACTATCATGTGTATTGAATATGTTTAAAGGCATATTAAGTTTTTTTTAACTAAATGAGAGATTTGATATAAAGCGAGTTACTTGTAAAGACATAATAAATCTACCAAATCACAGAATTATTATATATGTTAATAATTATTAAAATAAAAATCGGTAAATCTCTTTTACCCGGAACTTCCCTCGATATGATTTTTCTCTTTCATTAGGAATAGTGAAGTGTGACTCAATTTAGTTGTCGGTTATTAGTCATTTATTAATACTTATAAAATCTCTTTTCAAATATTTCTATTGTGCGCCATTTGTTGTCACCATATTGGATTCGTTCTAAACAATTTATAGCAATACCATACTTGATTTAAAATAAATTGAATAATTAGTTTTTACAGTGAGATTACATTTTGATCGGTATTGTTGCATTCGTACCAGTTTATCCCTATATCACATTTAATTTTTGTGCAAAATTTCAAGTCAATTGAACAAGAACAGATTTTTAACGTTGATTTTTTAAACGTTTTATTTGAACTCCATTTTATTTCAATATCTTCAATTTGTACCACAATTTTACCAGTTTTTCTCTATACTGCACTTAATGCTTGCAAAAATTTGAAATCAATCTAAAAACTATTTTCTGGCTGATTTTTATAATTTATCTTGGATTCGTACCAAAATGTTAACAGTTATTTCTATGTTACACTTCATTTTGGGTAAAATTTAAGGAAAACCCTTAAATTTTGACCAAAATCTGAATACTGCACAGAACTAGCTGCTGTTACTTGATGAAAATCTATTTTAACACAGCAAATGAAAACACTTATTTAGAATTCCCACTTATTTGTTTTACAAAAAAATAAAATCATGACCATTGTTTCGCGAACACTGTGGCTTCATCAGATGATAGGCCTTAAATTATTGCCATGTATTTCATTTTTTGTTAAATAGATTTGGTAAAATTAAAAAAAGTGTTTTCATTTATTTGGACTACGAAGTCCATCGAGTAAGTAGTTTTTTAGATATGCCGCAAACTGACAGGCAGGCAGACAGACATACAGACAGTCGAACGGAATTGAAGAAACATGTTTTTGGCAGTGCCGCTAAAACGTGAAGATATGTAAAACCTGAAAGAGTGATTTTCTTGGACGACTAAAAACATTTTTTTTGGCTGCCATTTTATTCCGCTATATTGAATTCGTAACATACGCTCATCTGTATATCATCACATGCATCATGCACAAGATGTGAAATCAATCTAATAAGTAGTTTTTCAGGCCAATTTTTTAATTATTTTATTAGTACTCTATTTGTTTCCCCATGTTCGATTAGTACCAAAATTTTAATAGTTTATTTCTAAGAAACACTTGACTTTTGTACAAAATTTGAAGTAAAGTGGATAATTAGTTTTTTAATAGTAATTTTTTTAACATTTCACCACACTGAGAAAAAAATATATTAAATCTAGATAAAATTTTATTTGTTCTAAATAAAAAATTTATTTAACTATGTGACCGATAAACTCTTTTATTTGGTTTAAATAAACTCCGTTTTCTAGAATCAGTTTATTTAGTTCTAATAAACTGTTTTTTACAATACTGTTTATTAGATCTAGGTGAACTGTTTATCTAGAACTATTAAACTATTCTACTAGAATAAATAAACAGTTTATCTGGTCCAAATATACAGTATATTTGATGGAAAAGTGTTTTTTCGATTCAGGCCAGTTTTTATTTGGATCAGGTAAACTGAGAATCTGAAATAATTAAAATTGTTTATTTAAACTAGATCAATCTCTTATTTGGGGATCTTTCACCATTTTTTTAGTCAGATTTCAGGGATATTCGTTTAACAGCACTCTTTTTATTTGTAAAGCTAGAATGGCCAATTATTTACCAAGTTGTAGATAATTAAATACATTGTATCTCTAACTGAGAAATATAAAAAGTAAAGAAAAAATTGTGCTCAAATGTATTTTTAGTGGAACACCCTGTATATTTTTCATTTAATGAAAATAACATTTATCTTTAAAATATAAACTTTGTTTAAGTTAGTTTAAACATTAAATTGACTGCACAGATTTTTCCGAACCCTAAAAAATTCTGCTAATTTGGCAAATAGTTAATTTAACATACATAAAAAAACAAATATATACAAGTTACGCCTTCAAAAAATTAAAATATCTTACCACAATTTTATATTTACTTTGCATGTTACTTACTCATTAACAAATTGTACTTAATTTCTTACAACTTGGTAAAAAAGTGGGAGCGCCAAAATACCCAATAATTAGTAATTAAAAAGACATATTTATAACATATTGACAATATACATAAACAAGTCATATGGTATAATAACCTTATTTGATTATATTACTCTTAGTCAAACATATACATACAAACAAGTCTGTAATTAATAAAATTATTGTAATTATTATGAAGTACACTGATAATAAGCAGCAACTAATATTCAAATAAATCAAATATATATAATAGAAAACTTGTTTTATTTGTAACTAATACTTTTATAAAATAAAACTCAAAAATACACATGCAAAACTTAAACTTCATTACTAGTAGACAGTCCTTCTGCCTCTTGTCTACTTAGACGCCCTGGAACAAACAAGTGAATATAATAACACAAAAAATAGATCCTGATGCTAGAATTTAACCTACCAACTGTAAACTAAATCTAAAACTAAAAAACAGTTTTGAAATGGTAATTATTAAAACTAAATTAAAAAATAACAACGTTTCTTGGTAACGCAGCATTTCCATCTACATGTTTTTCTTTATTTTCATCTAAAGAATTAGTCCCTTATTTTTTTCTTAATATTAGAGAATGACTGTGTATTGAGTACGCAGATTTTAATTTAATATATAATAAAAAGAGCACAGATAAATATTAATAAAAATTGTAGAAATCATAAACATAGTGGTTAGGGTAAAAATTATATTTCTAGGATGTTTTAGCTGACATATCAGAGATAATAAAAAAATAATACATAGTACATATTACGCTATAATGCTAACCTCTTAGGAGGCTACGTAAAACATAAAATTAAAATTCCAAATGTAAATTGCGGTGCGCCCAATTTAACTCAAAAAATAATAAACAATGATAAAAAACTAAGTGTAAAACTTTTTATATTCACTATACATTTCCTCTAATCTTTACTACCTACTGTATTTACATGATTTTTAGCGAAAAATAACATTTTTTCCAAGCCATCAAAGGAAGTTTTTCTATCTTTGTTTTTAATGAAAAATATATAGTAAAATTAGTGAAAAATATAAATAATAACATAAGATTAGATTTATTTGTCTTTCTTGTCAAATGGCACTTCACCTCAAAAAACAATCAGACCAGCTGAATCTGCCTTGATTTCGATGATACACGTACCATCGTCACTACACACAATATGCGAAAGTATATAATAACTATTAGAACATGCCTACGATAGGGTCACCTTACCTTCAAAGTGATCCATAATAATCCTAATCAACAAAATTTTAGAAGGGTTTGGTAAGCCATTATTATGTTGTTACGCATTTCCAAATTCGGCACACTAGTAAAATCGTGGGCGGCCGAAGGTAACCGAGATGATACAATCCACGGGGTACAAAAACTGTTTATTAAGTCTAGATAAACCGGTTATTTGTTCTAGGAATTAGTTTAATACTTTTTTTTAGAAAACCGAGGTTATTTAAAACAGTTAAATAGGAGTGCGAGAATAAAAATACTTGTACATTAGTTTATTCAAACTAAATAAACATAGTTCATTAGTTTATTAGGTCTAAATAAACTGACTTCAGAAAAATTTTTTTAATTGTTCTAGAACACACTTCATTCTAGATGTATTAAAAAAAAACATCTAGAATAAATAAACTTTTTCCAGCAACACTAGTTTATTTGCGGGGTTTTTATCAGTGTAGCCATTTTGTTCTGCCATATTGGATTTTTACCGAAATATTACCTAGTTATACCCACATTAACGTTATTTTTTTATTAAAATTTGAAGTCAATCTGGTATATAGCTTTTTAGTTATGCCGCGAACAGAAAGAGCGACACACAGACTGAAAGACAGACCAGGCGGCAGACAGGCCGACAGACATACCAAGAGACAAACCAACAGACAGACCGGTAGACCGATAGACAGACCAAGAGACAGGCCCACAGACAAACAGATCGACAGACTGACGAAATTAATAAATCATATTTTTCGGCTTCTGGGGACCCTGTGTTCTCTAACATGGCGACAACGGTGGGAATCTTTATTGGAATTTGAAAAATTATTATTATTTTGTAAATTTTTAATATAGAAGGGATGCCATGTTCTGTACATGACGTGGATATTGGTAATAATTATTGCATAAACTGGTTTTATCGAAAAAGGTTTTGGAAGTCACTGGGTTACCTGAGAACTCAGAAAAAGACAAATTAGCATTTTCACCAGTATTATGTTTATTTATTAAGTTATATTCCCTCAAAGGTACATGCTCATGCAATTGTACCTGATGAAGGTAAGAAAGTCCAACAGAAACGTCGTTTCTTACGGCGAAATGCGGAATAATTTTTTTTGATTTCCTGTAGTTAAACTGACATTCGAACAAGTCGACCTGCGGTCCAGTTCAATTAGACTATGTACCTCGAAGGTATTACTGTTAACATGTGTGATGAGGTTAATTGTGTTATACTCCAGATTTAAAATTTCAAGTTCTATATATATATTCACTCACTCACATATTTGTTGCTGCCGACAGCGACCGTCTGACCAGTAAGTTAGGCAAAACATTAGTGCCATTTTTATCATGTAAGGCTTTCCAACTTGCCGTACATGAATTTTCAGAATCAGAATTTAATATCTCCCTACATGAGTATTCGTTGTCTGTCTATTAGAATATTATGCTTGGTTTGTGGATTCTCATTCTCATTTCGGTTTTTACTACTATTGTTATTACAATAATTATTAATATCATGCAATGTCATAGATAGTGGTACGGGGTTTTCTTTATGAGGGTTATTTAATGGGGCTAATTAACGGATACCCGCCTTAAAAAAGATTATTTTTTATTATATATTTTTTTTAGAAAGCAGGGCCAGAAAGTAGGTCCCTGTCCAAATATCGTATTTAATATTTTTTTATTTTTAACCAAACTTCACAACTGTGAGAGTAGCTAAGAAAAGATGTTATGGGATATAATAAGTGCGTCAGTTAAAATATTTTCAATATTACATACATAAGTTTTTCGTATACGATTATAATCTTTACAACGTGGACGCCGGCCGGGTGGATAAAATGCTAAAACTAAATTTACAAAATTACCAATGACACAAACATGTACCTTACTTTCTGGAAGCAGACACAAAGTCTTTCAAGGGACCTGAAGTATAGATCTTTCTTTCAAGTTTTACTTTGTTCCACTTGACTTGGTTATGATTAAGATTAGTAATATTAAGGGACTGATCAGCTGTTTTTTGCTTTATTAACTATTTTATAAGTCTAGAAAAGAATCTATTCTTGAAAAGAAAACCATCTCTCTATTAGGAGAACTCGTTAATATGAAATAAAAAAAAATTTGTTATAAGCAATCAACTGTATTTGTTATCAAAACAGAGCAAATGTGTCTAGATTTTCGAAATAAACAAATGAATTATTAATAGTTGATTGGAAATAAATTCGGATTTAAATTGGTGAAATTTATTAGCTAGTTTCTTAAGACAGCAAAATATTTTTTATTAAACGGATTTAAGCAAGTAATTATTTATATAAAAGCAGATACAGTTTAAGCAAAACAATTAATAAATGAAAGGGTCGCAAACTTGAAAGGGGTTTATCAGATAACACTGTTGCCCAGATAAAATTGATCAGAATAGCTCAGTTATTAAAATGTGAAAAATACTACAATTTGCAAAAAATTACAAAATATTAAATATTACTTAAAATAAAATTTCAAAGATCAGAGTCAACATTCCTGAAGGCTTAAGGATTACACAACATTTTCAAACTCTTAAAAGGGACAAAAAACACAACCGGGAAATTTCTTAAACACTTGTACATGGCTAAAGGAATTCTGCATCGATAGAGTCAAACAACAAAGACTATTAACTAGCGTTCAAATGAGTGAGACAGACTATTGGCACATACCTGGTTAGTTTCAACGCGAAAATTTAAAGTACCACTTAAAACTTCTTCGGTTTCTTCAAATTGACTTCTTTGAGCAGTGTCCATACATGGTTATTATAACACGCGAACTGCAGACAAATACACAAGCAAGCTCGTACTTTTAAGCAGCGTGCAATGCAAAATTTTAGAAGCAAGTCCCGGTGAGCAGTTCCTCGTGGAAGGTAAAATTCCCGATTTACAGCTTCGGTACTATACGAGTTGACTTGGCGAGAACTGATTCTGGGACCAAAAAATGCTCCAGTTTGTAACTTTCGAGGAACCCGCCTAAGCCTAGGCCGAGCAAAGTTAAGAATTCGAGGCACTCCGAAAATAGACAGTATTGTTTGAAGCTATGTAGAATACGTTTTATTGACTGAGATAATTTTTCCCGTAATCTACTCATGAAAATCTATGCCTATGATTTTTTCCAGATTTTTTTTACATTTTTTTTATTCTGTCATAAATCACCAGGTATGTTTAGCTTACGGCCGAGATATGAAATGAATAACCAACTAGCAATATCTAAAAAAACAAAAAAATTATTTTTGATATGACCCTGTTTTGGAGCTCACCTACCGCCCTGTATATGAGCTTCTAGATCGTTCAAATAATGTTTTTAAGCTTTATCTGTTATTCTCGCACGTAAATACAAGCAATGGACTCGTATAAGTTATCGACGGACTATACTTGTTAATGCAGTGTTTTGAGAAAATTTGACTTAATTTTAGTTAATGATGATATCTTGTTAAATGGTTTCTTTTATTAACAAAATGGTATAATAGAATAGGAAAATTGGTCATTAATTTGAATTTTTTTATTAGTATTAATTATTTAGACACAAGCGAGTTGTTTCTGTGCCAGTTTGCAAAATCATGACCGACCGCGCAGGCCACGCCTCGACAGTCAACTGTTCTTAGCGTTTGATTTTTTAGGTAGGTATGTTTATTGGAGGTGGAGCTTCGTTTTCTTCACTGTAGTTCCGTTCTATGAGTGATTTTTATATGGACTACTTAAAAATGTGTTTCCTGATTGTTTTATTAATATCATATTGAGCTATTTGGTGTCAGATTAATGAACGAGAGACGAAAAAAATACATATATCCCGCCGAAGCGATATTCCTAGGTGTGGTGAAGCCGTTTAAATGTTATGATTTCAAGACAACTGAAATGTGAAGATCTGCGAAAATATCGGAGGGTGATTTATTCACGATTACAATACTTTCCTTTTACGAGGGAAGTAAAAAAGGATACAATACAAAGAAGACAATTATGTAAGTAGCGGGTCTTTTCCAAGGTTTATAAACAGATAGTTATGTATTTCCAAAGATTTCTGTTTTGTCTCACAGTTCAGTTTCGTTCAGCGGTCTGATATAATTGTAAAACATATTTTTAATCATTAACCTTTAGATATTGTCTATATAATTTAAAGCTGGATTTCTTCAACTCCGTGGTAGATACATTGTTTATCTTCTAGCGTGCCATAATAACATTATTTTTAGTATACTAATGGAAAATTAACATTTTCGGCAATTAGCTGTTTTGACGTGAGAGTTCCCTAATTGTCTAAAAAAGTAATTAATTCAATATACATGGGTGAGGATAAATATTAAAATGTAAATTATAGTCATATTTCTTTGCTTTCGATTGTTTGGAAAATACTAGAAAAGTTGCTTTAGGGAACATTCGTTCAGTCTCTGGATAAATATAACTACAGTCCCAGTTTCGCTTCAGTGAAGGTAAATCTACTCAGCATGTTATACAAATTTAAAGTTATAAGTTTATCAAGCTTTAGATTTAAACGAAAAAAGTTTGTGCATTTCGCATTATTATATTATATTATTATTTTTTTACGAATTACTGTTTTGTTTTTGTTGGGTAAAGCGATTTAAGTATCTGTGGATTGCGTTCACGTCCAACAGGGCTCTTTCGTTTTTAGTTGACATTTAATAATTTCCTGGGTTCCGCGATTTAAGTATGGCTACATATCTGTGAAATGGTAATATGTGGTAATTTTAAAGTGGAATAAGTCAAAAACTTCTGTTCCGAATATAGACAAGTTATATATTTTTGGAAAGGGGAAAATGAAGAGAACCTAAAAATGTCAAAAAATACAGGGTGTCCCATTTAAAATAACAAAGTTGATGGTGATTTAGTGATTTTCCGATCGACTTTTGTTTTTAAAATTGCCGCTATGTAAATCTTTAGGAAATCCTCTATAACTTTTGTAAGAACCATTTCTTTGTATCTTGAAAAAATAAGCCTCTCAGGGGGTGGCAAATTATAAAAAATAACCCTTTACATCGATTACTCCTCGATGGCTTGACCAATTTGGAAATTTTCAGAGGACATTGAGAATATTGCCGGAGTAGTCCCGTAGCAAGCATATTAAAACGTGTTAAAAATGGCGTAATGGCCACCATTTTGTTGTTTTTTTGTTTATACATCTCTCCGCGATGGTTTGACCAATTTACATAAAATTTTCAGAGGATATTCGGGATATTTCCGGAGTGATCCCAATAGCAAGAATATTAACAAAGTGTTAAAATGGAATGGCGCTATTTTGTTTTTTGCTCCAAGATATATTCTAGGCATTTACTATTATGTCAGGAAAAATATTATGCAGTGGATCATTTGTTAGACCTGATTTTTACAATAAAACTCGTATACAGTGAAACCTCTCTTAACGGACACCTCCGAACAATGGACACCTCTGCTGAATAGACAATTTTGAAGTCACCGACCGTCAGTATATGTATTCCTGTGTATTAAACCCTCTTTACAACGGACATTCTTAAGAACGGACATGGACAGTAAAATTTGGAACATTTTTAATAAAAACAGTAAAATTTACTTCCTCAGAACGGACAGATGTTCAGATAATTTTTGAAATAACCACGTTTAATGCCGGTATTTTTATTGCACATTATGGGCAATATTTAGATTTTTGATGTTGTGGTGCGGTCAATATGTCTTCAAACAAAAGAAAGTTTTTGAGTCTTCAGGAAAAAGTTGAAATAATCCAGTACGTGGAAAAAAACAAACTTAGTGTTAGAGTATTAGCCGAAAAATTCTGTGTAGGAAAATCTCAAATTAGTGATATTTTGAGAAACAAGAGCGATCTTAACAAGCGATTCGCCGACACCGGGAACATGAAAGAGAAAAAGAAATTTGCGAAAACTGAGGGTGCATCCATAGACCAAATTGTCCACGACTGGTAAATAATACAATAATAAAGAAAAAAGCACAAGAAATTGCGAAGAATCTAGAAGTTGATGGAAAGGATCAATGGATGGTTGGAGAAGTTCTGTCAACGTCATAATCCATCTGTGGCGAAGCAGCGGCTGTAAACTTGATTCAGGTAACTGATTGGCGGACGAAATTATGTGCTATTATCAAAAGCTACGCACCGAGAGACATTTATAACTCCGATAAAACGGGACTCTTTCCGCGCCTCGCCAAATAAAACGTTTTCTTTAAAAGGCGAAACGTGTGCTGGCGGGAAAGCGTCCCCTATGAATGGAGAAAAAGTAAAATGCGCTGGTGATTGGAAAAAGTAAAAAACCGCGTAGTTTTAAAGAATCAAGTGTGGAAAAATGACCACTTGAATGATACTATAACAAGAAAGCATGGATGATAAGCGATATAATGTCGGATTGGTTGATGAAATTTGACAGAAAAATGCAAAGTCAAAACCGAAATATACTTTTATTTTTGGATCATGCTGCATCTCACCCAAAACTGGAGTTAAAAAATGTTAAAATAATTTTTTTACCGCCAAATACTATATCACATTTCGAGCCATTGGACCAGAGCGTGATTCAAAATTTTAAAAACCACTACAGAAAGTTTTAAATCAAGCGACTTTTGTCATTCATGGAGGATTCTGAATCTACCGAACAATTGGAGAAATCCATAAATGTTGTAAGTGCCTTGATTTGGATTGTTGCTGCATGGAAAAAAGTCGAATCCAAGACCATCAATAACTGCTTCCGCAAAGCTGGATATGACGAAATTCTCGAGGAAAACGTTGACTACGATAGTGAAGATGATGTGACATTATCAGAATTATGTAGAAATATCAATGTATTCTCTTCCGACTTAACTTCATATTCAGAAATTGAAAAATCCTAAAATAAGTGAGTGTATCAGTGAATTTCAAAATAGTGAGAACGGTCAGATTTCATCTGAGAGTAATGATGAAGAAATTATTTCTTCCAATATTAAGAACATTAAGGAAGCATATAAAATGTTAAGGGATATTGAAAACTCTTGTATGTTATCTGGAGATTATGTTTTAGGGGAAAAAATCTCAGAAGTTGCGTCTAAAATGGAATCTCAAATTATTAAAAATAAATTAACTAGTTTAAGACAAACAACACTTAATAATTTTTTTAAATAGAAACTTTTTATAAAGTAGAACTGTATCAAACTGTATATGTAGGTAGTATAATATTTTATATTAGGTAGTATATTTTTATTGTATGCATATATGTATGTAAAAGATGTTGGTGTATACGTAGTAACAATTGTATTAATAATTTGTACTGAACATATAATTTTTGTACTTAAAAATAAAATATTTTTTTAAATAAAATTACATTGGTATTTAATTTGTTCACTCCCCACAACGGACATCTCTATACAATGGACAGGTTCTGTGGCACGGCAACTGTCCTTTGTTGAGAGGTTTCACTGTAGATAAATCTAAAAAGGATGAAATAAAAAATTTTATAAGAAAATGAAACCGACTTCAAAAAAATACACTAAGAATATTTTATTCCACCTTGAAAAACCTTATTTTTAATTACTTAATCATAAAAATATAATCATGTGTTTTCGCAACTGAATAAAAATATTTAACATTAAATTAATTGAAGCAAATATTTAATAAAAAAGCCAAAAAAGATTTTTGTTTGTCAATCTAAACGCAACAAATAATCTGAACACATTTAAAAATAACATTATAGATGGCTGCAAACTATCATTTTTTTTTCATATCTAGGCTACATGTCAAACAAACTGACAAATTTTAAAATTTTAAATCAATTCTTTTTTATTATTTTATGTTTCTCTTTTACGTTGTTGAGTCCCGATAGGATGAAAGTATTTGTACAACTATTATGTGTCTATAAAAACTTAAGGTAAATGACATAATTTCTTATGCTTGCTTAAATAATATTGTTTATATTATGTATCGAAACATTCCGTAGACAGACTAGTCTACATGTTAAGATATGTAATTTTATTAAATATTTACTTCAATTCATTTAAAGTTAAATATTTTTATTCAGTTGCGAAAAAGCCAAAAAAGATTTTTGACTGTCACATTTTATCAATCTTTAAAAAAGTGGTCGAGTGAAAAGGGGTATTTAGGAAAATACTAAATATTTACCTTTCTCCTCCTACAAAAATCATTTTCCTAATTCCAAAGAGTTGACATAGGCGATTAGAATAAAATAAAAAAGTGGGCTCTTCAGATCGAAAACATTAATATTAAATTAAGAAAACTGTTAAAATAAATAATAAAATTTACTTACCTTAAAGATATCTTACTTTAAAGTTATCTTGATCCTGGATCAACTTTCAAGACTTTGTACTTGTCTCTCGCTCTCGCGCTGCTACATATCTCATGCAGTATATTGGACTAGGATGGTGTGGCTGAAATAATCCTAAAAACTTTGTTGAATTTATAACAATTGTTTTGTATTTTAAAATTAAATTTCAGGCTAATATAAAACTGGAATCTAGAGTTCGTGACTATGAAACAAAATATAAGTTTATTTGTTCTAGTCTATGTGAAAAAATAACTCAATTAATCTCATTGTCTCCCAAATTTATGCCGTTTCGCCCGCAAATATAAAGAACTGTGGTCCCTATAATAAAATTAAAAAAAAAAGAAAAACACTGAATGCTTCATAAGGAAAACTCTAAAACGCGCTGACGTCTTTGCTGTTATTTCGTTAAGATTATCAGACAGTCAGTATTATTTCTTTTTTTTTCTGTTTGATCTTTTTGTTTATTAAAAAACTGTAGACATTCTGATATTCTATTATACTATTTAGATACATTTTTATTTCAGTATTTTTTTTAATAGCGTTTTATGTTTACTGCCGAATTTCGCTGAACGTACTGCTCGTTCACTAGACTATTGTGGTTTTTTTCGGCCTATCACACTGCAGAAATGTGATTTATGTATAGAAGTAGAATCGAGGTTTTAAATTTACTCCAATATCCTCTTAAAAGATTTACCGTTTGATCACTATATTATTGTTTTGTATTTAGGTATTTATTTAAACCAGATGGTAACTCTAACTAACTGTATTATTTATAGACTTATGGTGCATGCATATATTTTTGTTCCAAAAATTGTTGTTTGTTGCACTTTTTTAAACCATTTGGTGAATTTTTGCACGTTTATTATTTTATTTAGTATAAAATATTATTATTATAATATAATTATTATTATTACTAGACCTAAATCATCCTAGACGAGGTGTTCCTAAATCTACAATTTATCAATGTTGCCCAGCATCTAAGAAAAAGTGGGGGTTGTGATAATATTGTTATTGTCATTCAAACGCCAGGACTCTATCTTAAAAATTATCGAGAAACTTTACAACAAAAAGGCATAAATTAATGCCCGTTGATGTTACTTGCGTTATTAAAGATTATATTATTTAGGATATTATATTTTATAACAGCCGCTGACATGAAAGACTTATTTTTACTAAAGTTTGCAATTATTTCAATATTGTGATTAATTTTGACAATATTATCACTTTTTTAATATCTTATTATTTTTCAACATTCTCTAAGTTTAAGTAGGTAATCAATGAATTAGAATCAAGAAAATAATGAAATTTGATGTTTGTTCTTCACAGACAATGAATCTATCAAGGGCTGAGTTGTTATTTTTATTTTCCATTTGTGGAAATGTACAAGAATCGACCTGAATGCAACAACAAATGGGGCCTTGGAATCGGAAAAACTCTAGCACGTTTCATTGAGCTTGTTCATGTGAAAATACGCTAGGAAATTACGTCTATTTGTTCGGTCTTCTGCAGTTATTCTTTGTTAGTGAAAATATTAGGTTTTCTATTTCGTTTTATTAACACTGGAATATTCCATTTTGTATAAAGCATGCGTTTCTAAAGATTGTGATTTTTAACTTGATTGGTAATTTTCAATCATAGTCTATTAGTTTGTTTGAAGATGGTAAACAATACAGGATATTCGCAAGACTGATTCTGTCGGACTTACATGTTCTTTCTATTTTTAAATTCACAACGTTTCGTCTCGAAATGTTATGAATCGGAAATATAAACCAAATACTATATAATACAAATCCGACAAAACAAGTTTAGTAAATACTCTATTATTATCATAACGTGTGAAATCTGTGAACCGACTAACTTTTTATCGTCATGAATACCATGAACAATTTGTATTCCAAGTTGTGGAATTAATTTGTATATTTGTAGAAGTACTATTTTTGAAGAGAATATTTTATAATTTTTAAAATACTTTTTACCAAAAACACCTTATAGAAGTGTTTTAAATAATATGCCTGGTTTTTAAAATTATTATGTCCAACTCTCTGCAAAATAAAAATAAAAAATATATAGTATTTAAACAGTTGCGAATTTTTATCTGTTCATATGCCAGAAGATGGTTTTCAATTTTCCCATGTTTATCTTGGACGCACCTATTATTAATATTTTCGTTACTCATATATTTATTATTATTATTATTATTATCAAAATTGACAATCAATTTCTCAACAGATGTTGGGTTCCAAGCCCATCCCGGATGCATGCATCAAAAGGAGTGGGTTGGTTTCTATTAGTTCAATTGTTGTCCTGTAAGAATTTTCTCACTATGTGGCAAGTACTGAGCAGAACTGCCTTCTGGATATCGATGAAGGTGTTAATATGCAGTCCTATGATTTTCAGGTTCTGTTCTAGTGTTCTTGGAACTAGTCTAGTTGATCATACGATGATCGGTATTACCTGAACATTATTCAGTCGCCACATCTGCTGTATCTTGATGGCCAGCTCCGCATATTTAGCCTTTTTCTCTTGATATTTATCCAACACGTTGTTGTTGTTGGATACAGAGACATCTACCAAATAAGCTGTCTTTGTTTTCTTATTTAAGAGTACCGCATCAGGCCGATTATTCGTCACCCGTCTGTCGGTGATAATTTCCCGGTCGTAGTACAGAGCACAAAAGTGTTCAGGAGACCATATTATTATTATTATTATTATTATTATTATTATTACTATTATTATTATTATTAAATTTACAATACTCAAATCTATCTTCAATGTATCTGAAACCGGCGAGTCAAAATGAAATTATTAAACAAACATTTCAACAATAATTGTGCAGCTGTCTTCGATGCAATAGAATCACGCTTTATCAAGTAATTCCATATTCTTTTAATTAAACCGTTAATGCATATAATTAATTTAAGCATTAAATCTGAAAGGGTGCCTAGTCATTTTAAGATTAGTTTTGTTTCGCCAATAGGAGATAAGACATTTAATTAGTGTAATTAGCTTCGCAAAGATTTTTGAAAAATGTTTAAAAGATCGTTTAATAAATTTCCTTCAGTCAAACAACATTCTGTTCAAACAACACTATAAGTGGCTTGAATATATTAATACAATTACCAGTGGCGGCTCTTCCTTAGGGTCATTTGGTCAATGACCCCCCAAAAATATTTCAGAAAATAAATTATTCATTTGGCCGCCGTTCCTAATAGTTGTAAACGCGAACCTTAAAAAAAATTAAATACGCTACACTATTAGCCAAACGCGGCGGCGCGGGCGGCGGTTCGAATGGTCTCGTTGCGTTCCTTAGGCATAATAAAATACGCTATACTAAGCTAGGCTGGGCAGTCCGAATTGCCCTGATTACCTTAAAACTTGACGAAAGTACCCGAAGATTTCACAGCTACCGAGCCGCAGCCGAACGTGATAGCAAATGGAATATGAAATCGCGATTTGGGTCATCAGCCGGTCTCTTCTCACAATTCGATCGATCGGTCGCAGCCTCACGTCGGCATGCGTAAGTTCAATTGTTCAGAGATCGCGCAGTCGATATTCTAACTCGATATCGTTTCGGATGTTGTTAATCGATGAAAAATGATTTATATACTATTTTTTGTAATACATATTTTTTTATTTTTATGATCCATGTGTGAGTTGGAAATATACAGAAAATAAAAAGTTGGTAGTGACTAGTGCAAAAAAAAAACAACTAAAAAGTGCTTACGAACTTAATTTTGCAAAAATAACCAATTTCGAGGTGGTCTATGTTTGAGTTGTGAATGTAGATGAAAAAAAAATTAAACAACTAAAGAGTGCTAACGAACTTAATTTTGAGAAAATAACCGAATTCAAGGTAAATGGTCTCAATTTGTCAGAACTTAGTATACGACAAACTAGTAAAGACAAAAATAAAGAGGCTCATCGAAACTTTCGCAAGAGTCTGTACGATTTAGCGAACTGGATATGTGGTTGAGTTCAATTTCTGGTTCAAATTCAATAAAATACTAGTTCTAACATTCTAATCGATGGCACAATAACATGGTAAGAATTTACTGCCTGTCAACGTTGGAGGTCATTAACCTTACCCCTTAACCCAGAACGAAATATCTAATGGGTTCCTGTTTTGGAGCTGAACCTCAATTTTGGTAGTTATTTTGGACCCTTTGAGGTGAACAACATCGCATACAGTGCAACAGCTGATCTTCTTTTCTTATTTAAATTTAGTTAAAATCAAATAATTTATATGTCCTTTCATAATACTTAAATAATTTCTTGTATAAAGGGTGGCACATAAGAGGAAGTTATTTTAAATTAGTATCAGGGGACACGGTTGTTTTTGCGGACATAATGAAAAATCAAATTTTTAGTTATATAAGATAAAAAGCAATAAAGTTTAGGATTCTATATAAGCGTTTGGCCAAAGATCCTAAATTGTAAATATCTATAACAGTGAGGATGCCAAAACTTTTGGCGAACTCAGGGAACAGCAAGAAGAAGCTACTTTGCCAACTAGCCTTTCTCCTTAGATGCCGAGATGACGTCGTAGTATCAAAAGAAACCAAAGTTCTTGCATCGGTTTCGGAATTCTATAAACGGAAAATTAGACGATCTATTGAAATGTATAAGCATCCTAACAATTTTAATAGTGATAGGGGCTTCAGTCTACATCATACGTGGAAACCGATCGTTACACCGAGTTACGGTTCAATAAATACAGGTCGACTATAAATAGCCTGCCTGACTCTCCGAGCTCATTCAGTGTTCCGATCTCATGAAATAAAGATCTCTGAAGATGCATCGTGCGCTCGAAGGTGAAACGTCGGAAAATGATTCAATTTTGACACGGTCTAATCCCAAGAACCATGATTTCTTAGCAATAAGACTATATGACGGATACCTATAAATAAAAGTTAGTTTGCTGTAGGAGTAACATACATTTGTTTGCAATTTTATACTGTCGTGTTCAATAGACTTGCAGATTATTCACATTTTCAGTTGTTTTATTTTTGTTAGCTACCTATAATTTTATCATAGCAGTTACCCGACTGTTACTTGTTCTTTAAATATTAGTTAAGTGTCCAACAAAACTCCCAAATTTTTTGTACATTCGAGAAAATGGAGAACCATCAACTGATATATTGAGAACATCTTTGAGAAACTTAATTTTCGAATTATTACCAAAAATTAACAAGCATGAATAAGTCCTAACCTGGAACCTGTGGTGGAAAATAGATCAAAATACAAGAGTTCTAACCACACTACCCCACAACTTGTTGCGTTCTGGACGCGCGTTTCGCTAACCAAGTTAACATCATCAGCAGATGGTATAAACTCAGTTTATATCATCTGCTGATGATGCTAACTTGGTTAACGAAACGCGCGTCCAGAACGTAACAAGTTGTGGTGTAGTGTGGGTAGAACTCTTGTATTTTGATGAAGCATGAATAAATAAATTTTCAAGCTCAATTTATGGCATTGTGAAAGCTTACTTAAAATCTGTAAATCATAATTAAGATTTTCTTAGGTCGCTAAATAATTATCCGAATTAAAACAATAATATATTTTTTTATCATATACAAACACCTGTATTATGTAAAGTGTCCGTGAGGAAAGAATATCAGAGGTATAAAGAAGAAAATTTAGCAGACCTAAAATAAACTTTGAGGTGCTTTCGAAAGTACTTTAGCCTGATCTTTCAGTGCCAGACATAAATTGAGATCTGGTGATGATTTGATGAGTGTGTAAGACTCGTTGATAGAAACATGATTTCAATTTAGAAACTAAAAGTCTGATTCATTTTTGTCAAATACTTCCGAAAAATCTATAAGTTCATTTTACATCATACACGTACGAGCACAAAACATCATCCATCACATTCACCAAAGCTATGCAGTAGGAAAGTTATTTCTGAAGCCACATTGAGTAATAATAATAAACATCTTTATTGTTTACACCATCCAATCTTTAAAGTACAAAATTTCTAAACAATATGTATATATATATATATATATATATATATATATATATATATATATATATATATATATATATATATATATATATATATATATATATATATATATATATTTTTTTTTTTTCTTTAACCATATATAAATATTTTGTTAATTATTTTCTTGGGCATAGGTTAACTCATTGAGAAGTAAAACTATAACTTAATCGACGTTTCGGTCATTATATTGAGCTTTCTCAAGATATTTATTTTCTACAATAAAAACATGTATAGTTAGTATTTAAATTGGTTAAAACATTATTGAAAAAAAATCACTCAAAAAAACATTACATTTAAAACAAACTACGATCATGAAAACAAAAAAACATTTAAAACAACATTAATATTATACAGAGTACGTACCTTGTAAACATGTCAGTTTTACGAATGTTTTGCGATTGCAATAATTTCGACACATCTGGAATTCTGGTAGATAAAAACGAGACAAATTTTTTCTTTTTTTTTATATTTATTTAGATTTTTATTGCTGTACTGAGTTTGGGTTTATGATCTTACTGAAATGTACAGGGTTTTATGTATGGAGTAGTTTATTTATTTAGATTAATTTACTTAGATATCAGATTATAATAAATTTGGTTTCAGTTATTGATGTCTTTTTTAACGTTGACGGCATCTTTCTCTTTTTTAATTTGTATCATTTCTTTTATTGTGAGTTTTCGATAATTAGATTCTTGCTCTAAAATTTTGGTTTGTTTAAAATCGAATTCATGTTTTTCTGTATGTTCGTGTTTGTGGAGTGCAGTAGATGCATTTTTTGTGTATTTGTGGCCGTTTAATCGACTATCTAAGTATTGTGTACTTCACTCCCTTGAAAAGCAAAGTAATAAAAAAAAAGAAATTAAACCTAGTTTACTCAATTCCATGTTTAAATTGCCCAAAAAAGTTCTTAGGAATGACAACACATGTTTTTATTGTAGAAAATAAATAACAAAAAAAAAAAAATATATATATATATATATATATATATATATATATATATATATATTTATATATATATATATATATATATATATATATATATATATATATATATATATGTATATATTTATATATATATATATATATATATATATATATATATATATATATATATATATATATTATATATGGAGTTGTCCTGGAGTATACATCGGTCAGACTACACAATACCTCAAAAATCGCTTAAATGGGCATAAATATGATAAAAAAAATAAAACTTCATTAACAAAACATGAGAATGAAACATCCCATAAATTTAATTATAAGGACACACAAATCTTAAAAACTGAAATAAATCAGAAAAAAAGGGAATTGTTGGAAATGATGTACATTAAAAAACACGAAAATTCAATTAATGACAAAACGGAAATTAAAAACTTAAACCAAATATATTACAACGTAATAAAATAACTGCATATATTCTGCAATTTTCTCGTAAATCTAAATTTAAATTTTAAAATTAAATGGCAATTTGCAAAAATAAAAAGATTGTTCAATTTTCTACATTTTATCTTAAATGAAACAATAATAGATACACTAAATACAAAAATATAAAATAAATGCGCTCGTTCCACATACCAAAATAATAACAATATAAAACACCTTGTTTTTTAACCCAATAAAAACAATATATATGACGAGCAACAGCAGCAAAACGAATTTTAATTTCAGTCAGTCAGTAGTTTTAAGTATGTATATACTGTATTGTCACATATATGTAGAACAAATTTTAAGTGTATATGTCCCATTTGTGAATGGATTAAAAAAAATTTACCTTCTTAGGTGAGTTATAGTATAATTATATATCCAATTTGAACGTTTTGTTTTAAAAATTAAAAAAAGTAATTCTAATTAGGTTATACGTGTTTATTAAATTTCTGTATATATGTATATATCTGTGCAGGGGTGTAATTATGTATGGATGTATGTGTATAAAAAAGAACATTTTTATCCTCTTACACAAAACAAAAAAAAAAGAAAAAAGTAGACATGTTTATAAGTAAGAATCCAAAACAGCATTGTTTGTTAGTTTTAGTGACCTGTATTAGAATCCACTGATGAAGGCATGTTGCCGAAACGTTTGGGAAAAAAAGAAAAAAAAACAAATTAAAATGATTTCCGAAGAATAAACAAGTTTTATTTTTCAAAAAGATATTTCAGACCAAAAACCCAAGAAAATCTCTTAAGTATATATATATATATATATATATATATTTGATATAAGTGGTGACTTAAGTTTAATAATTTTAAAGTAAAAAATTGACGGATGGAGTTTAAATCGATCGAACATATTTAACCAGCCTAACTCAGCAAGAAAGGGAGTTATATTATATTAAATTAACCTTAGACACGAATTTTGTAGTTTTTGAATTCGGTATCGATCCATAGCATCCAAGCAGGCGTATGTACACTACTACAATTATTAAAATGTAACAATACAAGAGCATCACAAAGTATATTCTTAGTTTCACAAGAAAGGTAATGACTATGTCCATAGATTAGCTTTAGATTGCCGTACGCTATTCTGATGTAACATGCTCCCTAAATCACAACTTCGTATCTAGAAATAGTCCCAAACTATTGCCAGTGTCTGAATAAGCAAGCAAGGTATTGTTCAGTTTTATTTTAAGGGTTGTTTTTACATTGGTTGTTTATGAGTCGTTTCTAAAAATGAGAGCAGATGACTTAATTGGGTTAAGTTGAAGGAGATGATCGGATGACAGTTCATGAAAAGAGTTCAGATCAATATTAATTATTTCTTCGGCTTGGACCAGATCCTCTTCTGAGAACAACAAGTAAATTTGGGTATCGTCAGCGTAAAAATGTGAGATGCAATGCCTAAGAGAGCTAAAAAATTGAAGGTTGTGTGTACACACTGTGTACAGCAAACGGCCGAATATACTACCCTGTGGTACACCTCAGCGGATATTTATTAAAGCAGAAAACTCATTATTATGTACTACTTGCTGTGCACGGTCCGATAAAAATGATTTTATAAAATTTTTAACGACTTCACTAAAACCGATGTAATGTAGTATAGATAACAGAATATCATGATTGAGTATATCAAACGTTTTACTAAAATGTAAAAGAATCAATACAGTAATTTTATTATCATCATATGATTTAAGAATATCATCAATTACATCGGCGAGAGTAGATTCACAGCTGTAACCTTCTCTAAAGCCGGACTGCCTAAGAGGCAAGATACTGTGTACAATCTTATCTGCCTCTCGTTGATCCTTTCAAGAATCATAGACAGCGTCGTAAGTAAACTAATTGAAGAATTTGATTAGATTCTGTAGGATTTTTGACTTTTGTCAAGGGTTTGATAAATGGACAACACATTTGTAATAATGTTATATTGATCTTACCAAACGCTTTTGTTTTAATAGTAGTTAATATATCACTAACTTCATTTTCAGTTGGCAAGTGAAAAGAAAAGGTATTGTCTACGTGTTGATGTCTATTGTTGTTATAAAATTGTAATATTTCAGGTTTAGAAATAATTTAGGAAATTTACAAAATGATCATTGATTTGACTAACATTACTTAACTTAGGACGAATCAATCCTTGCTTATTTTTTACAATATCGAGTTTGCGAAGTTCACTCTAATTTTCTTTGATACTGCAACGTTCAAATTTGGCTCCGAGATAAGCTTTTTTTCTGATCTGATTGCTGCAGTTGTATAATTACGTAATTGCTTATAATAATCATAAGGTGCAGGAAGTTTGCTTTGCTTATATTGTTTAAGTGCTTTGTTTCTATGTTTTTCAAGTAATTTTATGTTATCGGTGATCGAAGGGGCGTAAGAAGAATTCTTGTTTTTTTGATATTGCTTTAAAGGCGCATGCACATTAAAAAGATCTAATATGCAACTTTTAATTTTTTCATCAATATTGTGAATGTATATAATATATTACCACTAGGAGGAATTATGTTAATAAATTGTCGTTGAGTTTTTAATTGCTGCCACTCTTTATTTTTACAACTTTTTCAATACACTTAAGGAATTACTTTGCAAATTATTTTTATTCTCTTTCTTCAAATTTTACTACCAATCTCCTACATGAAGGTAATATACTTTTCTAACTGGCTGTCTTACCAATATATCACTAATTGGCAGAACTGATTTCCATCCTCTCTTTAAGAATATTGGTAATTACGAAGCTTAATGTAAAACTAGCAAAACGAACAGAACTGTTTCCATACCCGAATAATACATCAAAATGGTGATTAGTGGCGTTTTTTGTAAATTTCTTACTAATCTAATTTTACGAGCATTACTGTTCTAAATTCAAAAATAAAACATAGTGAAAGCAATGTAACGCCTTTCAAAACGAAGTACCGCACGAAGACCTTTGTCACTATAGAGAGTGAAATCCACCTACGCTTAGAGACTGAATTTGAGGAGATGTCCAAGAAATATTTTCCCATTGAAAGCCAAAATTTTGAATTTTCATTTTGAATAGATAGATATATTGTGGATCTTGCAAAAATATTTTGATCAGTCGTATTACAGTTTTTTACCAACACTATGAAATAAAACATGTATTTATTATTATATCAACACAAATGTAGTTTATCTTATTTTATAAAAAAGTAGATATGCAATAAGTTAAAGGAGTTTTATTTGTATACCTACCGAAAATATCAAAAAAGAAAAAGAAATTCTCGACCTTCACAGTAAATTTTCCTGGGAGGATATTTGTAACACACAAGACATGTGTTAATCATTATTCGAAAAAATAAATTAATTGCATATAGACATACCATACCTAGGCCATTAGATATTCTAACTAGCAACTTATTGATATCCCTGACTGTAAATACCAATTCTTGCTTCACATAGAATTTTGATATTGACTATTATTTTTAATTTTTATTTTCTATATATTTGATTCTTTTAATAAAATTTCTTTTAAAAAATTGAAAAATGGGTTTTACTCGGAACTTATTTCTTTATCAACTCTTTGCGTTATTAGAATAATAAGTAAGTGGTTTACTAGTATTACTAGTATACACATATGCAAATTGTGTTATCTTTCCCCTTCCTGGTTGAATTCTTTTCCAAATCGGTTTTACCAAATTACTTGAAGATTTCTTCATAATTAATCTGTATTTTCATCTAGAAAAGTTAAAGATAACATAATTTACACATGTCAGGGTGCTTGAATATATTTTAAACGGTAATATATGGTCTTTATAATATGAGTTATAAAAAACTTTAGATACAAAAGTTGGAAAGTTGAAAAATGGAATTCTTGGTATTTCTTTAAATTGATTTAAATCTAATCTTGGGAATAGGCAGCAATTTGTAAGAGCAGATGGCTCTGATTCTGATTGTAAATTGATTACAAGTAGAGTCCCTCAAGATTCGGTCTTGGGGCCTATTATTTTTTTTGTTATACATTAATGATATCACCAACCTAAAAATTAATGGAAAAATTTCTCTCTTTTCTGACGACACAAGCATAAAATGGAGTGATTTTGATACAACGTCTTTACATTCTAATATTTCCAACGACTTTGTTTGATCCGATTCCAATCTGCTTTGCTTCAATGGATGAAATGGTATTCTTATCTTATAAGTAGATTTTACAATCACTTTAGCTACTTAACAGCAATATTAAATACGTTGAGTCAGATAAATTCCTGGGTTTGAATATAAATAAGAATCTAAAATGATCTAAGTATATTGACACCTTAACTAAAAAAATTTCTTCCGCCTTCTTTGCCATTCGATCAGTTTCAAAAGAACTAGACGTGTTTTCGGCCATACTTACTTATTTGTCTCTATTGCAATTTCTTAGTATTGTTAGGCTTTAAAAGAGAGCAATTCCCTATTTGTGTGGTCTAAATAATAAATGCCAATAATATTTCAAAAAACATGACATATTAACACTTGCATTATTTATTTTAGAAACCGTCTGTTTGATGAGAAAACATATAAACACTTTCATGGAAAGGCCACAACACGTATATTCTACCAGAAACTCTAGGCATGACATATACCTTCCCATTCCTTCCACAGACTTAATAAAAAAATGAATTATTTACAACGCCATAAAAGTTACACATTTTCTTTTTTTTTAATACTTTCATTACTATATTAGTTCAGTACACTTTTTGTTTCACTTGTATAACGATAACAAAATAGACTCTAAGGTAGCGTAATTTTAATTTCAATGTCATCCAAATTATTAATTGTTTATTTCCTTATTATTAGGGTCACCTAGATTCATTAACCGTTTTACGGCAATGTTATGTCCTAAGCAATATTTCTTTTTTCGTGATGGTTTTATAGCTATTATTACTTGGTATATTTACAACTTATGTATTTGCATTGACCTACTGAAAAATATGATTTTTTTTTTTCGAATAATATTTCGTTTTTTATTGTTTTGTTTTTTTTTTTAAAGGTAAATTTCGCTTTGCCCAAACAATTGTAACAATTGAGGCGATTCTCGGAAAAACCTCATAAGTACATTTTTGATGAACTTGAAATAATGACGACATCTCGGTGCTAGCCTCCAATACATGTGTACAAATCATTATTTCTCGTAAAAACGTCATAGGTTCCATACTTTATATAGATAAAAATTGGCTTGTTCTTCTAAATACATCATAAGTACACAGTCTTTCACCTAAGAAGGTCACATGTGCGGAACATGTAATGGTTTTAGTCGGAAATTATTAGACTGGTTAGGCAACCAACATTAAAGGTGTAATGTTTCATGATCGAGTTAGTTCTTGCCAATTTCTATCTATATTTCTGAAAGTGGATCAGTCAATGATTTATGACATTAAAAGTGCAACTAACAAGTTTTTTTTTAAACTCAAGAGCTGCTATTAAAATAAAAAATGTGAAAATACTGAAAATTGAAAGTGCGAACACATACATTTTTCTCAACTGGTGAATAGCGTTTATTACTAGTAGCATCAAAATGGGAAACGAAAATAGCTTAAATCGTGCATATGAGCTGCCAGTACCAATTACGAAAATAAAATGGGATACATTAGAAAAACTTCTACCTCTTCTACATAACCACAGCAACAAAAAAAAGAGTTGATTTTAATTTTTTTTTATTAATGCCTCTTGTTCATTTTCTTCCATTTTAAAACTTCTTTTTTGTGTCAGAGTTGATTTTTATTTTTTAGTGTTAATATTAAGAACACTTTGTTCATTTTCTTCTAATATAAAACTTGTCTTTTGTGCCAGAGTTGACTTTTATTTTTTAGTTTTTGTGTTAAGTATACTTGTTATTTTTTTTCTTTTGAAAACCTCATATGACCACGTACTTTTTTTGTTTTTTTCATCAAAAAAAAATCGTGAGATATTCTGGACGAAATATTTTATATATTTATACTTCTACTAGATATGAAATTAAAGCTATATATTAAAAAAAAATAGAACGCCTGAGATTTTTTCATTTTCCCAGATATGTTAATTTTGGACTAATCATGTTTTTCCGAGAAACGCCTCAATTTTCCTGTGCAATAAACCATACTTTTATTTGTTTGTTTGTTCGAAACAAAAGACAGAAAAAGACATAAAATTAATGCCAAGCAGGTTCTTCGGTCTTCCCAAGATAGACCAAAACAATGTACCACACAACCGATCTCAATGCAATAGACTCGCCCACATACAAACTAGGTAAGTACTTCGCAATAATTATTGCTAGTAAATCCATTTACTAGAAAAACAGATTCTTTTGTAACAAAACTCTCCACATTTTGTGGAAAAACTCAACACAATCCAGTTGGATCCCGAAGATATTTGGGTCAGTTTAGATGTAGAATCACTATACACAAATGTTCCTGATAACGACTCAATTTTCATTACATCATACCTACATATTCTACCATAATAATCTTGATAATAACTTAATAGATCTAGTGGAAGCTTGTCTTACATCTATTTATTTCATTTTTCAAGAAACTTTTTGTGAACAAACTTAAGAGGCAGCTATAGGATCATAGAGCAGATCCTATAGCTGCCTCTTAAATTTGTTGTGTAGCGAATATCTTTATG
This sequence comes from Kuschelorhynchus macadamiae, assembly GCA_030620095.1. Taxonomy (NCBI): domain Eukaryota; kingdom Metazoa; phylum Arthropoda; class Insecta; order Coleoptera; family Curculionidae; genus Kuschelorhynchus; species Kuschelorhynchus macadamiae. Next base: position 296,803 of record JAUTXW010002341.1, on the reverse strand, counting down.
GAGGCCTTTCAGAATATTGCGTTATCACTTAAACATCCGTTCCACTAAAACTAAAACACTGGTTCAGATATGTAGGTGATACTTTTGTTGTTTGGCCTCATGGGCAGGATAATCTCCTTATATATCTGAACCAGCTTAACCAACAACATCATAATATTAAATCCATAATGGAAATTAAATCTAATGGAACGATTCCCTTTCTAGATGTATTTGTTCAAAAAAAGGAAAATGGTACATTAGGACAATCTGTGTATAGAAAACTGACGCACATAAATAGATGCTTAAATGCAAATTCTCACCACCATCCAGCACAAAAGAAATCAATTATTAACTCACTAGTATTTACAACCATTTTGATTTCTGATCAAGATTCTCAAACATCTAAAACATCGAAACTGACCGAAAATCTGAGAGGGAATGGTTATTGCACTCAACATATTACTCGTTCAATGAAAAGATATAGTTTTCCGACTCCGCGAAAGGAGAATGATAATGAGCTACCGATAGATAGCGTTATTCTTCCGTACACATAGCAAAATAGCACGATTACTTTGGTCCAACATACGTACAATCTTCAATACACATAAGAAGATTGGACAATGCTTGCGATCCCCAAAAGATGTTATACCTTTTCAAACAGAAGGAGTGTATAAAATTCCTTACTTCTTACTCCAATATATCCTAGACTTAAGGAACATGAACTATGTACTAAAAAGAAACAAATTATTCAATCTGCTGTAGCTAAACACCAGCATATTGGCCATATTATAAATGCAAAAAAAATCGAGGTTCTAGCATGGGTTACAAGATTTTCTAAACTACATCACACGTGGAAACCAATCTTAACACAGAGTCACGGCTCAACGAACACGAGTCGGGCATAAAAGCTCACCTGAATCTTTCCGAGCTCATTTAGTGTTCAGATCTCGTGGAAGAAAGATCCCAGAAGATGTCTCGTGCAATCAAAGGCGAAACGTCGGATAGTAATTCCTATTTGAGACGATCTAATTTCAAGAACCATGATTTCTTAATTCAAACAAAAGACAATCGGAAAGTTAACATAATGAGCATTAACTTCATTATTTTATACGAGACACCCATCATATTGTTTCAATACATGGGTATCTTCTGGTTGATTATAAATATACCAGGTTTGATATCTCTATCTTTAAAAACAACCGATAAAATTGGCAAAACCCTGCAATAGAAAGCAATGTGTAAAAGAGAGACGGAGAACGCTTCAACGTAGTGGAGTCAATGGGAATACATTGCCTCTTATGGCATGGTTTTTCTCAAATTTTTCGGACATCCTTAAAGATAAAGGTATATTTATAATGAGCAAGAAGAGACCCATTTGACGAACATATATAATACAAAGTATTTTATTTGAAATAACGAAATTGACACTTATTGGTTTAATTCCGGTAAAACCCAAACGGACACTTGAACGTAAAAATATGTAAAATTTGGAAGGTGATTTATTATTTCACGATTGCAAGCATTTTATTTTGCCGCTATTTTGTTCCGACATTTGAACTCGTACCACAATTTTACCAGTTTATCTCTATTCCGCAATTAATTTTTGCACATTGCAAATTTAAAATGATCCTGCTAAGTAGTTTTACAGGCTGAATTCTTAAATATTTCATTATGCCGCCATTTAGTTTCATCTCGAATTCATACTTAAATTTTAGCAGTTGATTCTCACGTAATACTTGATTACTATGCAAAATTTGAATTAAATTGAATAAATAGTTTTTTAGTAATAATGTTTTTAGACTGCCATTTTGTTTCGCCGGATTGGATTTTTGCCAAAATGTTATGAGGCAGTATCCATGTGACATTAATCTTTTACCAGAATTTGGTAAGTACTTTTTTAGCTATACCACGAACAGACAGTGGCATGTTTAGAATGCCATCCTGGTTGAGGTAAACATTTGTCTTCTAAAAAAAGTCTTTGCTTTTCGTTAATACAAGATAAGCATGATGCCTTTAGAAGTCTCAGTGACATCAAAAAAAAATGTTCTGGCTTTTTGTCATCGAATGTTTACTAATAACTGGTGTTTACTTATGTTACTAGCTCTGGGGGGGCTATTGCCCTCGCCCCTAAATAAGCAAATAGAGAAGTCCGACAGACAGACCGACAAAGCGACAGAATAGAGAAAACATGTTTTTCGGCTAGAGATCTCAAAATGCAAAGATCTCGAAGGGTGATTTTTTCACGATTGCAAAACTTCCCTTTACCAGGGAAGTAACAATCATATCTTTGATTTAGTTAAACTGGGATCACTTAAATTGGTATAATTTAAAAATTCAAAATAGAAACATTAAATTATTTATATGCCAACAGCAGCAGTTTTTTTCTTTTTTTATGCCTGCAAAATAAGATTCACCAAGAAATGCTTTTTTGTAATTTGGGGCTGGTTGGGACACCACTACTAAAATTTGATAAAAGGAAATTAAGTTCTAATCTATGCACGAACATTTATAAAGAGAGAATTTTCTGAGAAAATAGAAATAAAAAAGTTTTTCCATACTAACACTTCTTGGATCACGCTGTATATATAGAAAAAAATTTAAATTCTCGGTAGCGAGCACGGAACAAATCCTTCCTGGCTCGCTTTGTGGTATTGGTACTATTGTTTTTTCGTGATATGAATTTAATGACGAAAATATTATAAATATATTTGAACAAAGTAAAAGGAGAACTGATCATATCGCCATTCTCTCACTGAAGTTCTAGGTTTACCTTTGAGGAACAAAAACAATATAATATAATCATTTAACAACGTATACGTAATTATTTTATGCAACTCTAAAAGTTTCTAATTGTAAAACGTGCATGGCGATACAGCAAAAAATAAATCAACAAAACCTTGCTTTACAATCCCAGCACGATCATGAGCGGCAGGTTCAAAACCTAGCGAAGACAAGTTAACTTTTTAATTTCAACAACATTTTTTCAAAATATCGGTGAAAATATATTAGCGATATCTTGCTTATTTTTTTGAAAGATTAAAACATATTTGCAAGAGAGATTCTATTGTATTTTCAAAATGCTTTTATCAGGAATTAAAAAAATTAAATTGAAAAGATATTTAAACGGATCCTCTACCAGAATAAATACCTGGTTTTACCTTTCTGTTATTTTCAACAGTTTCTCTATACAAGTTTAAAATTACTTCAAAACAGACAACAGCTGCCGAAAATCATTAAAGGCTAATTATTTTCCATCTCATCTCTTCAGGCAGCCGTAACTACATTAGTAATTAGTTTGTTACAACAGCAAATTGTGATTTTAAATCGGAAAAAGAAACATCTGCATGCTCGGTTAAACGTTGTTAAAATTTGCACGGAAGCAGTGCTTTTTGTCTAGATATTTCTATGAAGGTTATATGAAACTAAGCTTGCCGTAATACTTAGTTAACTATATTTTAGTAAAATTTATAATTTTAAAAATTAATGAAATAACATTTGTTACAGCAATGGTAAATGTGTATGTTATTCTCCACACACTTCTAGCGCAAGCTCTTTCAAAACTACTAATTTGTAGCCATTTTACTTCTTATATAATTATTTAATTATATGCTGTTTTTTTTTTGAGAATCTTTCGATTTTACGTTCCATCAAAGTAACTACAAGAAAGACACATTTTTTTCCAGAAAGAACCAATATTTTCCAGGATATATACAAGATAGATACAAAAAAGCACTAGCCGAATTTTAAGAGTAAAATTTAAAACTGCGACTTTGGCTGTCTGGATGCTCAAGAATAAAAAAAATTGCTAGCAGCACATATACTATGAGGCAGTCTCACCCCAGGAGGCGAATCCATGTTTCAAGATACAGTCTAAGTTTCACCATCAGACACACACACACACACACACACACAGATGATTTATGAAAGAAACCAAAAGAAGAAGTAGTCAAACAACTGGCTATTGCAAAGGAAAACATATTCACACATGAATATAATGCGTGAACTGCGACAAAATGATTTGCGAATGGACGAGCATAAGTTTATTTCTTTACTTGTTTTGATTAAAACAGATCGAAAGCAAAACAGAGTGATGAGGGAGTCCGCATCTGCTGCAGAACGCTTCATGGCTTCACTGATATTTAGCCACACGACAAAATTATGAAGAGTTAAAGTTTAATTGCACAATATCAACCTATATTCACAAACATGGAAATTCTCTATACATATTAATCAACTCTTTCGAAAATGAATTTTTTCCTTGGGACCCCACCTTAAAAAAAGGATTATGTTGAATTATTAAAACCAAATTGAGTAAAAATAAATTCCTAATTAACATTTTTCGTTATTTTTAAGCAGAAATAGGGTGACCAATATTATGTTGCTATGTTGATCTCGCGGCGATACTTCTTTATAGAATACCTACGTGTGACGTCAGGCGGGAGAAGCTCTGAGAACCTTTCCAAACAAAGGAAAAGTCTATTGAAATTCTCATAAGACCATATATATATATATATATATATATATATATATATATATATATATATATATATATATATATATATATATATATATATATATATATATATATATATATATATATATATATATATATATATATATATATATATATATATATATATATATATATATATATATATATATATATATATATATATATATATATATATATATATATATATATATATATATATACATATATACATATATATGATCTGCCACACACGTTAAGATCTGCATAGCCCAGCGCACCTACATGATCAGATCACCCTGAATTAGATACCTTACATTGAACTTTATCTAGACTAAAATTCGAGCAGAAATAGTCGAGTATTGAGCTTCACAAAGAAGTAAGTCTAATAACAAATATAGAAAAAGACTCCAAGTCTCGGTCTCATTAAATTATAATTTTACAATTTACAACAAACATGACACGTGTTTCGCCCATTCAAGCATCATCAGACCTACAAACAACAGAGAGAACCTTAGTAAATAATCACATTCACAAATCTTAAAACAATAACTTACAAATAGAATAAAACACACTAAAGCACAACAAAACAAACAACTACTTATACATATTTGATTGACATTAAAATGAGGTTAAGTCTCACGTGAATAAACAAAATAAAATATTAAAAAAGATTCATGACTCTAGGCGGGATGGAACCCGGACTGCCCGAGTGAGACACCGAAGTAACCACCCACAGACCACTGGATTAGTCGAAGAAAATAACCAAAAACTCTCACTCTCTGAATTAATGAATGAAATGAAGGTTACCTACAATTATTATTACATTAAATTGTTAAATATTAGAGTTGGTTTAAAATTAAAAACATCATTAACGCAAGTGAGGATAGGACTTTTTATAGTTTTGGTTATTTTCATTTTTTCTAGAAGGTCAAGCTTTTTCCCCTTCGGACATTCATGTAAAACAACAACGTCAGAAATGGAAAATTCATGACCTGACTCCAACAAATAATTGGCAAAAGCTAAACAGTCTCAATTACATCCATATTTCTGAATATGTTGACAAGGCTTAAATGTTCTCTGAGAACTTAAGAAATCTTACGGATTATTTTTACTTTACTGTATAATGGATGAAGTTCTTATCGTTCCAAACCAATTATCTACAAACCTAAAGCCATTAGAACCACTGGGCACTACCTCAAACTGAAAAGCTGTTGGACATAGAAAGTATTTCAATAATTTTCGCCACATCTGATTCAGACATTTAGACGCAAGGTAGTAAAAGTAGCATTGAAGCTTGTCAGATCATCCATGTTGACGAAGATATTGAAACTTTTCAAACCGTCCTGATCCACGAAGACTGCCAACAATTTGCTGAGAATTTTGGATAACCTCAAAAAATATCTGGTCGGGATAAACTACAAGAAAATCAACAAACTACAGCCATTGAAAAGCTTGCACTTCAGTCGATGAAAGAAACATAATTTTCGAACAATTCTAGAAGCTTTCAGATTTAGAGAAAAGCCACTAGTCAAGATCTGACGATATAAAAAAAACTTGACAATCAGTTACACTTTCGAGATAAATGGTCGCAGGTTTAGAGTATTCAGGGAATATGTATTAAGTACTTTGAATATTATTGAAAACAAATTTACTATTTGTTTTTAACATTCCAGAATCCATTGACAAATATACCTAGAATTCCAAAGAAAGGAAATAATATTAAAAGAGCAGTTTCTATCGAAACCAAAAAACTTGTCCGAAAACATTCAAACTCACTTGATTTTGTGGAATCACACTACTGCAGAAGCAATTCAACTAAAATATACCTGGATTCATTTCTCAATCTAACACGAATATATGAGCTATGTTTGGATTGGCTTCCAGCCGAATTTGCCCCTGTAAAGAAATCAATGTATCAACGTATTTTCAACAGTGAATTGAATTTGGCATTTCATCGGCCTAAAAAAGACTTGTGTAACAAATATTGAGAATTTTAGAAGATACAAGAACCAAATGAAAATATTAGAATTGAACCTGAATCCCATTTTAAAAAAAAAATGAGAAGAAAAAGGCGTGAACTTGATAGAAAAACTAAAGCAGATGAAGTAGTCGTCATTACTTTTGATTCAGAAAATGTCTTTGTTCTTTCTAAAATAAATGTATCCAATGATTTTTACAAAAAGAAAGTTAAATTGTTACAACCTAACTGGATATTGGAGCGTTAATGGTATTACCTATTGCAGCATCTGGCATGAATACATCAGTGACAGTGCAGAGAATCATTTGGTCAGTGCATTAATAAAAATATTAACTAGCGTGGTAAAAGATAACGATAATTTCAAATAAAAAATTATGGTCAGATATCTGCGTGCCACAGAATAAAATAATGCATAATGTCTACAAGACATCAATATTTTTTGCAAGATAGAGAATCAAATAATCTTTTTAACTTTAGCGAGCCCGAACATGGCAATCTTCAAAAACTTGATACCGTCCATGGTGTAATTGAAAGGTATTTCGGCAAAAAGTTTATCAGTTAGTTTATCAAATTACTGAGACAATTACCAAACAGTTTTAACAGAAAAAGTTTTACAAATGAACTTGGATGACCTTCGGGATTACCAAAAAATGCCAAATATTACGCATATGATTCCGTTCCTTACACTAAACTGAAATAAACAATTTATGAAAAAAAAAACCATTCATCTAATATTATGATATCTGTGCATGTTTTAGTAAACTAAAACAATATTTTTTTTAATACAAGTATTAAGAAAATCTGTTTGATTGATGGTCCTATATCCTAATCTTAAAGAAATAAATACTCATCTTTACATTGAACTACTTCCATTAAAATATTACTTTTGATCTATAGCCAACGCCAACTTTCCTACTAGTACAAAATTAAGCCTCTTTGACTTATATTCAAATTACATTTTCACAATTATTGTCTTCTGTTTCAAAAGAATTAACAAATTTTGTTATTTTTTGGATTCTATTAACCTATTTCAATATTATAGAACCATAACAGATATAAAATATTAAATAGGAGCGAGCAAATGTGTAATAAACTCTTTGACCATAGTTTACTCAAACTCAAGTTGATTTTGCGATATAGCACAAAATAATACTAGCATGATGCATTGTCCATGGTCTGCTATGATACCACATTAGAAAATCCTTACCAGTTTTACGTCGGAGATACTTGATAGTGAAAAGTCACACGTTGCTAAAAGTATTTTATCAGTTTGTTTTTTTTTATAATCAACAGCAAAAGTTATGGTACGAGCTGGGATTGAACCCGCACCTCCATTGCTCTAACCAATTCCACTATCATACCACTGATAAGCAATTCTTTATATCTTGTACATATTCAAATCCACCAGTATCATAACCATTGTTATGGCGCGGCGTTCCTGACTGGACGTCAAATCTGACAAACGCCATAAGGTTAGAATATTTGGCAGGATCAACAAGGGTTCGATCTCCACTCCTACTATAACTTTTGCTGTTGATTATAAATATTTCTAAAAAAAATCACACGTTACACGTAGTTACGTTTTACTAGGTTTATAATTTTGTAATTGTGCTTATATCGTGGTTGAACTTTTACTATATATAAAATATCTCTTATGTTTTGTTTTTGAGTAGACGTAGATTATATAAACCATTTCTCAGAGACAAAATATTAACATAAACTTTACACAATTAACAAATATAGATATTAATAAGGTCATTTGGGTATAAATTGAGGAAATCAGATATTCTACGATATCTTTCGAAACATAATTTTTATATTATGTATGTTATTTTTGATTAAAACAAATTTTTTGTATTATTGTATCGGAAGGTATCACGGACAGATTAGTCTACATATTAAGATACCTAATTTTCTTAAATATTTGTTTCAATCAATTTAAAAATCATCAACAAAAAGATCGAAGGTTCGATATTTTTGATGAGTTCTAAAAAAGCCAAAAACATAAGTTTACTACACACCACTGAAATAATATACGAAGATATCTAAAAAAGACTAAAACACAAGTTAATAGACCATTATAAATAAGTAATGCGTGACGAATCACTCCGAATACCGATGGACAGAGGTCCTACTTTAAAATTTCTTACCTCCAATCCTTTTAATATTAGAGAGTTCAGTATTATACTACAGTATTTTTCTCGCCCGGGGCACCGGAAACGATTGCACAACCAGTACATGAAAAAAGACGATTTTCAAGCAATTTTGCAACCAGCTACTTACTTCGTTACTAAATGAAGGAAAAAAAGTACAAAAAATATTGAAAACTTTTTGCATACCTTTGGAGATATAGTGCAAAAAGCAAAAAATCGTCCTTATTTAACAGTCTTCTCCTCTGAATTCATCCATGTAATTTGAGACTCAATTTACATTAAATGAATCCATTAATCCATAAACCTCTTTATTTATAATTGTGTAACATTTCATGTCTCTGAATACTAGAGTTTTAATAACTTGGTGATGTCAACATGCAGCGTTCTACAGATAAACCTACAAATAAAATATGAGAATCACATACAGACGATGCTTAAGTAGGTACAATAAATTTAGCACAGAATATTTCGCAAGACACGTGTACATAAAAAGTATCCTACATTATAAAATTTGAGTTTGCTGAAAGTTTTTGCTTAAAAACTAATGCAAAATGCCGTTAAAAAATTTGTCACATGGTATATCCTCGGATTTATCTTACCTGTCAAATTTGACATTTTTTCAAATGGCAAAAAAACTGCATTTTTGTCAACATTTTGAGAAATTGTCAATACCTATTTTACTATTTCGTCTAATTTTTTCTAATAAACTCCATGCAAATATATTAAAAAAACTTATTGTCCAGTAAACGACATGGCCCTACATGGATTGATTTTTAGAAAAGACTATTGCGCCACAACTATGAATTGTAACTAGTACTTTATAATCTTTTAGTACATAGATGCGTTTCTATTTAACTTTTAAACAGTTCTTGCAGCTTGCGGCAAAATTCACTTAAAATGTAGGTAAAATATTTTAATCACGTCTAATAAATCATTTAAGCACACACAGTTTAGGCAGTTAGCTAGATAGTTAATTATAAAATGTAAATTAATGGATGCAAGCAGAACATGCAGTCTTTTAAAGCAGAGTGAAATTTTAGATAGAATAATTTAACTTAAATCTATTTTTGCATACTTTCGCTCGAATAAAAAAGGCTCAGAATAAAATATAATATAAAAATAGTGGTGTATCTATGTCACAGACGATGATATATCCAACCAAGAATAACTCCTAATATATATATAGAAGGTTCATATAAATCAATATTTTTAAACAGATATTAAGAAAGTGCGTTTTCAAAAATATAAAGACAACACCTTTTAACATAACACAGGAACAAAGCAAATGAATAATAACCATGGTGGGTAGAAAACAAGGTATGCTCGCCAGCCTATGCATCTACGTCAGATGTAAGGTAGCTTTCGAAAAAAATGTACTAGGCCCTGCAAATAAAAGTCATTTAAATTTTTAGGTTATGTTACTAGTTTGACATATGATAATTTTCATTTTTTTTGTGCAAATTAAATTTTATTTGGAAAGAAAAGATTTGAAAATAATTATTAGATCCTTTGGGTATTAAGAATTAATACTTATGCGGTCACTGGTCGGTGGTTGTTTCAGCCACAATAAAATGAAGGACAAATAATATAATGTTTCATGATTTCCTAAAAACCCTGATATCTACAGCACAGAGATTTCGTGCTTGCTAGAAAAATGACAAAAGTAACTTAAATAACAGTAAATATTTGGTTAAACATTTCTAAATCAAATGATTTGTAGCGGTTATATGTTCTAAGCATTTTGAAAATAAAAAGTAACATTAACGACACTACAGAGAGCAACCTACTCCAGACTTGTTTAAAAAACCAATAACTGGAAAAATAAAACAAATATTACAGATAAGACTGAGGATCGGATTTTGGCAGGAAAATTTGGGTAGACTAAATCAGATAAAGATTCAGCCAAAATGTGTATAAAGTAACATACATTTTTCTAAGATGTTCAAATACTTGATATTCCCACATACCTAGGGTAACTAGATGTCCTCTTTTTAAGCACGTGTATACTGTGTAGGCATCTATTGTATATTTTGCAAACTTATCCGAATTGTTCCCTTTTTGTTCACGGAAATTACATTAAAAAAAGCATATAAATATTTTTTTTGCATCCGAAATAAAAGATTACTAATGGTCTTACTCTGAACAAAAGGATCATTTCATAAATATTTTCTTTCCTTTTTCGCTTTCCATTTGATTACTTAAGCTGTGTTTATTTTTTGTTTGTCATCAGTTGGTTTTCGTTCTTTCTTAGATGTCCCAGATTGAAATTTCTAAAAGCTGTCTACCTTAATTTAATTATTTAAACTAGATTCTTTTAAGTATTACCATTTTATACCACTCTACCGTCTACTTTACTAGAGTGTGGAAAATACAAGGTGGTCACCCTAATCATACTCGGTATCTAATATCATTTGAAGGGTGTTTATATATATATATATATATATATATATATATATATATATATATATATATATATATATATATATATGTAACCATCAAAAGTTTTCCTTTTGGGATTCAGCAAATATTGCATCTGCAATTTCATTTCGAAGCGTAAGCTCCAATGCATATTAGTTAAAAAGAAATGGCTATCTGTAAGTAAATGTAAAGTAAAAGTAAAAGTAATGAGACAAAAGTTTGCAAAATTAACAGACTTGGAAAGGTTATGTTCATTACCATTTGATGAAATTCACATTTCGAGTAAAATATGTATCGATCAAAAATATCAACAGGTACATGGAACACATAAATCATGTCAGGTGGTAATAGTTACAGGTCTATGCGCCTGGTAGAAACAGCCAATATTTTGATAAACCTATGCCAAAAAACATATGATTAGACATTGTATCAACTACATCAACCTAGATATATTATTGTCTCAACTATAAGTGTTGTGGGTTATGGGTAATCAAATCAAAGCAAAAAAGCTTTATTTTCTAAAAATAATCTTATTGACATAACATAGAAAACCCTCCCTAATATGAAAAATTACGTTTTAAGAGAAAAATTAAAAAGAAAAATGCATAGAACAAAACAGTGAAAACAAATGCAAAAAGAGTGAACACAACTAATTATTATTATTTGCTATATAAAAGGCTAAAATCAGCAGTTCTTATTATGTTATTTCTATTTTCTTATTTGTGTGTATAAATCTAGCTTAATAAATACCAACTTTTTCGAAAAAAAGAGGATCAGAAACCATTGAACTGCTAGATTATTGTAGCTAATTCTTGCAAAAACTTTTTTGTTGGCTACACTAAATATAAGGTCATATGATACATTAAATTGTGAGTTAAATTATTCCGATCGAATTCAAAGCTTAATTATAACTTTTATATTTAGGTAGGTAACTCTTCAGTTGATATGATTTTCACTTTTAATAAAATGTTTTCGACATCTAGTTATATACGTCTTAAATTAGATATACTTTTGTACAGTGTACTGATTTCAACTCCAGAAAATATTTTAACCTGACATTAAATTCCATTGGTTAAACTGATAAATACTGAGTGTAGGTCTCTTAAAGTGTCAGGGATTCCCAACCTCAGATCGTGACACAAATTAGAAATGTGATGTATAGCAAAAAACATTGCTGTGCGCAATGTTTTGTTGATATTTTGTAAAAGTAAAACAAATGTAGCATACCTATTTTCATTTATTTTAACTTTTACTTTAATGAGGTAATTGTAATAAATTTAGGTTTGTCTTAAATCTAAAAGATTGGGAAAACTAATTACTATAATAAGATATCCTTAATCACTAAAATACATCACAGATTCACAAATAACCTACTATATCTCTCTTCGACTATGTATCTATAACATCTGACTTTAACATGGCAGAAGAAAACAAGCTTTTAGGCGATTTGAAAAATATCAGCACTAAAAAAAATTCTCATACATAAGGGATCCAGTGTGTCCAATAATGATATTCTCTTGCTTCACTATTAATTAAAAAATATACACTTTTACTTAAAGTATTTTGCTGCTCGAGTTAAACAGGGGTATTCTACTGTGTAATTGTTTTCTTCAGAATTTTACATAGAACTGGAATAAAGTACAACTAAATTCTAAGGGAAAGTATGCATATTTTTTAAACCGACCAATTTTTACTCGTTTTCTTTACCTATAATAGACTTAATGTTTGGATTACAAATTTTTTAGAATGATATACATAGATTGAGGTCTTGAAGTAGGCTACAAATACTAGATACCAGAAAAAAAAGTTGATACTGGAAAACTCCTATATTATAAGATATACAACTAAAAACAAAAACATCACTTCATTACACTTCACAAAATGTTAAAATAAAAATCATAAATAATCTTTTTCGAGTTTTCTTAATCATTAATTAAATGCATACCACGATTCCCACTCACTGTTTATGTAAATAGAATAATACAGTTTTAGTTAATATCAGAGTTGGCAGAGACATAATAATTATATGAATTTTCCAATGCCAGTAATCTAATTTTATTTTAATATGTAGTTACAAGCATATATTAAAATTTTCACATTAGATATGTCTATTTTAAACGTAATTAGGTTTGTGCAGTCAGTGCTAAAATTTCATTAAGTTCTTCTATACAGTAGCTGAACACTTCTTAGTTTAAAGAATGCAAATGCACACAGAAGTATTAAAGTAGGAGTCTTTAAAATATATTTATAAGTTTGCAATCTTATTATTATGATAATCGGAGGTTTTTTGTTTTATTTATTTCTGCCTTTTCAATGAGGGGTAGGCTCTGGGTAGGTAACTGTTAAAGATTTTCAGTTATATTATCATTCTTCGATAATTGCCATCGCCGTCATGACATGTATGTTGTTTGTTATCCGTAGTATATTCATTTGAGTCATCATTCTTATGTATCCGTTAAAACAAAAATATCTAGTTAGGTACATGTAAAAACTATTGAAACGTAGATATGTATGCTTAAATAAGATTATAAGCTACATAATATCAAAAAACGTGTATCAGTTGAGTTATGTAAGGCTTCAGGGGTCTGGTTTCAGTATTTGTCAAAGTAATTATTCTAATACTTATGAATATCAAATAACATATTCAGCTACATCTAGGATATTTGACTTACCATACCATTTGAAACCAAACATATTTTGTAAAATACTTGAGTTTAAAATGTATAACTTGAACTAGTCCAAATTCAAATATTTTTACATACTATCTTGAGTTCTTTTACATCAGTCTAGTTTCATAAGTATTCATAGTAGTCATCTAGTTTTTTAAGAATTTTTTGAAATAAACAGTTTAGTATGCTAATCCTAACCAACTACATAATTTTCTCATTATATATGTTTCACTAGAAAACTAAATAATACATACCTGAACCTCAAACGATATATAAGTTTATTCCAACAACAACTGCAACTATCATAGGTCGGAAAATCGACGGAAGGTCTAGGAAGATTTTATAATTATTAATTTTTTAAACGTTAGACGTATTTCCGTCTCTGTTTTCACCGTAATCATAAAAGAAGATAGAAATATGATCGATACATGAATTCCGTTAACAAATTTTAGCAATAAGTACTGTAATCTTTTGAGGCTTTTAGGCAATAAAAACATGGCAAACATGTCATTTTTATCGGCCCAGACTTCGCCTCACAATGTACGTCATTAAAACTTGCGCGTAGGTACACCTTGTTTTCTTACCACCATGGTAATAACAAAGGCAGTCCTAATTAAGATATTTTACACTTGAAACTAAAAAGAATATTTTTACACTTTAGTCGACGAAACCATGGCAGTTTTGTCGGAGCAATATTTCAAATATAGAGCCCCAATGGCAATGTGTCTAATCTGACAGTTACAAGTTCGCGACACATGTAACATTTAAACAAATATATTTTTTAAATGTCACAATCACAAAACTAAACTGATAGAAAATTATTATTTACAAAATATAAAAAAACCAAAAAAAGCGCAATAAAGTAATTTGCTTTTTTATTTATTATCATTCAATCAATAATGTACAAAGAAAAATTGAGTCCGAACCTAAATTTTGTACCCATTAGACCAGTTTTAAGTTAGTCCCAGGTACCTCTAATATTGTGCAAAATTTTATTCAAATCGGCCGAAATCTCACTGATTCAAAATAAGAATGTACCTGAAACTCGAAGATAAAAGTAAAAAGTCACCAACACCCGCTTATTTCTGACTCCGAATCTTCATTGGAAAACTTTCAGTAACTGGTTTGAAAACAGTTTCGTTGCGTTGGAGTAAACGAGATCTCATCTTGTATCCAAGCTGGCCAAAAGCGGAGTGTCGGAGCAAAACTTAATAAAAATAACAGTTCATCCAAATGCAAAATCGATATCAAGCTATTTACAAATTGATCAAGATCACCACCCAAAAATAATCGAACAAATGAAGGAACACGGAAAAGGAACACCTCAACAGCAGATGCCTCCAGCTCCTATGACAAGCCGCACCAACAGTTAGCACAACTTAAATGTTGTCGCAAAACAAAAATATGGTTAACAATTACCAAAATTGCAATTTTTATTATTCAACCAATAATAATAATTAACATTTTTGTAATATTATATTGGTTCATAATATGTGTTCGGTCCAATTTTTATATAAATAATGTAAATATATTCAATTTTTGTAAATTTGTTACATGAATTGCAACAATAAATGTCAATTTGTTAAGTTGGTATGTAACTATTTTGCTGAAAATTATTATTGATGTGAAATAGTCTCTCTAAATACCGCTCGTGCGATAATTTTTTACTCATGCGTGTTTTCTTTGCAAATTTCAGTCGTTCTTCGAACTCGTGAAATTAGAAAACACGCATTCATAAAAAGTTATTGGTAATTGTTAAATACTCGTGGTATTACCCCCGAAAATAAATAGAGTGATCTAAATATTCATATTGTGAAGTATCTCTAATTTACCTTGTGACGTCTATTTAGCGTAACTTGCTAATCCAAATAACTTTCACTATCATAAGAGAGATAGTTTTCTTATTACCGACTGGACGTTCAACAAGTGGTACATTAATTCTTCCTTCAAACTTAACTTTATTACGAAAAAACATGCACGTCAGAGTAAGTTTGGCACACTAGTGAAAAAAGTTTAATTAATTGAAACGACTGAGGGATAGGCCTTGGTCATGGTTGATGAGATAGAATCGAATCTTTCTATAAAGGCAACAAGCTTGAGCCATACGACCATAGCAAAACAGAGTTAAGTTTGGCCCTCTAGTGCTAAAAGTTCAATTCATTGAAACTAGCGAAGGATATGCCTTGGTCTTGGTAGGTAAGAGGGAATTAAATATTTCTTTAAAGTGTAGCATTATATTTTTCATGAGCTAAATTGTTTCATTTGGTGAACAGTTTAATTCACGCCGATATATATATATTAGAAGTAATTTGGGTTGTCTATAAGTGGGATTTATAACGTAATATTTAATTTTAGGGTGGAAATGTCGTTTTCTTTGTAATTTGTACATAAATCAAAACAAGTAATTTACTTCATATTTATTTTTACGTTGCCATCCAGATAAAATCACAATATTTGCCAATCATTTCAATATTCAAAGCAGGTAAAGGAATTTTATATTTAATATAAACATATCCTTTTGGTACTCTCAAGGCATGGATTCACGGCGTCGACGTCGGCTTGCGTTTCTACTTTCGGTTTTCAGTTGCAGTGTTGCCGAAGCAAGTTAATGATTTTTCTTAAGTTTCATGGTGAATTTGAATTTGCCGCTTCCTTTCACGAGTCACTTTACTGACTATTTCCGTGCTCGACCTTCTTGGTTGGCCAACGGACTTCATCCCTTGGTATCGTCATTCCGGTTGGTAGTCGAGGTACTTACAACACCTCCATGTGTTGATCCGAAGAAAAATCGGGAATCATCCCGAATATACCCAGTGGTGGTGATTTGAATTTTTGTTTCTTCACATGGATTAACTATCTGCTTTATCTGAGAGCCAAAGTAAAGTTTGTGTTTTGGAGAAAACCTGGATTTTTATCCAGCAATCTTTGGCCATGTCCGAATCAAACGTTTTGGAGTTTTTTTTGTATAGTAACTTTGGGATTTAGTTAAGGTAAGCTGCTTATAATAATTTCACATACCTTTTTCTTCGTTTTGAAAAATGTTATGTATTTCCCAGTTTTCGTTTTTTTTTTGGAGTACTCATCCATGGTTCTCCCTCCCCTTTTAGAATCCACATGGGAGTCGACTCCTAAGTTTTGGCATACCGTACCGTACCATGAGTTATGAATTATGGTCATAAAAGAAACGTAATCTGTTGTCCCGCCTAGACTTCTTTATTTGATCCAGTTCTGTTCGAAGGCTGTTAGTTCCAGACACTGTAACTGTTCCTGTGATTTTGAAGTGATCCTCTTTTGATGTTTTGATGCAGCCCTTGAAGTCCTGACATCCCTGGAAGGATTTATAAAGGCCAGATAAAATTATTTTGTTAATTATCCATTTTTATTTATTTTTTTTTACTACAAGCATTATTTAAAATTATACATTTTTACATTTGATTTAAAGTGTAAACGATTTATGCTATTTAAAAGTGAACCAGTTAATTATTCTTTCTAACTTTCATTTATGTAACAATAAGTAAAGGTGTTAAAATTATTAATGAGTTATGTGAACTATAGTCGACTATGGGGTTATTTAATTTTCTTATGAAAATCTTGGCATATTAAATTCCTTTTTTTTTTTATTTAGAATTATCTTATTTAAATTGTACATTTGCTATATAATATAGTGTGTCGTCGTAAGTATAGGAAATTTACCTCATATTTTCATTTATCCTGCCCACACTCACCTAATTTTTATTTCAGTTTTTTTTTGCTATAGGAACTAGCTTAGGCTAAAGTTTATTTATTTTGGTTTCGCGGTTTTCCTTTATTAAATATATAAAAAAAACAACGTGGCGCCCTTTTAGTAGTCTATTTGGATTATGTAATGTATTTTTTTTAGATTTACTTTTGATTTTAAAAGAACACACAGAAATTTAATAATTAAATTCTAACATCTAATATCAAAGTTAATTAAATAAAATTATTTTTCATTTGCCCCCGAACCCATAGTGCTCTCCAGATGAAAAGCTGCTGTTAGCTGAGCGTAAAAAAAAACAAGGGGTATGATACGGTACACAAATTGCGCCCAACGTCTGGGGCTAGAAAAAAAATTTTTTGTTTATGAATATGCTCGAAAAAATAATTAACCTTAATTAAAATTTTTAATTCATTCATTTTCCTAAATAAATTCAAGTCTATTTGGAAATTATTTGTTTTAGTTTATTGGTGAGTGGACAGAGGTATATTATTCTCTAGGCACATATATATGTAAAGTTTTTTTATTTTGCTTTGAACACCAGTATAGGTGTATCAGTATTTAAAATTTTTCAGGTTTTATTGTGAACGTCAAAATATATATTTTCGGAATATTATCTGATAATACATTTCTTATATGGATATAGAATATAGAACTATATATTTAAAATAAGCTGATAATTATTTATTGTTGAAATCACACTCAATTTAATGCTATTTACACATTATGATGCAAGGAAGTTTCTTATTGATAAAGTGTTAATTTTTTTTTGCTAGAATTTCGAATACCTCTACTTTTTAGACATTTTATCGTATGTTCAGAGAGAGATATGTTTTTTAAATATGGACTTGGAGTTTAACGTTTTTAGATGTTGCCATTTTCGACAAATTTTCCTTGAATAGCTTTGCAGTACGATATTTATTAAAAAATATTTATTTGTATATCGGTGGATATAACAGATCCTGGGGTTATGATTTTATTGTTTTGGTTTTGTTACTACGTAATATAGTACTGCGATTTTTTTGTTTCTTTATTAAGATTCAAGTTTAAAAAGTATACTCTAATATTGGGCTTAGCTATATTTTTTTTACTTCATTAGCTATTGAATTGGTAAAGAACTTATTGAATAATCGCCACAAATTTTGGATTTGTTTTTGTAAAGGTATTGCAGTAACATTTGAACTTGATAAAATTTTCATTTTGCATAGGATACTACTAGAGTATTCATTTTTATTTAGATATTAGTAGATAAGTTGTAATTTTAATCTCGAAAAATATTAGTGATTGAAGAATATTTTTTTAATATTACTTCTTTTTGCGTGCAACACTTATACAGTGTCCTAAGTTTCAATTTTTTTTTAAGTACATTGATTTAAATTTAGGTTCGCTTAGAATTTTATTTTTTTTAGAAAATAATATAAGCATAAATTATTAAGAATGCAAAAATATTTTAAACCTAATCTTTTATTGAAAGACGAGCTAGATTATGAACTTAGAATTCGCGCGATAGTTACGGATAGAAATGTTATTGATAAAAGGAAGATGCTTGCGCGGCTTTTAGACAAGGAACGTCAATCTAATTCAGATGTTCTAAAATTAGTTGACCATTTTTTTGATTTTGATAAGGAAAAAAATGAAATAGAATATATAACAGATTCTATTAAGAACTTAATATTAGATTTTGAAGGTCCATCTTCTGATTCGTTTTATCTTAGAGCCCGAACGCGTATTTTACATCTCACTCAGCGAATTTTAAGAATGTCTTTTGATGAGAATGAGGTTAATGTAAGTCAAAAATTAAAATTCAAAAATGAAGCTTATGCTTCAGCAATGTACTTAGATGCTGACTTACACGATAAAGTTAGGGAACCAGATTTAATTGTAAATGATCCTGTATTACAACCTTCTAGTTCAGGTGTAATGCAATCACAAAGTCTTCCAAGTTCAAGTTCTTTAAGTAACAATTATTTTAAGGGCAGTCCAGTTCATAAGTTAGGAATTACGTTTGATGGTAATCCAAAAAATGTGATGTCTTTCATAGAAAGAGTCGAAGAAATGGCTCACTCTAGACATATTTCTAAAATAAATTTGTTCGAATCAGCTAGTGATTTATTTTCTCACAAGGCTATCTTTTGGCTACGGCATGTAAAACCATCTGTTGGTGATTGGGATTCTTTGATTGCGAAATTGAAGTCCGACTTTTTGGATTCCGATGTAGATGATGATACATGGAAACAAATTAGGGAGAAAAAACAATCTATTTGTGAACCAGTTGTTTTGTATATAGCTTCCATGGAAGGTCTCTTTAGTCGATTATCTAATACTCCAGCCGAAGTAACGAAGGTCAAATATATTATACGGGGTTTACAAAAAGAGTCAACGGTTAGCGTTACAGGAAATATTTACGGTCGATGAATTAAGTAGGTTATGCAAACGCTTAGAGCAAGCTGATATTTTAGGTCTTTCTTCTACTTCATCTACACGTCAGGTATTAGAATTTAATAATGATGCGGAAAGAAATCAAGAACAGAAAGTAAAATTAACTAATAGGAAATTTAATAGAAAAAATAACAACAATAATTATAACGGTAAAAATAAATTCCATAAACCGCAAAATCACAACACTGATAGTAATAGTAAACCTAGTAGCACAGATAGTAGTGTTTGCTGGAAGTGCGGTATACCGAACCATACGTTTAGATACTGCCGAGCTAACATAGATAAAAAGTTTTGTTTTAACTGTGGTGCACCTGATGTCACTTCGAAAAGCTGTTCTAAATGTTCGGGAAACGACCGAAGGGAAAACGTGTGACTCGCGTCTTGCCTTACCTTCAGAAGTCAACCAAAGAGATAGAAATTTAAAGAGTAGTAAAAAGTTTGTAAATACGTCTGAAAAAAATAATTTCTGTAAGAAATTAGCTCCCGTTTTCTTGATGAAGAATAATGATAACAGGCCTTATTTGTCGGTTAAATTGTTTGACCAAAAAATTACTGCTTTGTTAGAGAGTGGTGCAAATATTTCCATAGTAGGGAAATTCGTGTTAACCATATTAAATACTTTAAATTTAAAAATTCACAGTTCGTCTCTGGAACATGTTGTAACAGCAGACGGTGCTAAACAAAAAATAAGGGGAGTTGTTAATCTACCTATTATTATGGGAGAATCAGTGCAACTTTTGCCTTCCTATGTAGTACCTTCGCTTTCACATTCTTTTATTTTTGGTAGTGATTTTTGTAAAAAATTTCAAGTTAAGATAGACTTTAAAAATAAGGAGTGGTACACTCAGAGTGATCTATCCGGAAGTAGTGTTGACACTTTATGTTCAGAAAAAGATTCTACTTTTTCAAAGTTGTGTTCTCTAGACGCTTTATCGACAGATAATCAAGTACAAGCTAGGAATATTATTGATTCTTTTGAAATATTGAGTAGTAAAAATAGGTTAGGTCTTACAAATAAGATATCAATGAGTATTGATACAGGTGACGCTAAACCTTTCAAATTAAGACATTATTTAATGAGTCCTTTTATGTTAAAAATCCTAAATGATGAACTTGATGAAATGCTTGAGTTAGGTGTAGTTGAAACATCCCAAAGCCCTTGGAATAGTCCGGTACTGTTAGTGAAAAAATCAACTGGTGAATATAGGCTTTGTTATGATGGAAGAAAATTGAACCAGCTCACTCGTCATGATAATTACCCACTTCAAAGGATTGATAGGATTCTCAGTTCATTGCGTGGTGCTAAGTTTATTTCTAGCATAGATTTGCGAAAAGCTTTTTGGCAAATTCCATTGGATCCCGCTTCTCGTGAGAAAACTGCTTTTACCGTCCCATCAAGGGGTCTTTTTCATTTTAGAGTTGTTCCCTTTGGACTTTGTAATAGTGCTCAGACTCAACAAAGACTGGTAGATGCTTTGTTTGGTCCTAAATATGAGCCTAACATCTTTACCTATTTGGACGATATAATTATAACTTCGGAGAGCTTTGAGGATCACATTCGTCTTCTTGGTGAGGTTAGGGATATTTTGTCGGAGGCAAATTTAACAATAAACTTGGAAAAATGTGAATTTTTTAAGACACGACTCAAGTATTTAGGTTATATTATTGAGGGAGGCCAAGGAATTCGTACGGATCCAGAAAAGGTATCAACAATGGTGAACTATCCCAGACCATCCACTACTACAGAGATTAAGAGGTTTATCGGCATGTGTAGTTGGTATAGGAGGTTTATTCATAACTTTTCATCTTTGGTGTCTCCAATAAATGATTTACTGAAAGGCAAGAAGAAAAAGCAAGCGATCGTTTGGTCATCAGAGGCAGAGGAATCTTTTATAAATATTAAAAATGCTCTTATCGCCGCTCCAGTTTTATGTTCGCCTGATTTTACAAAGACTTTTACTATTCAATGTGACGCTAGTGATACAGGCCTAGGTGGTGTTTTATCGCAAGAAATCGACGGTGGTGAAAGGGTTATTGCGTATTGTTCCAGAACTTTGTCGAAAGCTGAACGCAATTATACGGTTACTGAGCGAAAACTTTTGGCGTTACTATTTTCTCTGGAGAAATTTAGGATGTATGTTGAAGGCACAAAGTTTAGGGTTATTACAGATCACTATAGTCTCCTCTGGCTTAATAATCTTAAAGATCCGTTAGGCAGGTTAGCCAGGTGGTCGGTTAAGTTACAACAATATTCATTTGAACTTGTTCATAGAAAAGGTGCTCCTCATAAGGTCCCTGATGCACTATCTAGAATTCACTCGAATCCTCCAGATTGTAATGAAGCCGCTATTATTGATCTACCACTCGACGAATCAGATATTTGGTATTCTAATCTTCGGAATAAAATAAGTCAGGATCCTTCTTGTTATCCTCAGTGGAAAGTTGAAAATAACTTTTTATATAAGTACATCCCTAACAATTTGCCGATTATTAGTAATATTTGTGAATGGAAACTTGTAGTACCGAAAAATTCCCGTGCTTCAGTTATTAAGAGTTGTCATGATCCACCTTCTTGTTCTCATTTTGGTTTCTATAAAACTCTTTCACGGATACAGGAAACCTTCTATTGGCCCAAAATGAAATATGACGTTAATAAGTTTGTTAGGTCTTGTAAAGTATGTCAGTCACAGAAAATTACCAATTCTTCACCTTTGGGTAAGATGGGCAAGGAAAAGTGTGTTCAGTATCCATTTCAGGTAATTGCCGTAGATATTATGGGTCCGTTGCCGAGATCTAAAGGTGGAAATTGTTTTTTGCTTGTGGTTACTTGTTGGTTTTCAAAGTATACCCTTTTATTCCCGATGAAAAAAGCTGTTGATTCTACTATAGTGAAGTGGTTGGAAAATAATGTATTTCATATTACCTCAAATGATCATTTGTGATAATGGAGCTCAGTTTGCTGGCAAAACGTTTAAACAACTAACAGATTTGTATAAAATTAAGATATGGTTTACACCACGATATACGGGTCAATGCAATTTCGTGGAACGCACAAACAAAACTGTTGGTACTGCTATCAGAAGTTATGTCAAGGATCATAAAGATTGGGATATTCAGTTGTCAAAGATTCAGTTTGCCATAAACTCAGCTAAACATGAGGTTCATAATTTTGCTCCATCATTGATTATTTTTGGAAGATACGTTCCAATATCTGGTGATTATTACGGTCAAGTTTTAGAAACTAGAGACATAGAACTCGATTCTCGTGATAGGAATGAGTATGTTAAGGATATTTCAGGTTTAGGTAAAATTTTTGAAGATGTGAAAACGAAGTTAACGTTGGCTCATCAGCGTTATAAGAAATCGTATGATTTGCGAAGGAAGGATATTCAGTTTAAAGTTGGAGATAAAGTTTGGCCTAGGAATAAAGTATTGTCAGAAGCACTGTCCGGATTTTCAGCTAAGTTGGCACCGAAATACGTTTTGTGTAAAATAATTAGTAAGAAGTCACGTTTGGTATATGGTTTAGAAAATATAGATGGTAGTTTTGCGGGCGACTGGCATGTTAAGAATTTGAAACCATATTTTGGTTCAAATTCTGACGTTTCCGTAGGTTAGGAAACTTCTGTATGAAATTTCAGTTTTTGCTTTTCTTGGTCATTTTGTTGTTCTTGGTCACATAGTGTTTTATGTGCAAGATGTAAAGTATTTTTGTAAAGGAATTTCTGAGTGAAATTCCTATATTCGCTTTTCTTGGTCGCATATCTTTTTATGTGCAAGATTAAGGCATTTTGTTGTTCTTGGTCACATATTGTTTTATGTGCAAGATGTAAAGTATTTTTGTAAAGGAATTTCTGAGTGAAATTCCTATGTTCGCTTTTCTTGGTCGCATATCGTTTTATGTGCAAGATTGCAAGATTAAGGCATTATTTTGATCCTGGACACATTTTTCTTAATGTGCAAGTAAGGTATTTTAGCTGGAAAATTTCTGAGAAGATATTTTTATTCAGCATGTGCAAGGCTTTAGCAGTTTCTGTAAGCTAAGAAATTTCGAATGAAATTTCGAATATAGCCTGTTTTTTTTTTAATCCAGTTTATGTGTAGGATTTAGGTAGTTTTTGTTGTTTAAGGGTACCCACACTACTTAAGGCTACCTGTATTCGACGTCGACCTATGTTTTGAGCTCAGTTTTTATTTTTCTATCGACATTGCCGGTTCCGGTTATATTTTAGAAACGATAGTTAGTAGTTATGTTTAAGATGACGTTCAAAAGTCATATTTAAGATGAAAAGAGTTATATTTTAGTTATAAGTCTTATTGTTGGATCTATTAGTTGTGTATAACATGTTAGACCGAATGCAGACGTCAGTAAGTTAAATACTTTTCAGTATTGCTAAGACGTTTACTTGTATGTTTAGCCGTTTAGAAGAGTATATCCTGATCATGACCTCACCGATTTTGACCTCCCGATTTTGACGCTTTAGGCCGTATGGTACGCGTAGTTATCAAACTAAACGGAAAGTATATAAAAGAAACTCGTTATGACTCGTTCTGAGTAGATTACTATAAAAAATGTTGAAGTGGATGTTTTTATAAAAAAAAATATCTAAGGGTTAATATTTTTTTTCTTTTTGGAGGAGGATGGTGTAGCATTATATTTTTCATGAGCTAAATTGTTTCATTTGGTGAACAGTTTAATTCACGCCGATATATATATTAGAAGTAATTTGGGTTGTCTATAAGTGGGATTTATAACGTAATATTTAATTTTAGGGTAAAAATGTCGTTTTCTTTATAATTTGTACATAAATCAAAACAAGTAATTTACTTCATATTTATTTTTACGTTGCCATCCAGATGAAATCACAATATTTGCCAATCATTTCAATATTCAAAGCAGGTAAAGGAATTTTATATTTAATATAAACATATCCTTTTGGTACTCTCAAGTCATGGATTCACGGCGTCGACGTTGGCTTGCGTTTCTACTTTCGGTTTTCAGTTGCAGTGTTGCCGAATCAAGTTAATGATTTTTCTTAAGTTTCATAGTGAATTTGAATTTGCCGCTTCCTTTCACGAGTCACTTTACTGACTATTTCCGTGCTCGACCTTCTTGGTTGGCCAACGGACTTCATCCCTTGGTATCGTCATTCCGGTTGGTAGTCGAGGTACTTACAACACCTTCATGTGTTGATCCGAAGAAAAATCGGGAATCATCCCGAATATACCCAGTGGTGAGGTTTTGAATTTTTGTTTCTTCGCATGGATTAACTATCTGCTTTATCTGAGAGCCAAAGTAAAGTTTGTGTTTTGGAGAAAACCTGGATTTTTATCCAGCAATCTTTGGCCATGTCGGAATCAAACGTTTTGGAGTTTTTTTTGTATAGTAACTTTGGGATTTAGTTAAGGTAAGCTGCTTATAATAATTTCACATACCTTTTTCTTCGTTTTGAAAAATGTTATGTATTTCCCAGTTTTCGTTTTTTTTTTTGGAGTACTCATCCATGGTTTTCCCTGTCCTTTTAGAATCCACATGGGAGTCGACTCCTAAGTTTTGGCATACCGTACCGTACCATGAGTTAAGAATTATGGTCTCTAAAGAAACGTAATCTGTTGTCCCGCCTAGGCTTCTTTATTTGATCCAGTTCTGTTCAAAGGCTGTTAGTTCCAGACACTGTAACTGTTCCTGTGATTTTGAAGTGATCCTCTTTTGATGTTTTGATGCAGCCCTTGAAGTCCTGACATCCCTGGAAGGATTTATAAAGGCCAGATAAAATTATTTTATTAATTATCCATTTTTATTTATTTTTTTTTACTACAAGCATTAATTAAAATTATACATTTTTACATTTTATTTAAAGTTTAAACGATTTATGCTATTTAAAAGTGAACCATTTAATTATTCTTTCTAACTTTCATTTATGTAACAATAATTAAAGGTGTTAAAATTATTAATGAGTTATGTGAACTATAGTCGACTATGGGGTTATTTAATTTTCTTTATGAAAATCTTGGCATATTAAATTCCTTTTTTTTATTTAGAATTATCTTATTTAAATTGTACATTTGCTATATAATATATTGGGTCATCGTAAGTATAGGAAATTTACCTCATATTTTCATTTATCCTGCCCACACTCACCTAATTTTTATTTCAGTTTTTTTTTGCTATAGGAACTAGCATAGGCTAAAGTTTATTTATTTTAATTTCGCGGTTTTCCTTTATTAAATATATAAAAAAAACAGCGTGGCACCCTTTTAGTAGTCTATTTGGATTATGTAATGTATTTTTTTTTTAGATTTACTTTTGATTTTAAAAGAACACACAGAAATTTAATAATTAAATTCTAATATCTAATAAAAAAGTTAATTAAATAAAATTATTTTTCATTTGCCCCCGAACCCATAGTGCTCTCCAGATGAAAAGCTACCGTTAGCTGAGCGTAAAAAAAACAAGGGGTATGATACGCTACAAAAGACAACAAGCTTGATCCATACGGTCCCAGCAGAACCCATTAAAAAATTAAATTTAATGAAATCGGAAAATTTAGATATAAAATAAGCAACTGTAAAGCTTGCTTCAGACTCCTTAAACAAACCTATGTGATACGTAAACAGCAATTTGACTATGAATTGATTAGTAGCCAAAAAAAAATTGCATCTATCTGATTGTATTTTAAATAGGCTTAACTTTTAGAGATATAATAGAATACTGTATACAAAAGTTTTATGATTTTTTCTGAACAGTCAGGATTTGCTAAAAAAATTAAACCAATAACATTTGCTAAAAAAATAAACGAATAACAATTGGAAAAAAATTGAATATCGTCTTTGTTATTTTAAATGGAATACCCTGTATACAACAATATTTCAATAAATCTTCTTGCAGATATCTATCTTTAAAGGCAATCCAGAAATTTGACAAAAACTCTGCCATAAGGGGCAATATGTTGGAAAGACAGAGAGCATACATACACATAAGTAAAGTCGTTGCTCATTTTTTTACTTTCCAATTGTCAGTTATTTATTGTTATAGCAAATCGATATTTAAATGTTTAACTTTGAGACCATGTTTAATATATAACCAGACAACATGTACATCAAATAATTAAATTAATAAGGTAAGTAGTAAAAGATCATTCTATGAGTTAATCGGGAAAGATCCTTTTTAGATTATTTTTTAATTGTATTGCCTTCGTTAAATGAAATTAAAAGAATTAAAAATGTTAATAGATACTAAATGTGAACGAACTTTAAAGTGTTATGTCTAAAACGAACTTCTCAACACAAAAAAAAATTTATTAATTAAATTGATATATTCAATTTGTAAAAGAAACTACGTGATTTGTATCTAAAATATGGTCGCAATGGCTTACATTCATATAATATTTAATCTAGACTGAATCGGAATCATGTCTTATTCTGCCACCCTTCCGTTAGAACCAAGTAATGTGCAGTGGCTCTCCCCCAACGATATCTGTCCTATATTCACCTTATTATTTCAATCTCAGTTTAATATTTTTATGCTAAAATAATAAAAAAGAAAAGTTTTAAGCAAAAAGGATGTTATTAATTTTGGCATCGGAGCCTCTATCCATTTTTATTTGAACAGCAAAATATTTCCTCCAAGGTTAATAGTAAATTTACAACACATAGAGAACAACTAAGAAAATAGTAATCAACACTACATTTGTCTCTTTATTATAACATAAGTTACTAAAATAAGGAAGTTAAAATCCAATAGCAAAAAAACATATAGTAAAGAGACGAACAATTTAACTCAAGTGAATTTGGGTGTGAAAATTAAGCTCGCTTTAAGGCACACTTACAGAAATTTATGCGCGCCTGAATTACGGCTCTATTTCAGAAGGACTCGTAATTTCTGAAAATTATGCTTTCAACATGTCCATAAAAGTCGGGGTTGACAACCAATTTTAATATTTCGCTGAGTGTATTATAAAATGTTTGACCAATTTCATATTTTACAGTTCTACGACTAAGTAAAAAAATAAAAACAAACTTTTTTGACTTTTTGGAAACTGAATAAAAATATCTAAATTTGAATTGATTGAAAAAACAAATATTTAAGAAAATTATATATCTCAGCGTGTGGACTAAGTCTGCCCACATAATTTTTCGATACATAATATAAGGAATATTATTTGAAGAACCAAAAAAAGTTAAGGTAAGTCTCAATTCCATATTTTTGTTGAAATAATATTGTTTATATTACATCGTGCAACAAAAGTAAGGAAATGGGGAATTATCTCAGGTACCGCTTACCTGAATTTAATGAAAACATTTACATTTAGGTATGAAATTATGACGGATCCGCTGGTGCTTGGATTGCTGTCAAGTTTACCGTTTCTCTGTTATAAATGAAAATTTTTAATGGAATCTGCGTAAAATTCTCAGTACTTTTTATTAAGAGTATTTTTTATGTAAGTCAACAGTTTTTGCGAAAATAAGGGTCTATTATCCATAATTTAATGTATTACCTTTTATTAAGATACGACAAGAGTTACCTGATATATTTGGAAATGTCAGTTTTATTGATTTATAAAAATAGATCGTTTAACTGAAACCTAAGGAATTGAAACTTTAATTATACTGGGTTATGGGGATATAGTGCGGCACCTGCAAGATGTTTGTAAAATTTTTAATGACAAATATCCTAACAGAAATCCAATAACTAACTCTATCGTAAGTAAAATTATCAAAAAATTTCGTGCAACTGGAAAAGTAAAAGATGTTGTAGGTTCTGGCAAACGGGGAAGCACAGTAATTCCTCATGCATCTTGCTGCAACACTAGCAAGCGAAAACAGCATCTTAACTTTAAAAGTAGTTGTAAAAATCAACGGAAGCAATACAATACAAAAAAGAAATACCTAACACAAGAAACAGTAAATTAATGAAATTAAATAGGGTGTTTAAAATGTGGTCATCCTAGATTCGTCTACATTCGATTAAATTAATAATATTAATAATTAATACAGTCATAGTAACACTACATTGGATTGAAGAGATATTATGAAAAATAGAAAATTACAGTCCACCCTTTTTTATTCCCCTAAGGGTGCAAAGGGCGAAAATCCAGAAATTAGTTTTTAGTAAATAATGGTGAATGAACTGTTTTAAAAACTCATTTGGTTAAAAAATATTGTAAAGAAAAAGGAAAAACACATTTAACCCCCTAGTGTAAGAAAATGAAAATATTATATTATTTTCATATATATATATATATATATATATATATATATATATATATATATATATATATATATATATAACCTTACGTTTGGTTAAAAAAATTGTTACACACCTGAAAATACAATAAAAATCTATATTTATAGTTGTTATTAGAAAAAATAATGTATTATCTTCTTCCAAATAACTTCAAATTATATATAAAGAACTCTTTTTTTAATCAAACTTTAAGACGATATAACCTATAATATAATAGACATTTTTATGTATTATTTAATAATAATAAATTTTAAAAATTGCACCTCTATTTCCATGTAATCCAATAAAAATACTGAAAGCCCACAAGACGGCTGGTGGCATAAAATGTATTGTCTCACTTCTGTAGTTCGACGAGGCTGTTCCAGGTTCATTGATTCGAATATTAGGTCTAACAGGGTCGCAGGGCAATGTTGCCGTCTTATTAATATTAAGGGTTATTTCTCGATTTACCTTTGAGATACCTTAAGGACCAAAGTAGATTTGATAGTCAGGTAATTTTGAAGCAAGTAGTAAAGAACTTTGTATTTAATAAATGAAAAAACAAGAATTTTATATTTATTAAGTTAAAAAAAACGGTACTTTCTAACCGGCTTACTCCGAAATGCTTTGGCCGATTGATGATTCAGGAAGATTCAGGGTAGTGCTGGAGTGGTCCCATAACAAGCATATTGAAAAAAAAAGATAATGGCAGAACGACGCTATTTTGAATCTTTCTGTATCGAAGAGTTTTCGCAATAAATTTGAAATGCTTTAATATATTACCTAGAAAATTGGTGTTTGAAGTATAGTTAAACAAAAAAGTAATTTCACCGCACTTTGAGGTATCTACCCACCTAAAAAGGATTTCGATTATTATAGATCTTAATGAATATTAAAAATTGTGTTAATGAGTGAAGTATACAGCGGCGGCGGGGGAAGGGGCAGGGCCAAAAAGGGGGTATTATATAAATATTGTGTTTTATATGATTCTCAAGATTTTCAGTGTCACCAGGGTGTATTTATGTCATCATTTTAAATTTTAAAAAATGTATATTTCCAATTTTCTATAAATGTGAATACATGGCGCTTTTCTTTTAATGTTAATATGCTTCTACTAAAATTTCATATGCAAGACCCAGTAACTACTTAATTTATTAGGGACGTACAAATTTTAAACTAAGTTTAGACCTCGAAACTAATAGGACTAAAAATGATCAAATAAATAATTGTATAAGAAAAATAGAACCGACTTCAAAAAA
This sequence comes from Kuschelorhynchus macadamiae, assembly GCA_030620095.1. NCBI lineage: Eukaryota > Metazoa > Arthropoda > Insecta > Coleoptera > Curculionidae > Kuschelorhynchus > Kuschelorhynchus macadamiae. Next base: position 266,454 of record JAUTXW010002341.1, on the reverse strand, counting down.
ACACTAAAAAGTAGAAAACGGTCAATTTATTCTCTTGAGAATAAATTTACTAGAATAAACTACTAGGTATTTTATTTTATAAAATTTAATAGAAAACTACAAATTTCTGAGAGATTGTTAATTTTAATATGATTCTAAAATTGTTGTTTTAGATGTTTGTTGTTATAGATGTTAAATAAGGTAAAAAATTATATAAACCAAAAGAATGATCATATTGATTTACTGTAATTTAAGATGTCTGTGCCCGTTTTTTACTTCACTATTTAGCAAATTTAACCATGGTTTATTAAAATTAACTAAACAAGATGCTATAAAACTCTAGAAGCATTCTTTATTTTTTTATGTAATTTTGATGTTCTTTCATTTCATTGAGTAGTGTTGTAAAGGTTGAGCTTGTAAAATTTGTTACATTAACACGCAATCTTATAAATATAATTTTTTGTATTTTGTGGTACATTGTCAGGTTTTGTCTTGTTGTCTGTTTGTAAGTTTATTTCTTTGTTTTAAATATTATTCTTATGTTAAAACGTTTACCTATTCGTTTTATTTTGTTTGATAGAGTTGGTACGATTAAATAAAAACGTTTTTCAATTTAACTAGGAGATAATCATTCTAATTTAAAAATGCTTTTCATTTACAAAATTTTGATATTTACAAATTAGCTTTGATCTATCATGTAGACTTTTTATAACTCCCTTTTTAACCATGATTGGATGCATTAAAATTTAAGTATCTGATTAGATAGTATATTTTCTCAAAATTATTGTATGTCTTTCTTAATAAACATGTCTAAAAATGGAAGTTATTGGTCTGTTCCTTTTTTAATAGTGAATTTAATTGACGGTTATTTGGTGTTAATATGAAACAAAAAATGTCCTCAGTATATCTCTACCAAACGTGTATTTTATGATATAATTTTGAACAAAATTTAGTTCAACATTTTCCATAAAAATATTTTTTTAAAAGTAAAATAAGACCAGATATGGCAAAACTATGTCGGTAATATTGGCTTTTGCGTCGAAAATAGTCAATTTTTATACAAAAAGTTAGTAATTATGGAATAGTGTTAGTGCTTAATGGTTCATCAAAATTGTTATTATTTTCAATTCGATTTCATACTATGTTTAAAGTTGTACGTACTATTATATTTGAAAAAACTAATGATACAGTGACTTTTTTAATTGTATACGAATATTAGACAATTCTCTATAAAGTGTTGTGATTTTTCATATACGAATCAGTGTTACCGACTAGTGTTTTTAACAATGTGTTTAAAAAAAAGTAGCTAAAAGATGAGTCAATAAGCTTACCAAACTTACTATTGGTGTAAGTGGTATTTTTGTTTACCCATAGATATGTGGGGATTTACTGTAGTGATTATGTTTTATTAAGCAAAATATATATTTGTGTTTCTATGTGTTCTGTTGGGTCTCTATTTAATTTTGTTTAAATTTCTGATTTATAAAATAAGATATTTAGTGCTTTTGTTTTTTTGAATATTTCTAATTACTGAAGACAAGGCAGACTTTCCCCTGAATCATCCAAAAAACTAGGTCTCCTGTAATTTCGTTCCTCGGATATCTTCATTGCGAGGCAAAAACTGAAACTCAAGCATCAACTTCGATAATTAAGGATGAGTTTTTTTTTTAAGATTTTAACTTTTTATTTTTCGTTCTGAAACAAGAGCCAAAATATTTTGTTTTAGAGCAGTTATTATGTTATAAAAAAGATTGAGTATAAACTCCTTCGTCTATCGTAGTGACTGATCAAATACAACTTGGATCATTTTGAAAATTTGATTGTCAACAAACTTACCAACCGGCCGTAGTTTTTTGGAAGAACGAAAATGACATTTTTTCTGTCAAAATTTGACAGCTGTCATGTGACAGATCCTCAACGTAGCCAGATAGAAAAAAACGGACAGCGGATTCGGGTTCAGCGGCTGACTAATACCCCCAGACGGAACTTTTTTTAACATCCGGTTTTACCTATCTTTCCTGTGCTTGACGCAATGGTGAATGTTAATTAAATTTACTTTTGGACCACTTAAGGTGCAGTACAATGCAAAGCGGCACCGCCGCTGCGTCTGTGCGTTAGTAAACGCCGCGGCTCTGTCGCAGCGTCTCTAACGCTCTTTTGAATTCCTAGGTCGGCGACAGTATCACTGCGGCTTCCACTCATTTCGCAACTGGTGACCAAGAGAGTCGATTTTTTTTTGCTTTTAGTGTAATACACACGGTGAAGCGAACATGAATCAAGCTGTTGTGAAAGATTTGCAAAGAACATTTGAAGAGGAATAAGAAGATGACGATCTGTTGCTTTTATATTACTTGAGTGCCAGAGACCCAATCGATCCGATTTATAGTTCCCGCAAAGAACAGGGTCTGTACAAAATCTTAATACAAGAACATTTAGATTATAACGACGAAAAGTTTAGAGAATTTTGTCGTTTTAATAAAAGACAATTTAATTTCATTTTGTCTCTAGTATATGAAGAATTGTCACCAAAAACTACACGAAATTGTATAGGTCCTGAAGAAAAACTATTTTTAACATTAAGGTAAGTAGTTTTAATCATACTTTAAAGAAAAATTATAAATTTATAATCTATCTATAATACGTGAAAACTTAAGTGCGTAGCTTCAGGTTCGTGCTCGTGAATTTCCATCTCTGTTGCCTGTGATATAGGTGAGTATGCTCTGGAGTTGTCTGTGATTGTAGATAGCGTATTTTGATCTGTGTACAGAACAGCATCATATGCAAAACTTGTTGAGGGCTGTGCTGAAGCTGAACTAGATAGTTGAGGTTGAGGCGAATTCAATTGAACAACGTTTGTAGATGCGGGAACGTTCAACGATTCGTACTTCAAGAGAACATCAAAAATTTCCTTTTTTGCGTTTATTTTCAAATTGGATGGTAGTTTCTGTAACACACTTTTTACGTAATCCGAAAACAAAGCTAGTTCGGGGTCCACAGCATTTCTATTGGCTATAGTTTCTAAAATTTTTTGGCGTGATTCTTCTCTTTTGTGTAGAAGAGCAATTATTTAATCTTTTTTCTGATGCGTCCGTTTTCTGTTGGATTTTTTGTGCATTGATGGTGTCATGTTCAATATCATTTCTAGTTTCTTCTGCTGGCGATGCAGGACTTAAATGTTTTTGAACATGAAGTGAAGACTTACTACCTCGGTCAGATGTTTGACTGTCTTGTGTAGAATCCGTATCTTCAATATTAGTTTCTGTTGAACGTTCATTCGGCACTGTGTGTAGAAATGTAAGCAATCGTTCGTAGGTTTGAAACTTAGACCTAGGACTTTTAGGGGCTGCGGATCCATTTCCAGACTTATTCTTTCGTTTCTGACGGTAATACGTGTCCTTTATATTTTTCCACCTCTTTTTACAATTTTCACCTGCAAAAAAAAAATATGTAATCTAACAAAAACCTCTATTTTCAGGTTCCTCGCTACCGGAGAGAGTTTTGTATCGCTGTCGTTTGTATACCGAATATCAAAATCCTATATTTCAAGAGTAACAAGAGACGTTTTGAAAGTATTAAAACAAAAGCTTATGCCAGTTGCGATGCCACCTCCCACAAAAAGTAATTTTAAGAAAATCGAAAAAGATTTTTGGGAAAAATGGAATATGCCTAACTGTATATCCAGCATAGATGGAAAGCATGTTCGCATAAAAGCTCCACAAAACAGTGGTTCGCTTTATTTTAATTACAAAGACTATTTTTCTATCGTAATGTTGGCTTTGGTTGATGCTAACTATAAGTTTGTGGCTCTTGACGTTGGCTCATATGGCAAGGAAGGCGATAATAACATATTTAGGAAGTCGACAGTAGGAAAAAAAATTGCAAGCAATAACTTTAACATTCCGGAACCCAAACCTCTCCAGCATACGAATGTTAGTTTGCCTCATTTTATAATAGGAGATGAGACTTTTCCTCTCAGCACATATATGATGAAGCCGTATTCAAGAACAAGGACCAGACTTGATCCCGAAAAAGAAATTTTTAACTATAGATTGTGTCTATAGTGTGTGTATTTTATACTCCTATTGCAGTTCTACCGACTACTTGCACTGATTTAATTCTAGTTGCATGTTGCTTACACAATCTGTTAAGAGATGCGTATTTAGAAGAAAATAACCGGCCATATTACACACGTGATGAAAACGAGAGTCCTACAGGTAATATGATAAATCTGACCAGTACAAGGGGACAGGCAAATGATGGCATTTATATCAGAGAACAATTAAAACTTTATTTTAACTCAGAGATTGGTCAAGTAGCCTGGCAAAATAACTATTGCTAAACAAAAAACATAAAAAATACTCACATTTTTTATTTAATTCCTTCGTAATTTCGTTTCAAATTTTATCTTTCTTTTTCGAGTTTTTGTAGTCTCCTTTACTTAAATCATACAATAAGGGATGTGTCGACACCAGAGTTATGAGAAGCTCATCATCTTCTTCGGTAAAAACTTCCATTTTTAAAATAATTGCAACCTCCTAAATCAACACGTGTCGATCGAGCGATACGGCGCCGGCGCGGCGGCACTACGAGAGGAAGCGCGGCTCGGCCGCTGTCGCCGCAGCGGCGGCAGTTAAATAGAACCTTGTACTATCGCTCTGTCGCGGCGTTACTGACGTGGCGTCACTGACGCTAAAGCCGCGTTGCTCGGAATCCCACCTTTAAGATTTCGTTATACCTAATTAGGGATTGTCCGGTTTGATAGAGATACCAAGAAGGATTGTCAAAATAAAAAAAGCCATATCTCTAAACGGAGATTTGAAGAATTTTTTCTAAATATAATGTGCTGTAATATCGGGTTGTACATTTTTTCCGATATGTGCCGCGATTAGATAGAGATTAAAGTTGTAATATTTAAAATCAATTTTTTCAAAACAAATTAAGGTTTACTATATTTTTTTTTTGTATTGTAATCGCCTAGACGATTTCATGATGAGCTATAAAAATATTTCTTTTTATCAAAATAGAAAAAAAGGAAATTATTGGATCAATTTTGAAGGTAGACACTAATAACTAAAGCTAGTTTTCCACGGGTCTATGTTAATCAGGAGATTAGGTTGCACGCCTCCCTTTGTCGAGCAGCCGTTTACTTTTCCCCAATAACGTGTTGCATGCGTCCAAGTTATGAAAATCGACCCTGTAAACGACCCATGTGAGTGTGGGACGTATTTTCTACATTTTTATAAAACTAGATTGTTATAATGGCGAAGTAAAAGTGTCGAAATATTGCCGTTATATTTTAATACTTGTCTCCAATAGCCAAAAACCTTGTCTTTGAAGCTTGATTTCTGTCGTAAGCGCATCACGTATGTTGGTATTAATTTTTTGGATAGACCTTAATGAAGTAGAATTTAAAACTGGCCAATAGTCATTTCTAAATTATTCCTATAATAATAAGGAACCTCCAGAGCAACTTCTATATAGGATTTTTTTTTCAAATTTTCTATGTCTGTAGATGTAATGTTCTTTTTACGATTTGATTTACCATTGCTTTACAAATCTACTTTCGTCAGTCCAAAGGATATGATTAAAAAGCTGTCAGTAATTTCGAAATATATCATTATAGCAACTAAATTGCATCTTAGCTTCAGATATCTGTACGTCAAATACTCTAAATTATGCGGCTTGAAATAGAATTTCTAGGATGCAGGCTACTCGCGACCATCACAAACCCTTTTTCTGATGTCTATTCCTTTTCTGAAAGTGATGCTTGAGTAATTATTTTTAAAAATTACCAGTTTAACAATGAGTATTCAAACGAAGAACGATAAAAGCTTCTAACATAAGTTCACTTTCATTAAGTGTCACAATGCCACTTCATTTCCATGTTTTCCATGGACTACTCGATTTTGGCCAACTAAAATTTCTTATACGGGTGGCTCACCGAAAAGGTCGCAACGTTATTTGTGACTCTCCTGGTATAAATTGGGAAAAACGCTCGAACACATCAATTTTGGCTCCTAGGGGGACTTTTTTTTACTGTAGTTGTATAATACAGGGTGATCCAAAAAGAAGATATTACGTTATACTTTAGATTTTTAAATGGAAACGCCCAAAGTTTATTTAATTTTTTGATTCTACATGAAGTTTTAATTAAATTGTATATAATAAGATCTATAACTATCTTCAACCTTTTTGAAGCTATTTGGATTTGTGATTCTAATAATTTAATTTAATATTCATAGTATTAGACGGTAAAAAATAATTATCACGGATCCCAGTAAGAATATTTTGCAGTCATTGTCTCAGTGTATCACAGAAAGTCGGATTTTTTTTTTATTTTAAATCGTTCATTTAGTTGCGATAATTATTATTAACCAGAGTATATTCGATTCAAAAAAGGGCTGAAAAAATATAACTTTACTACCAAAATGGGAGTTCTGCAAGGGATACTGCCCGGATGTTTAACAACTTACAACATCCAGACAAAAATGGTAAGGACAAGTATGTGGGTAAGTTAGTAAGAAAATTTCAAAAAAACAGATCTAATATTCGCCGTTATCGAAATCGACCAGTGAGGAATGAAGCCACAGAGTGAAGTAGCACTTGACAATACCCAAAGCACTTTTCAAAGAATCTTGAACGATCATAAACTTCACCCGGACAAAATAAAACTTGTCTACAAACTTAATGAAAACGATTATGATAGGAGATTGGATTTTTACAAAGAAATAATACAACGTTTAATCAACAATCCAAATCTGTTATTTAATATTCGTCTTTCGAATGAGTGTACGTTCTATTTACAGGGTGCTATAAATAAACGCTACTGGAGTGACCCGAAATCACATTTGTTTCCAGAGGTACACTCGCGATATATTCGACAATAAAAATGATCTTCACTTTCAACAAGATGGTGCACCACCAAACGATGTAGCTCCAGTAAGACAGTTTTTGGACACCCACTTTCCTGTTCCTGATTGGCAGGCGAGGCCCAATTGAGTGGCCGCCGAGGTCCCCAGACTTAAATCCTTTAGATTACTTTCTTTGGGGACATTTGAAAAGTAAAGTTTTTAGTACGAAGCGAGATTCAATCGAAGATCTTCGGCACCGGTTTACTGTTGAATGTAGAAGAATAACTTATTTGAAAATATTCGGAAAATGGACACCACTTTCAGCACTTATATACCTTTTTGTAGTAAATTAATTTTCACTTTACTTTTACTGTATCATAGTTTATAATTAGTTGTAAGTAGTTTATGATTTTTCTGATAGTGGGGGATTTGTTTTCAACTTTGCAATAAAGCTTTGTTACCATGGAAACCATTGATTATTATTTTTTCATTAATCAATTATCAGTATTAAATTAAACTATTACTTTCCATTTAAAAGTCTAAAGTGTGACGCAATATATTCTTTTTCGATCACCCTGTATTATACTGCTACAGTAATAAAGATATCTAGAAATTCTCTTACTGGAGCTACATAGTCAGATGATGCACCATTTTGTTGGAAGTGAAGATCATTTTCATTATGATTACCCTCATTTTCTACTATTTGCGTAATTAGTGGCTCTATTGTCTTTTCTAGCATGTCCAAGTACACCTCGCCCGTCATGTTTCCAGGAACAAAGAGAGGTCCTACAACATGATTTCTGAATATGCCGGCCCAAACGTTATTTTTTTCAGAATATTGTCTAAAGATATAGCTATCGAAATAAATGTGGATTCGAGTCACTCCAGTACCAGCAGTTATATCTATTTACAGCACCGCGTAAATAGAACGTACACTCATCCGAAAAACCAATATTAAATAACAGATTCAGACTGTCGATTAAACGTTGGGTCATTTCTTCGCAAAACTCCAATTTCCTATCATAATTGTCTTCATTAAGTTCATGAGCAAGTTTTACTTTACACGGGTGAAATTTGTGACCTTTCAAAGTTCTTTGTATAGTTGTGCGCATAATGCTTGAAAAAACAGCAAGTTAAAGTGCTCTGCGCCCCAGCCGCCATTTTGAAAACTGAATTATCTCTTGCATTTAAAATATATTTCAGTTACACGGACTTAATACCATCTATCCACATTTTGATTTGCACTTACTGGGGGCGTCGAGTTTGGGACATCCTGTACAGTGCTTTTACTTTAGCTTGTCCCCATTTTAAATGCAGATAGTTCTCTTAATTATTTAACCTATCAAAACGAACCAAAAACAAATTGTAGGTATACTGCTGAAGTTTTTATAATATTTTTATAATATATAATCGCCGAAAGGAGTTATAGACTCAACTTTAATTTTCTTAAATGGGATACTTTGTATATTATTATCTACAATGAAGGGGTTCATTTCTCTGACTCCAAAAATATATGGGTTATTGATGTTTGGTTCGCTAATTTTCAATTCATTAACGATTTAATTATAATAAATAGTAAAACTTATATTTTATTATTATTTATAGATATATGACTAATTCAGTTTAATATAATTTCCGGTGATTGCCTTAAATCGTCGTTCCCATGGGTGATTCTAATTTTTATTTCTTCGATATTGTAACACGGAGCCTTATGAACTAAACGTTTGATATGTTCCCAAAAAAGGAAATCCATTAGTGTAAGATCCGACCTATTTTCCGGCCAAGTATGTGATTATGTATTCCCTAGATTAGTGCACTAATAATAATTTTGAAAGTCTGAAGGTGTTACTCACGAGGCAGTACTTATGGATCTTAGATTAGAAGATTGAGCTCTATTTGCCCATACATTCTGCTGAAAGTCCTTGAATGGACCTTGGCATGAGAGATGAAAGATAGGTTGGGCTTAAACTATTCGCTGGTTTCTAAAAGCCAAATATGTTGTTGAGGTTTCGATCTGAATGAAGACAGCTGCTGTAATTTGTGAATTGTGATTGATACTTTTGCGGTGGCTGTATATTAACATCGATATGAAAATAAAATCGGGGTGCAAAACTGGTTGGCGTTGCATATGAAATTGCTGTAAATCTCTTAGTTGTTGATGGTGAGCTGAATCCCTTCTTATGGATATTAATGCGGAGGAGAGATTCGGTAATTGTATGGCACAATTGTGTGGCTTATTGTTCTTCCTCTTTCTTTTTGCGTCTCCATTGTCGTTGAGAATTCCCATAAAATTAAAAAAAAACTAAATTTTATAGTCTAGGTTTTGCAAAGAAGAGTACTACCTCTACTGAATTTTGTATATTTATTTTTCTTTTCTAACTTTTGTCTTTATAACTAACCAAATAAACACTTTTATAAGGATAACTTCAATCATGCAATGTGTTATTTATATTTGCATATTCTGATGTACACTTTGTGATTTCGGTACCCTGGAATATAACCATCATATTTCATATTTATTGGTTAAATGCGTTATACTAAACATAATAGTTAATAATTCCTATGCATGTATATGTATAATTTATTAAATTCATATCTAGGAATATTTCAATACCAAATGGCGCGAGAAATGTCATGTAATATCCTGCAAAAGGCATTATTATTCGTTGCCCGAGTAGCTGCGCTTCAGAAAGATATTACACTTCGCTGAGGCATCATAAACAAATTATTATGATAGTTATTACAGTTTCTAACTACACGTCTCTTGCACTGTGCTATTATACAACATAGTTTTGAACGTTATGATACATATTATGTGTAGCTGAGAAATCAGGAAGAATTTATTATCCCTGTCAGGAAGCATACATTTTAATTGCAGGGAAATAATTAAATTATATGTTGTCATGTATGTTATACAGAGAAAAATAATACCTATACAAAATGAGTGTATTGAAGTAATTAATTAATGTTTCTCAGCTACTGTAACCATTATGAACCTCTTCGTTTACGGTTCTATTTTATTTCAGTTGGAATAGATTTAACATCAAAACATTGGTGGATTATAGCAACCGTGTTACTATTAGCAGCTGCAGTAGGTGTAGGCGTACCAATAGCTCTTAAAATTAGTGCGGGGGCATCATTTGAAGAAAGACTGGAAGTTGCATCTAGACTTTTGCAAGTAAGTTTATATTGTTTTATTTACTAATAATATTATTAAATTTTTCTCCAGTCCGTTTTGTTATGGGCTAATTAGTTTTCTATACGGGGTATAACGAGTTTGACATGTGATAATAACATAAACGATTTTAAACAAAAATATGTTATAAATCATCAGGAAATTCTAATTTTTTGCCGAAATATTAGTTTAGAATGTTTAACTTTGGGAACCTTTCAATTAAATTATTTGAGAATATGAAAATATTGTTTAACTACTGTCTACCTGAGCAAATTTAATTTTTTTCTTTGAATAAAAATAACAATATTGTTGGTAGAAAGAATAGTGATTTGATCGGGGCATATAACATATAGATACAACCTACTTATCATTGTAGGCATTTATTTGCATGTCTAAATGTTTTCCATTCTCATAATGTTAAAGCATAAATTTTACTTGAACTGAGGTGTATAATTAATCTGATACAATATTTTATTACATGGCTCAATGATGTACGCAATTTTGTATTTATCTGGTCAATATATTTTCTCAACAGATTCAAAATTGATTTTTTCCGTATTAAAATGAGCTGAAATATAGTTATTATTGGCATACCTTTCGCATAACAATTTCCATGCAATATTGTAATTGGACGGAGTTGTTTCTGAGTATTCACCATATAGATAATGGAATTTTTGAATATCCTTTAAGGTACAATTTAAATGTTGATAAATGTTCACTTTTGCCTACCAACGTCGAGTTTCACGAGATTTATTATACAGCTGAAATTTGGAAAGCTGATCACGACTCTGAAGTCATTTTTTATTTAATTATTAATTTATACCCAGTTTTTCATCTTTTTTTAGTTCTTTTAAATTTATTTCAGTAATTTGTATAACAAATCCATTAAATACTCAACTAAAATATCACAGTAAAGATTTATTTTAATTTATGTTATTTCACTGAAAAATCACTGTCATAAAATCGTATTGGTAAATTACTCTTTTTAATAGGAAATTTTTCTTGTTTTTGTTTTTGATGTTGGTAGTGTCATTCCAAAAGAAAAGGCGGTAAATATTCAAAATTAAAAATTAAAAACAAATTTTTGCAAAGTAACAGCTTTTAATACGTTACTATGGATTATTACCAGGTCATTAGAAGGTTAGACGCCAGCGCGTGGCAACGCACGCCTAAGCATTAGATAGATCCGTACAGCCCGGAGTCAAAGTAATACTTTAAGGCTATAACAGTAGACTATCCATTTACCTCATCCTATCCTATCCTAAATGTATTTTAAGATTTGTATAATAACGAAACTCTAACCAATGGTTAATATACTTCACATAATACATAATATACAAAATAATTCACCACTTTTAATCGTTCGTGTCGCCGTTTATTCGAAATATTAGCTCGCGCCCAACGAAATTGGGCGAGCAGCTGCCGAAAGCGTGAATCTCTACATGGATCCCTACTATAGGGAATATATTTAGGGAGGTTTTATTTAACAAGAATGAATAGACTATACTGAGTACTATCTGTTCTTTCTTGTGACTTTCTGAAAATGTGGGTAAATCAGTGGGAAAAATTTAAATTTACCAAATTTAATGAATCAGGAGCGCATGCGGCATTGTATTTTTCTTTTGGCAATGACTAAAAAATAAAAAATTCAAAATCGATTTTCGAGATACTTGATGTGAAACTTTGTCAAATCCCTTAAAAAATAAATAAGGAAGACATGATGACACAAAAACGTTTTTGAGATATTTGTCGTATTCCTCAAATATGGAAAGTTTTATATGAGCATTGGTCCGAGAAGGAAGTTTGCAATATCACACCTTGTGTATCAAGAAAAAAGCATGTACGGACCTTTGTTTATATAAAACTTTTTTTTTATTTTGAAAAGCTTAAAGGGGCCTATTTTGTGTCATGGACAAAACACTCACGTACTTTAGATGGGTTTTGGAAAAATTTAACTACCCCCTCCCCACTATTTTTAAAACAATGGTAACTTTTGTTCAGGTGGTTGAAAACTACAACATACTAAATTTTTAAGTGATTAGGCATAAGCCACTTTTTCATAATAACATTCAGTCTTCGAGTTCATAATTTAAACTAAAGGAAATAATAAAATTCAAATCAAGTCCTGTTCAAATGTAGCCCTGTGGTTTAATAAGGTTTTAAATTTGACAACATCTAATATAAAAATCAAATTTAAAAAATTATATTTATAATAAAATGTTCGTAAACCGTAAAAAACTCAGTTTACTTCTACGTAAAATGCTGCTGAAACGATTTTTCTGACAAATTCGAACCTCTAAAATGTATTATAATGAATCTGGATGCCAGTGATTTAAATAACCTTCTAAGCTGCACTTTTCTACAACGCTGGATTCGATAAAGAAGGACCAAAAGTATGGATGATTTATGAAGTTTGGCGAATTTCCTTAAATGCTTACAGCACATAACACTCAAGAATATAAGGGAAAGTGTCAGATCTAGCGCCCTACAATGGATAAGTACCGAACTTTGTCAAAACAAAAAACTATACATTTTCGTTAATTTAGGATTTGGTGCCATCTAGTGAGGAATGTGTGGTATATTTTTTTTTGGATATTGGGCATCACAAATATAGTCCCAGTTAAAAAATATAATTTTAAACACAAATTTATTTCATATTATATATATATATATATATATATATATATATATATATATATATATATATAATATAGTGTTTAGTTTTCTTGGGTATAGGTTGTTGTTTTATAATGAAACTTTCTATTTCCTTGAAGTTTCGCCCGTCTTAGTAGGCTTTTTCAAAAGGTCTTAATTATTAAGTTTTTTTTCCCATTTTGAAAAATTTTACAAATTGTTAACATTGATATAAAACTTAGATTTAAAATATCGTAGATCCTAGAATAAATAAGAACAATACATTTTAAAATTTAAACAAAAATGGGACAACAGGGACAGAAAGTGGTACAAACTTCGAAAAATGTTTATTGTTTACTTGCTGCTTGCCAGCTAATTTGTTTAAAATTCAACACTTGAGGAATATATTTTTTCCCTTTTTTTATAAGGCTTTGTCAAGGTAGAGTCAGTAATTCGAGATAACGATTTAAAACTGTTGTAAATTAATAAATATAGGTGATGGAGAAATTATATATATTTTGTTATAATGCATGTATTAAATTATGGTAAATTTGGCTTAGATTTTTTTACATCTTGCTTGTCATTAACAGCGTATTTTTCTTTTTTTATACGAACCATTTCTTTTATAAGAAGTTTATGATATTTATTGTCAGTATCTGATATTTTGGTACTGACGTAATCAAATTCACGTTTTTCTGTTTTTTCGTGTTTGTGTAAGGCTGTCGATGCATTTTTTGTATACTTGTGTCCCTTCAACCTATTCTCTAATAGTTGAGTGGTCATGCCTATATATTTTGCTGGACAGTTTAAACGGGGTACTGAGTAGATTAGATTAGATTTTTTATTTTTTGGTCCTTTACTTTTTAGTGTAGTAAACAAAGAATCAATTAAGTTGTGTGCTTTGTGACATGCAATTATATTATGTTTTCCTAAAATGTACTTTATTTTTTCTGATAACTGATTTGAGTAAGATATTGCTATATATATTTTTTAATGTTATTTTGTTTTAATTGATTAGTTTGGTTATAATATTTGTGGGTTATTTGTTTAATTATTTTTTTGATAAACCTTTCAGGAAAATTATTAGATTTTAAGGTATTTATTACTTTTTGGAGAGTTTCGGAGCGATATTCAGGTAACGTGAGGGCTAGAGCACGATCAGTTAAACCAATTACGACACTTCTTTTTTGGTTATTGGGATGATGAGAATTAAAGTTAAGGTAACGTCCAGACCATGTTTCTTTCGTGAATCATTTTGTTTTTAAATTATTGTTAGTTTGAGTGATTATGGTTAAATCTAAAAAAATTATTTGGTTATTTTCTTCTACTTCAAATGTGAATTGAAGTTTAGGATAGAAACTATTAAAAGCTAGTAATACATTGTCGATTTTATTTTCTGGAATTAAAGCCAATCGTCAACGTACCTTTTAAAAAAAGTAATATTAAAATCCAATTTTTCGAGAACTCTTTCTTCTAAAAACTCCATTACTATTTGTGTCACTGTGGAAGAAATTGGTGAGCACAAGGCGCAACCGTCTAATTCTTGGTAAAATCATTTTTATATTGGAAGTAGTTATTTAGGGTTACTATATTTAACGCTTCTATAAAATCGTTGTAAGTTAAAGTTGTAAATTCTTTTAGCTCATTCCATTTTTCTTTTATCGCTGTAGCCACAAGTTAATTAGGTATATTAGTATATATAGAAATTACATCTAAAGATATAAGTTTGGAGTTAGGTGGTAATTTTACTGAATCAATGAATTGCTTAAAGATAAAAGAGTCTTTTATGTAATGATGGTTTTTTCCTGTGATGTTTGATAAATATTTGGACAAATATTTTGATAGGTTATAGAAAGGCGATTGAACACAAGATACAATTGGTCTTAGAGGAATGTTTGGTTTATGCAATTTGGGTAGTCCATAAATTTTAGGCGCAACTGCATAGTGTATGGACAAATTTTTACTTTCTATGTCAGTTAATATATTTTTGTTTTTAAGCTTTTTTATAAAAGAATTGTTTTTATTTTGTAAAACGTTTGTAGGGTCAGATTTAGAAGTTGAAACATTTTTGTGTCATAGTCAGTGGTGTTCGTTATGACAGTTTTGCTAGTTTTATCAGTTTTAAGGGTACTAATTTGAGGGTTATCCTTAATAAATTGTTTAGTTTTGTTAATTTTTTTAATTATTCGATTTTGGAATTTGTTAATTTTAATTTGGTTATGCCTGATTTTAAATTTATGGTTAGTAATTGCATTTACGATATTAAACCTTATGTTGTCTTCTATTTCATTGGGCTGATCATGAATGGCTGATTCTACGCATGATATGTATTCGGTTATTGGTAGGTTTTTTTCGTTGTTAATTGATAATGAGAAATTATCGCCTAAGGACATAACTTCTGCTATATCGTTTGGAATATTAGTATCAGAAATATTCTCAAGCCAGGAAGATGTGTTGATATTAACGTCATTTTTTCCGTGTATGTTACTAATTTTGAAATTTTTTTCTGATTTTTGTATTTTATTGAATTGAAAATTATTTCATAGTTTCTAGTTCTATAAATTTATCAAGAATGTTAGTTGGAATTACTGACTTTATGTCATTAAGTTTTTGTTGAATGACATTATTTAAAGTATTTATAATTTTTGTTGTTTTAGTAATGCGTAGATTTAAGATTTTAATTTTTGTATTATTAAGAATATTGTGAAATTTATTTTCGAAAACGTTGTAAAAATTATATGAGACACATTGAAGTTTAAAAAAGCTGGCAAGACAAGTTGCTACTAAGTAAAAATATTGTTCTGTTTTTTTGTTTTGCCAGTTACGTGTATGTTTTTGAAATTTCTCTGAGCTTATTAGAAATTATCATAAACTTATTATAAAAGAAATGGTTCATATAAAAAAAGAAAAATACGCTGTTAATGACAAGCAAGATGTAAAAAATCTAAGCCAAATTTACCATTTTAATACTTATTATCGCATTATAACAAAATGTATATAATTTCTCCATCAATTCATTAATTTACAACAGTTTTAAATCGTTATCTTGAATTACTGATTCTACCTTGACAAAGCCTTATAAAAAAGGAAAAAAAATATATTCCTCAAGTGTTAAAAAAAATTTTAAAAAAATTAGTTGGCAAGCAACAAGTAAACAATAAACATTTTTCAAGGTATGTAACAATTTCTGTTCCTGTTGTCCCATTTTCGTTTAAATTTTAAAATGTATTGTTCTTATTTATTCTAAGATCTACGATATTTTAGGAGGGTACCCTGTGACATAATCGAAAGCAATTCTTCTTGTAGGCCGTTTTGCACCTGCAGAAATTATATATTTCTGCTATTATACATATATCTTCCGGCCAAGAACTTTTGATAAAGATGTGTGAGAGCGCATTTTTATCGATTTTTAGTATATATATATATATATATATATATATATATATATATATATATATATATATATATATATATATATATATATATATATATATATATATATATATATATATATATATATATATATATATATATATATATATATATATATATATATATATATATATATATATATATATATATATATATATATATATTTACAGTGTGATTCGCTTCATAAGTACACCACTGTATCTCCGGAATTGTGACCAGATTAGTTTAAAAGTTCGATGCTATGTATAGATTTAAAATCTATACATTAACACCCGTATTCACTAAAGCAGTTTAAATTTAGACCAAGTCTAACTTGACAGCGGGTTCCTGTTTTGTGCAACCGGGGGTGAGAGTTTAAGTACCATGACAACTAGACCTGGTCTAACTCTTATACCTTTTTAGTGAATACGGGAGTGATTGTTTTGACACACTCAACTTTAACTTCGTTCATTGGCGTGTGAACCTAGCTGGAAAATTTTTTTTATAGAAATATTCATCTTAAATTCTTATTCAGCATCATCAAAAACCCTTGTATACCAAATTTCAACAAAGTATCTCATTTGCTTTCGCTTTCAAAAATACATTTATTTTACATTCCAAAGGTAAAATTCTCGTAAACCATTGCCTTTATCGAATAAAAATATTTTTTCATTTTTTGTTTATTTTTACTTGTATATTTTAATTGAATTTAGAATAGAAAATTGCTCCTACTTTAAAAAACGTCCGAGTTCTTCAACGATCTGATATTGTGTTTGTTATAGAGCCATCTTCTTACATAAATTCAATAAATATGGTAAATAAAAAAAATGCATTTATTGAAATCTCGTATCTCCAAAAGCCATTGAAATATGTTGATAAAATTTGGTATATAGCGGTTCTTGATAGTGCTGAATAAGAATCTATGATTAAAATTTCCATAAAAAAACTCTAATATTTTTTTCAAAAACGAGACCCCTCTTCCCAGGGTTTTATATTATTAACTGTGTATATATATATATATATATATATATATATATATATATATATATATATATATATATATATATATATATATATATATATATATATATATATATATATATATATATATATATATATATATATATATATATATATATATATATATATATATATATATATATATATATATAGAATTTAATTCTCTTTTTCTTAAACCTTAAATATCATAATATAGTGTTTAGTTTTCTTGGGTGTAGGTTTTTGTTTTATAATGAAACTTGCTATTTCCTTGATGTTTTGCACGTCTTAGTAGGCTTTTTCAAAAAAATCTTATTTATTAAGTTTTTTTTTCCATTTTGAAATACATGTTAAACCTAAAAAAATTTAAATTTTTTACAAATTGTTAACATTGGTATAAAACTTAGATTTAAAATATCGTAGATCTTAGAATAAATAAGAACAATACATTTTAAAATTTAAACGAAAATGGGACAACAGGAACAGAAATTGGTACATACCTTGAAAAATGTTTACTGTTTACTTGTTGCTTGCCAACTAATTTTTTTAAAATTCAACACTTGAGGAATATATTTTTTTTGCTTTTTTATAAGGCTTTGTCAAGGTAGAATCAGTAATTCAAGATAACGATTTAAAACTGTTGTAAATTAATAAATAGAGGTGATGGAGAAATTATATACATTTTGTTATAATGCGATAATAAGTATTAAATTATGGTAAATTTGGCTTAGATTTTTTACATCTTGCTTGTCATTAACAGCGTATTTTTCTTTTTTTATATGAACCATTTCTTTTATAATAAGTTTATGATATTTGCTAATAAGCTCAGAGAAATTTCAAAAACATACACGAAACTGGCAAAACAAAAAAACAGAAGAATATTTTTACTTAGAAGCAAACACCTGGATGTCTTCCCAGCTTTTTTAAACTTCAATGTGTCTCATATAATTTTTGCAGGTACGTACCTCGAAAATAAATTTCACAATATTCTTAATAATACAAAAATTAAAATCTTAAATCTACGCATTACTGAAACAACAAAAATTATAAATACTTTAAATAATGTCATTCAACAAAAACTTAATGATATAAAATCAGCAATTCCAACTAACATTCTTGATAAATTTATAGAACTAGAAACTATGAACTAATTTCAATTCAATAAAATACAAAAATCAGAAAAAAATTTCAAAATTAGTAACATACACGGAAAAAAATGACGTTAATATCAACACATCTTCCTGGCTTGAGAATATTTCTGATACTAATATTCCAAACGATATAGTAGAAGTTATGTCCTTAGGTGATAATTTCTCGTTATCAATTAACAACGAAAATACCTACCAATAACCGAATACATATCATGCGTAGAATCAGCCATTCAAGATCAGCCCAATGAAATAGAAGACAACATAAGGTTTAATATCGTAAATGCAATTACTAACCATAAATTTAAAATCAGGCATAACCAAATTAAAATTAACAAATTCCAAAATCGAATAATTAAAAAAATTAACAAAACTAAACAATTTATTAAGGATAACCCTCAAATTAGTATCCTTAAAACTGACAAAACTAGCAAAACTCTCATAACGAACCCACTGACTATGAGACAAAAATGTTTCAACTTCTAAATGACACAAATACATATAAAAAATTAAAATCTGACCCTACAAACAACAAAATAAAAACAATTCTTCTTGTAGGCCGTTTTGCACCTGCAGAAATTATATATTTCTGCTATTATACATACATATATATATATATATATATATATATATATATATATATATATATATATATATATATATATATATATATATATATATATATATATATATATATATATATATATATATATATATATATAGATCTATATCTATATCTATATATATATATATATATATATATATATATATATATATATATGTGAAGTGCTTTTGATTAGGGCACAGAGTACTCTCCTGCGATCATGATTTCCGAGCCTTCACCCTCATCATGCAGGCTTGTACCCAGAGAGATCTGAAGTAACAGATTGCTTATAGGCCGTTTTGCACCTGCAGACATTATATATTTTTGCTATTGTACATATATCTTGTCCAGCCAAGAACTTTTGATATGATATGATATTACTGTGTGTGACAATTGATATAGTAACTGAAACTGTTAGTTTACCAATTGCGTTTTACTTTTGCCACTGTCATTTTGTAATGTAGATATTTAGAACAATTATTTGTTTAATTGTTACTTGTGTCATTTTAAACCTATAACTGTCAAGTTAGACCTATTCTAAATTTAGAGCTCTGTAGTGAATGTGTTTTGCTCAACATTAAATAAAATACAATAGGAACAACTTTAAGATAATTTTTTTAAAAATTGTTATATAAGACTTTTTTTAATCAAAATGGTCCATACTATGACGTATTAAAATATCTGTAGTGTAAAATGACTTATTATCGGATTCAAATGCCCATGAATTTCTATGGTAAAACAAAAATTGCATTTTCTTTATCATCGCTGCTAACCAAAACGTAAATTAAAATAATAGAGCTCTTTAATAATTTTCTCAGATTAGAATAATTTGCAATAACTTGTGGTTGTAATATGCCGAAATTTTCGATATATTTACTGCATAGATCTTTAATAATCCCACTACGCTTGCAAATTGATAATTAAACCCCCAGCGCCCAGTATATATTACCTCAAAATAAGTTTATTTTGTTTAATATCTATTGATTTTTCATTTACATAATTAACCTACATGTCAGCTCTTTCTTCTACGGTTTAGCTATGTGGTTCATTATTATTGTGCGGTTGCAGTTTATAATAACTCTACAATAAAAGAAGCTGTTGTCCGGCAATATTTTGTAATTTCAATGGAATTATATCGGGTCTTACCATATAATCTCTGTGATAACAAAAGGGAACTCGAAAGTTCAGGCAATAATATGCATGTATATAATCTCTTCACCATCCGGATAATCGTTACTATAATTAGGTACACACAGAATTATTTAAATTAATTTTTCTACGAACATGTGAAAAGTGACATTTTTTACACGCATTTCAGTGTAATAAATGTCACTTTAAGGCACTAATGCAAAAAGTGTTTTATTTTTCGCCTAGTGTGAAAATTACTTTTTGACGCAAAATTATTAAATTGATATTTAAATGAATTGTCGCAAAAAATAAAGTTCATAATTAACAATTTATGGTTTAAATATGTTTACCATGCAGTGTGTACAATTCTTCAAGCATGTTTTCGATAGAATTTTTTGTTGTTAGGAAATTCAACTTTTGATCGATATATTCTTACTCGTAGCTTCTTTGTTGCCTAATATTTTACATATTCCTCGCCCACAGTGGTATACTTCCATCCACCGTGACGTTTGAGAATGTCTGTTTTTGCGTTAAAAACTATGAAGACGATCTTTTCAGCAATGTCCTGTATGGCTGGATAGTTCAGGCAATCCCAGGAAAGAAGCTATATTTTTGGGAACAGATAAAAAATGTTCATCCCAACATCCAGTATGCGGAAATACCTTTTCTGTATTAAAAAATTAATTTCCTCGATGTCACCACAAGTAATGACAGATTCTCGGGTATGTTTTGTTTTAGTATCATAATGACCAAGCATATTTCAGCTTTGTCTGTGACGTCTTCTATTCTCATTCGACATAGCTCGTCTTTCCTGACTAGTGTACCTTCATTAATATAAAATCTAAATCATTGAATTTTTTTGGCGATATAGCTCTGAGATTGCCTGTCAAAAAAACAAAATTAAATTATTATTCCTACTTATTTCGATGTTTTCCTCCTTTAATAATACAGTTTGCAGCATTGAATATTGGCTCGAAATTGAGTATGGCTTTTGATGCTTATATGACTACTGGAAATATGTCGGTAAAACTGTCTCGGTGGGATCATTTACTTTCGCCGTAGTAAAAGTAACTCCATTGCCAATCTTGCAGGTTCTTCACATCAGTTCTAGTATCACCAATGACTTAATAGTTCACTGGTAATTATTATAGCCATAAAGAGTAGCTTTTAGAGGCGTACGTTGGTAATTTGATAGATCCTTTCACGTGTCGCATCCTGTCATACTGAACATCAGCCGTAGACACTGTTAATATATCAATATATCGCATTGTCTTTACTTCGAAGGATTAATAGTGTTTTGATCAACGATGTATCATAAATGGTTAATCAAGCGAAAAAGCAGTTTACACTACTTGATAACAATCAGAGAAATATCGAAAGGTTGTGGGGTTCAGGCTTAGAGAGACATACCAGAGCCATAAGCAAATAACAAGTACGGAAAATTGCGAGAAAATCTATTATTTTTTCGATTTTCCTGAAAGTGTCCGGATCAAAGCTTGAAAACGCGGATTTTATACAATTTTTGGATAAAATGAGGCTCTTTATGTCGTTTCTTTTTTTTAGAAAATTAATATGAATATTTCATACATTTCAATAACTGACTGAATTCCATTTTTGTGCGTATTTCGTGATCGTCGTTTGAAGTCGGTTTGAAATTTCTTCCCTACACACTTGTAAAATATAATTTTGAATAAGTACGGTTAGAAGTCCCATTAAGAACGATTGCATTGCGTAATGTTCTTTTAATGTAATCTAAATCAGCAACTAATAATTCCTTTTTAAATATGGCAGTTTCTCCCTATTTTACAATTATGTACAACATGACCGTATAGAGGGAAGACCAGATTACATTTCATCTAATTGCAAGTCGCCTCGCCGCAATACTTGTAAGAGTTTAGTTTTAAAGCG
This sequence comes from Kuschelorhynchus macadamiae, assembly GCA_030620095.1. NCBI lineage: Eukaryota > Metazoa > Arthropoda > Insecta > Coleoptera > Curculionidae > Kuschelorhynchus > Kuschelorhynchus macadamiae. The sequence continues at coordinate 244,617 of JAUTXW010002341.1, read as the reverse complement.
TATCTCGCTCTCGCAACTTATTGGATATCTGTTTTTCCTTTTCTTTTTAAGTTTCACGTTAGTTTTTAAGAGCCTCAGTTTGTTCCGAGTTGCTATTAGAAATGATCATCGGATAAAACAACGAAAAGTGATGAATTAAGTTACGGGTTTACATATTTTAAAAATTCCACTAAAAAATAAGCCATAAAAAGATGTTGGCAATTTTTTTTTCAGAATTAATGAAAAGAATGGTCAAACACGAAAATGTTGTGTTTAAGTTAACTAAACTTTTCTTTGAAGTTGCTACTCGCAAGTCCACGAATTGTCGGGATACAACATTTTGGCTCATTTGACAAGCTCTTATACAAAGAAGAATCACTTAGGAATCAAACCTAATAGTTTTTAGCCATAAGGACGAACTTCAAAGGGCGCCGCCGCCCATGTGGGTCCCATTACCTGATCGAGTGGGTGTTAACTTATGTACACCCTCAATACAACATTATATTGAAATATGACTTGCAGTTTTTTGTCACGAGCTCTCTGACAATTATTATTATTATCATTATTATTATTATCATTATCATTATTATTATTAATATTATTATTTGATATCAAATGTAACAGCCCCTCTCACATGATTTATTTTTTCTTGATTATATAACAAACTGATTTTCATTTATATTATTCACAGGAAACACCTTTAGTAGATGGCCACAATGATTTACCTTGGAACATACGAAAGTTTATGCATAACAAATTGAAGAATTTCAAATTTGACAGTGACCTTAGAGAAGTATCTCCTTGGTCAAGCAGCGCATGGAGTCATACTGACTTAGTGAGGCTCGAACGAGGTCAAGTCGCTGCTCAGGTAAGTTTAAAATGACTTGTCTAATACCAAAGCCAACGGATTTTTTTTTAAACAAAAATAACAATAGTTTATTCGGCATGTAAATCTTTAGAACGTTAACACCATCGACAATTAACACTGAAATTTAAATAATAGAATGATAAAGGTTTAATCATTTTTCTATCAGAATAACGTACACTTACTTTAGTATAAAGTGAAAAATGTATTTGTTTTTATGAGACGAAATTGTTCAACCCAAATATGAAACAGATATTTGCTGCACAATTGTTTTATAATTTAACTCGGCTTGCGAATTGATAAAAACTGCTCATAACTTTTAAAGCAGTTAACTTTTTCGCCATTTTATTGGAATCGATAGCATATTAAATTAATAGCAAAATGAAACTTCGGTCGTATACCGAAATAATAGGCAAATACTTTTGCTAAGATTTTAAACTCTATTAGCCCACGAATTTTAATTATCGCATTCAAATGTAACTACACTTTTTAACCATTGAAATTGAAGTATGGCAGTTTTTATGAAAAAAAAATAAGCAGCATTTTCCCTTATCTTCTCATAAAGTGCATAGAATGACCAAAGTTGAAATGGCAAATCTGAAATCTTCTCAATATAGGAGGCCGAACAAATCTGCGAACTCTCAAAATAATGCTTATAGATCGAACTGATTATATGCTTATTTGTTTATTTTATACAGCTTAATTGGCCTAGCAGTATGGTTAATCATATTACCCATCATTAGGTCAAAAAATCTATTGAATATTTATTTTAAAAAAAATGAATGGTACTAACTTAAAAGCATATTTAGTACAGTTAAAATAATTTTGCTGCACTTATGCTTTTTTGCATTTTTTATTAATTTATAAAATAAGTAAAAACATCAACAATAAAATTCTTAGCGTACTGCTGAAGTATGAGTAAGTTTAATTATTAGCCTTATTTTGTTTTTGCTTTTCAAGAAATCTGATCCCAGGGTTATAGTGATATAGGAAATCAATTATCAACGTTCTAGAGCAAGTCCCTTTAATCGAAATAAGGAAAAAATTACTATCGAGATGGGCCAAAAAATACGTATTGAGAGATTAATGTAGCTTTGGAATTAGAATTTATTTTATACTTGAAAACGATTGGAAATTACGATTTTAAAAGTTGTGAAACTGAAAATATAAAGACAATGCAAGTCCAACACAATGAGTTTAGTGGACAAATAATATAATAAATACAACTTATAAGAATTCCAAGGGTTTTATGTTAAATATAGTTACCCATCATATTATTACAACTTAAATATCAAGTTTTTTTTAATTCCCTAAAAAAATAACTCTTTAAATTTAGGCCTTACCTTTAACATAACATACAAGTAGGGTTACAGTTTGTGACGCTCTAGGAAACGCATTTTACATTTGTTTATTTGATAGTAGAATTGTCCAGGTTTTCGCCATCTTTAAGGATAGGCTAATAGAATTTTTCCACGGTCGCAATATGAAACATGATGACACTTGGGCGGGGCCGATCTAAAAAATAGAAAATGTAAAATGCTTAACAACTTGAGAGTTAAAATTAAATTAATTGGTTTAAGTTTCAGCGTCAAATCTAATGCCTGCGCCACACATACGGCATTCGATAAATAGCGACCAAATATTAATTGGTAATTTCATACTAATGTGGACGGATTACTATAGCGGTTATTCAGTTTTCTTTATTTTGTCGATTAATGTCGATATTTTGGGTCAAGTCAAAGCAGACAATAAGCTTGTTGCACTTTAGCAAGTGGCACGCCAAATGCGGATTATTCATTAATCTGTAAATACCGCATATATGAACCGGATTGAGGCTGTTGTGAAAAAAAAAGTTAAAAAAACTGTAAACATCTAAAGATTAAATTGAAATTAATAGTTAGATAACAATATAACGGGGATATTTAACTAACTCCTTATGTGAAATTACCCTACTCTAACGCAGGACCAAGGAAGGGTGATTGTGTTTTGTAAATTTGAATCTTATAATTAAATTAATTTGTATATAGCTAAACATGTAACTACAGTACAAGTTTGCTTATTAGACACTACGAAAACTAGCTTGCCGTTTAACTATCGAATTTGTCTAACTACTGAATTAACGTAGAAAATAAAGAAAGATTTTTGTTATAGTCGATGATTTTTTATTTAACTCAAAACATATTTAAATAGATATAAGGGCCAAACAATAGGAAGAAGTGAAAAAAAGGAACTAGGACATAGCTGTCGACAAAACAATTATTGGAAAAATCGGAATCTGAAATGGTAATATGCAAGAACATTCATGTAATCTTCTGAAGTATTTGTGAATTGTAACCTTTTTTTTTGTATTGTATGTCTTAAAAATGACATATTCGCTCAATCTGTGTAAATTGTTCTATTTGGCTCATTTGATGCTTGCATCCAGAGCGTGAAGTGTAGCGCAGTACCAGGTACCTCAATTTCTCTTACGCAATTTTCCTCCGACTCAGTTTCTATTATGATGTCGTCATCAGTTTTCCGATCATCAAATTTGTCTCTTTCACACCGTTTCCCGATATTATCGCTGGTTCTTCTTTTTAATTTTCACTGTAATATGGTTTAAATATTTCATGCAAGTTCTAATAATTAAGATATCTAGATCCGATTATGGGATTCCGGTTGAAATATATACCATTAAAAAATGTCTACCGTGTTTCCTTTTGATATACATTAACTTTTTTTAAGTCTAAGCAGCAAGTGTAGTAACTCAATAGATTATTCATTCTCAGAAATGAGAGCAAACTACTCTGAAAACAAGTCATCGATTACCTTTAGTCACTAAAATATTAATTTTTGACGTCGAAAATCTCAAAAATTTAAAGTATGGATAATTTTAACAATGAATATTAAAAGTTTGCTGTAAAATCTAAATATCAAGTAAAGAATAAGGCGTTCCTTAAAAAAATTAAAACTTGTACATTTCGAAAAATGGCTAGATTCAGAGTTTATAGTATCTGTCGCAGCCGCCTGTATCGATTCTGACAATGACAAATTATCGTCTGGTTCACAATGATGTTTACCTGCTTTTTCGATTGATAGTCATAACTTTTTCCTTTATGATTTGGTAAGTTTCTTGCAACCCCTTCCATTGTTTGTACCATGTCATCGTCTCGACTTATTGCTCGAAGCAAAATCTTTTTTTTGTAGTTCGTTTTTAAAATCTGGATCACGCTTTGGTCCACATTTTGGAGGCAAGAAAGACCGTGGCCGAAAGCATTGTCTAGAACACGCAATGCTTTTGGGGGAAGATTTTTCCCCTCAGGAATCGACGTACTTCAGGTAAGTTGTTATGAAACCATTTTAAAAAGACTGCTTTCATTACCCAAGTCTTATTCTGATTTTTGTATAACAAACTTTCACATGAACATTTTTAAAAGATCTTGGGTTCTTTGCCTTTCCTAGATTTTCCAACCAGAAGCCTTTAGCTTGTGATTTCACTAGTATTCGCATATGTCATGGTTTAGAGACGTACACCAAATCGTTTTTTGAAATTGGACAGCCATCCGTCGCTTGCACGAAAATCAATTCTCTGGTAAATCTTTTCATAAAAAATAAAGCTTTTTGACGCAAAATACCTGCAGTAATATAAACGTTTTAAAACGAAATTGAGAATAAATATCTTACTACTGAGATGCCGAATTTTATAAAGATCTTACAATAGAGCGTTGCTGGGAGTCGTTCGGAATGACCTGAAACGTCTAACTACTGATCATTTTATATAACTAACAAACATCTAACTAGTAATATTTCAAAGAAAAAAAATGCAAACACAAAACAAGAATTTACTTTAATTATCTGTTTTTAGTCCATAGTTCGATTTAAATTAATTTCAGTAGACTTTACGTCAAGTAGCCGAAAGGCAATTGACTGAAAGTAAATTGGCCGAGGTTGGTTGGCTGAATAAATCAATTTTCTAAGTAAGTCAATAGTTAATTTGCCGAAAATCGGTTGACCAAAAAGTCAATTCGTTATTAAAACATTTATTTCCGTGGTCAGTTGCGAATTTGTCATTTACAACTTTTAATAAATTATCTGAGTAACTTGATTTTTAATTACTATTATAAAAGTTGTTAAAACAACTGTATTAAACTTTAGCAAACTTAAACCAGAATATAATGTAGCCTAGTTTGAACTTATAATCTTCCCAGATGTCCATTAATTTAAAGAAAAGTAAAGTTTTCATTACATGTAATGATTAAGTAATAACAGATTTAAATTCCAGAAACGAGTAAGCAATTCATTCAAAATCAATTTTAGTGATATAGTACATTATATCTAAAGAGAATATTTCCTTTGTTCAGGATGTTCAGAACGATTTAGTATAAATAGGTCCCCATAAAAATTTTTTGTTTAATCAGGTAGAACAAAATCCTGTTAAAAAATTGTACAACTCATCAAAAAGCTTTTAACGCATTATTGTGTTCGTATCTTGTTTGGGTTTGACCCATTAATATTTAACCTCCCGCCCCACTGCGATTACCACCTCTCCGTAGTTCAGTATCAATTTCACTAAACTTGTAAAGACTAGATATATTTTTTTAATTACATTTTGTTATTTGATATATCGCTAACCTATCTATATATCGCCCATTCATTTTCAAAAATCTTCGGACAAAAAATCGTTACGGGAAAAGTGGGTAATCGGAAGTTTAAACAATAGAGTTATAATTTTTCAAAATTTCGGATTTAAATGCAATTGTAACTGTTACCACTGGCTAAACTACTTTATAATTTAGGCTTTAGTTTAAACAATAAAGTTTTACAATTTTTCAAAATTTCGGATTTCAATGGAATTGTAACTATTATCATTGGCTAAACTACTTTATAATTTAGACTTTATTTGGTTATTTCATTTCTTTAACAAAAATATTTTTATATTTTTTTAGAGAGGGTGATATAGCGATATAGAACTAAAAAAAAATTTGATTTGATTAAAGAGTGGTATTGGAATTCCAAAAATTTTCGACAAAAACATATTTTTAGAGAAACGATAATTTGAGAACGGTCTAACCGATGCTTTTTAAATTTGCACCAAAAATAGGCTAGGTCAGTGTCTCGCGGGGATTAGATTTTTGGGTGCCATGGGCATAGATCTTCGATATTTTTAGGGGAGGGGGTATAAAAACGTAAAATAACCATATTTTAAGAACCCGGAAGCCGATAACAGTCAAATTGAAAACAGAAGTACTTGAGGTAAGTATTCTGAGATTTAAAAAAATTAGAAATTATCGGCGTAAATACTCGATGTTTTGTTGATAATATATTAAAAAAAAAGCAATATTACGAAAAACGGCGAAATCTGCCAAATTTATTTTAATACTTTGTATTTAAAGACATTTTTTTCCAATTATACAAGGTGGTCTTAGGACGATGAAATACGTGCTTGAAAATAAAATAAAAAATATTTCAAAAGCGTTTAGTTTTTGTTAACAAATGGTAAAACACCTTAATTTTTTTTATTTTTCTGTATATAAACACTTATTATTTAGAATGACTCTAAAGATATGAAGCAGCCTCTAAAAAACGATATGTTTTTTCAAATCAGTTGTATATAAAACATCTCCACTATACGGAGTAGCCCTAGAGGATACAAGAGTCCCTTAAAAATTGCAAATATTTTTTATACTTTAAAAAAATATAAAACAGGGCAAATTTATTTTCTTTTCTTCTGCATATATAAGCAATTTTTTTCTTTACAGAACAATGCTCTAAGCGGATAAATTCCCCAAAAAAACAAATTTGAATTTTTAGATTTTTTTAAGGCTGTAAAACGCTAAATTTTAATAAATAAACCATACATATTGCACAAAAACCGCAAAACACTACAAAATTATTATATTTTTTACCTACAAACCTCAACTTTAGAAAACCATTGATGTACATAGTGTATATGGGGCAGTGCTATGTTTGCCAAAACACATGTTTTGGACCCATTTCTGTTTTCTGAAATTTTACATATACCCATAAAATCAAACAAGTCTTTCCCTTATCATTTTTCAAAATTTATATATATATATATATATATATATATATATATATATATATACTAATAATAATAAACTAATCACAAAAACAAGTATATTTATATATATATTTTAATATGCAAACGAACAAAAATGACGTTGCTTTGTCTTTTATGATAAACATCTACTCAGGCTAAAGCCTGTGTGGACCAAATCTGAATATACAGTGTATGTTAAAATGTCTCTGCACATAACAAAATTAATTAACTTGTGTTTTTATGAAAATTAGAAAGCAATAAAATTTGCTTTTATTCTTTGGTAGAACAAGGTACTACTTTTAAATAGCTAAAAGGAAAACAGTGTTTAACAGAAATGAAACATTTTAACTCTTTTTTGAAAGTTTGGATTTTATTATTGAAATTTATTTAGGAATAATTTTAGAATCAAGTTTAATATTAGATCTTATGTTTAATATGTTGAATGGTACTTTGTCACTTCATTATACGGAGTGTATGTAGTAATACAGTAATTACAAAGATCTTTAAACGTTTGATTTAACTATATTCGTGATATAGAGAATATCATGAGAGTCAGTTTCGGCTGTTAATTGACATACATTTGGTACGAGTCTGTGGTGGCCTCGGTATACTAGAGTAAATAATAGATATGTAGAAGAAGTTCATAAATACAGGAGTGGCTTTGTAATGGTATAGAGCAGAATATTGTTTGAAAGGTAGAACGCAGCACTACATATGCGATCGTGTCATGAATAGGCAAATTTATGTAGCAGACATCATTGACCACAATAACAACTGGAATCTCGAGATGAGGCAAGAAGCGAGAATCTCTCGTCTCGGCTGCATCAGTAGAGTGATGCACAGATTACATATGCTCAGTACCGCTCCCAGGACTTTGATTTATTGTTTGAGATCAAATAACGCATTAAGTTTATTTTGATAGCCAATCAAACTTACGATGCCTGACTAGGTATTGGAGGTTTAATTTTGGCTCCTCTAGCTGTTAGTCTTATGTTATCTTTTTAACTTTATTTATACGTTTTTGAGGATGTTTTAGATATGACTCAAGTTTCGTTTTTATCCTTTTCTCCATTGAGATATTTTTCCATAGTATTAATTCCGTTTTTATTTCCTTTTACAAGTGATCTTGATAAGCTAGGCCGGCATAGCGTTATTATTATTATTTAATTTTGAAATATCCTCATCAAATTACAATATTCTTTAATTTTATTCCAAAGTGTTTTTAGTTAAGTCGGTTAATCTCTTAGACAATGGTTCTTTTTTAAATTATTTTAATATAATTAATGCTTTGTCTCCTTTGGTTGTTTATTTCCGCTTTATAGACAGAGTAAAAAATAAAGACATGGCCGTCTAACTTCGAAGAATTTCTTTTATTTATTTTTCTCTCTGCTCGAAATATATTTTTAAATGGCCAGAAGCCAGAAATAAAACAAGTCCAAACTAAGAACTTTGAGGCGTTTATTGTTAGGGTTATATCATGAAAAACGGGAATGCTTTCTTTGTAGTTTTGTTAAGGGATAACGGTGCTTCTGCGAGCTAAGTTTTATCGCGCCGACAATTAAATTTTATTATACTGCGGTTAGGGAATCGAAATTATGTTATAATTGAGATTACTTAATTGTTTAATTATGCATAGAAAATATTTAATTAAAACTTAGTTACTCAGACAAATATACTTGCAAATTATAAAGTATGAGTATCAAATTTCGCAGTTAAGTCCAGAAAAATCTTTTAAGAAATTTAGAACTTGTACTTGCTGTTAAATATAGTTCCACTCATATTAGATGAATACTAATTGTATTCGGCACAGAGGTTTTGTCTAGCAATAGTCGAACTATTTTTAATTAAATGAAGTTGGGGAAGTTTAAGTTTACATTTAACCTTCTAAACCTATATTACGCCATGATCCAAAACCAAAAGCTGTTTAGATTTAAACATTTTATATTATTTTTAAAATTATGTTTTAATAATAAAATCTTGTTGATGGTTTAAGCAGCACAGGCGCATATAAAATGCATTCAAATCTAAGAGCACATTTGTTGTACAGGGGATTCAAAAAGTATGGCGGAACCAACTTATATTTTTTAAATAGAATAACTCGTGCATTTTTGTATTTCTGTGTAAAATTCCAAGTATATTTTTTTATCCCATACATCACAAAGCTATACCTATTAGTTTCATTGTTATGAGTCAATGAAAACGGATGGAAATGAGAAATAATTAATTGCACTTTTCTCTCCTAACTTTTAAAGATCTGTTCACGGATACTTCTTGTGATTCCTTAAATGGATAGCAATGATATCTATCTGACGATAGAACACTGCAATTTATGTATTCCTATGTTTTCTCGTTCAACCGATACAAAAAAACCAAAATACCAAAATTCATTTGCTCATAACGATACAGTAATAATATAATAACTTTAGATATGAAATGATTACAGTGTGTCCCAAATTGCTAGAGAATATGTCGAAAATTATAAGAGGTAAAACAGTTAATTAGGGAAGTTTTAGTCAGTTTTATTACCTACTTAAAACCTCTTACGGAATGGATATTATATGTTTTTCGGATTTCTCGTCTAAAACTCTCGGACAATCCTTAACGGGCAATATAAGAGCACGGGATATGTCTTAAAAAAATACAAAAGGGTAAAAAATGGGGCAACCAAGAGGCGTTTTGCGGAGTCGAAACCCTGACCACCTTGTCAAAGTAAAATGGGAGTTCAATTGGGAATATAAAAGAGATTCAAAATCAATATAGAATACCTATACCTGAGATGCCGAGGAAGAGGTCTAAATAAAAAAAAACTAAAGAAAAACTGTTTATGCCTTTATAATTTTCATACAAGTCGCGTTTTTTTTCGAGATGAGTAATGGAGAGCAGGAATTGTTTAAAGAGTCCCAAATATTTGCCCCGTGGGATTAAAAAACAACGTCGCCAGAATTACTCTCCGGTATATACAGGGCGCGATTAAGAAATACATTTTTCAATTGTTTTCTTCATATATTCTACTAGTGTTTTAAGTTTGATCCTGTTGCATCTGAATAATTAATCCTAGGCGAATCAGCTAAGTATATAAAGAAACATCTAGATTAACATTAAAGATGAATTTTGAGATGTTTTTGAATTGTAGCGTGCACGAATTCTTTTTACCATTCTTTGGCCCTTCTTAATGTCGTATCGGTACCTTATAGAAGAAAAATTATCAAAAATTCTATTTTTCAGTTACAACACTCATATTTACAATTTTTGTTATCCGAATCGAAAAATTGAGAAAATCTAGATTCGAGTAATAATGCATTCATTTTCCATTTGCCATTGAATTTATTATAGCCACTATCTTTCTCCATTAAGGGTATAGTCCAAAATAAATGGACAGATAAGTCGGTTTCCTGAAAAAAATGAAAAGCAAATACAATTGAAAAATAAAGCTCAAGAAGTTTTGTCAAACACAACTCTGTGGATCATAAGTGGTGGTTGTGACGGTTGACACAATTATTAAACCTTGTTGGACATTGTACCATACATACACCATACACATAATTTGAAAATTTTGGATCTGTGTTGTATTAATTTACGTACCAGTGTGGAAGAATGTTCTTAAAGAAATATTTACAACTGTCATTTTTTGGTTGGTCGGGTTAGGGCTTTACTGGCATTTTCTAGTATCCTTTTCTTTTTATTTTTCAGTTATAATTGACTTCAAACGGAAAACTACAGGAATAAGGATGTTGTCTCTAGCTTCCTTAAAAAAATCGATTTGTGACTCTTCCTTTTGATCAATTTGATTTTGGTTTTCTCGTAGCCTCTAATATTTTCGTTAATGCTGGATCTATATAGAGATTCGAAGGTCTTCTAGATTCTATATAATGGATACGTGAGCAATGATGCGTAAAAGTTAGGCACAAAAGCGCAAAAAGCGCGATATATGCCTGAAGATTAGGCACCAAAGCGAGAATTGTTCGTGCACGAGAGTAAATGTCTCCAGAAATCTGGATAATCGATACTAAGCTTGTTAAAGACTTATATGTTTTTTTCGATTTCTTTTCTTCCAGTATTCCAGTCCTTATAAAGAATTTTAGCTAATGACCATTGGATTATATAGTCGTTGTTCCAGGAATGTCCAGCGATACCCGTTCTTGATGTTTCCTCCTTCTACATACATACATTTCGTTGTTCTTTAATTCTTATAACAACGGGTCTCTTCGTTTCCCCAATATAAGATTGACCACAATCACAAGGGACTTCAGAGATCCAATTACGTCTGTCATTGGTATTTTCAGGCTTAGTTTTAGTAACATAGACTTTTTAAAGTGTTACCCGACATAAAAGCTGTTTTGATATTGTAGTTTTTTTGCTATCCGTCTGATCTTTTCAGATGTTCCTTTACATATGAAATACGTTAATTTTATTTTGACATTTCCTAATTGTGCCGTTTTTCAATTTTTCTGCATAACAATTCGCCTTAAAGTCTGTTTTGAATAACACCAATCTTCTGATCTAAATATCCTTTGTCCATACATAAGGTTGCAGCTCGGTTATGCCTGTATACAAATAGTCTATTACCAGGACCAAGCTTTCTAAAGATCAGTTTCTTTCCAAAAGAACTTCGTTACCACTGAATGAGGTTATGGACCTGGTGGAAGTTGGTCTTCGTAAATCTTACTTCCAGGTTAAAGATAAGGTCTACGCTCAAGATGGGATCATCCTTTTCTCTATTAATTGCTAGTATTTACATGGAGTGATTCGAAAATCATGCTATAAAACGGCAAGATTTAAACCTAAAGTTTGGTTAAGATATGTCGAGAACACTTTCAGTATATGAAACAAACGTAATAAATATCTGGAAGAATTTTTAGGGAATTTAAATAATATCCGCTCTTCAATCAAGTTCACCATGGAGAAAGAAAGAAATTCTACCTTACCTTTTCTTGATGTTTTAGTCAACCGCGAAAAAAATGTTATCAAGACTTACAAGAAACCTCGCACAGAACCGTACATAACCAGAATTCGGCAGCAACAAAACAAGGTGCTATTAGAACTCTGTATAACCGAGTCACAAAATTATGTCTGGACAAGGAATTTTTAGATAAGGAGATTTCTAAAATCAAAAATGACCATAAGCAAAAAGGTTATAAACAAAGTTGATAAGCGACGCAACTATGAGATGTCAAATTAAAATTAGACCAGTTCAAACTAAGAACAGTCAACTAGCTCACTCATAACTATACCACAGGTAAAAAGAATATCTGAAAAACTCGACGAATAGCAAGAAACAACAATATCAAAATAATTTTTAAATGGGGAAACGCTTTAGGAAGCCTATTAACTAAAACCAAGCCCAATAACGCAAATAACAGACATAATTGTATCTATCCAACATATATCCTAAGACTGAGAAAACCAACAAACCTTGATGTGGAAAACCTGTATAAAAATGTTCCTTTCAAAGAATCGCTTATCGGGACCAAGCTTGGAGAAGATCAGTTTCTTTCGGAAAGAACATCATTACAACTGGATGGGTATATGAATTTGTTGAAGTTTCGTTTGCCTAATTCTTACTTTCAGGTTAAGGCTAAGTTCTAGGGTCAAGATGACAGACTTCTTATGAGATCATCCCTCTCTCCAGTGGTGGCTAATATTTACATGGAGTGGTTCGGAAACCATACCAGGAAACAGCAAGATTTAAACATAAAATTTGATTAACATACCTGGACGGTACTTTCATTATTTGGAACAAAGGTAACATCTGGAATAATTTTTAGAGCGTTTAAATAATATCTGCCCTTCAATCTTGTTTACCATTTACCTTATCTTTTCTTGATGTTCTTGTCAATCGCGAAAATAATTTGATCGAGACTTCCGTATACAATATCAAAAGAGCTTTTAAGTCACAGACCACTTTAAGAAACCTATTAACTAAAACCAAGTACGGTAACACAAATGACAGAAATAAATATATCTATCAAGTACCTTGTGAGTGTGGTCAATCTTATATTGGAGAAACAAAAATTGTCTAAGAATTAAAGAACATCGAAAGCATACGAAGGAGAGGAAACTGGAACAAAAATCATAGTATCTAATGGTCATTAGCTAAAATCTTTTGTAAGAAACAACATTGGAAAAAAAGGAAATTTAAAGAAGAGGTACTTATCGAACAAAACAAAAAAGTGTTTAGTAAGCCTAGTATTGATATTTTATATTTCTAAAGAGCTTTAATCTGGCGCACGAGCATCTCACTGTTTGACGCCTAACTTCCACGCATCATTGCGCATGGCTCTACCATATTAGCGCGTATTTTTAGACTTGGCTCTTAGTTTACACTAAACGATCACAGAAAAATCACCAATCGAAACGTTGTGAATAATTTAATTTTAAAACAAAACCTATTGCTTCATTATCTATAACCTTCAGCCAAATTCTATATCAAGTATTTCAAAAATAAATAAATACTGTCTTCTAGGTATTTAAACTTACCTTGTTCCAAAGGTAAGGTTTATTAAATATAATAAAATAAAATTAATTTTTTCTTGAACCAAATTTATCTTTGACGTAAAAAAACCACGAAACCGAAAATGTTGTTACTAAAATCTGTGCAAACAAAAGAATTCTATACAAAAAGTTGCTTTGGAAATGTTGCTACGGATTTTGACAAATTATTGGACGAAAAAAAAATTACAGCACTAAAATATTTCCTATAGTTTTCGAGATGCCAATACAATCTCCACTAATTTGGGACACACTGTACATAAGGCATTTATTATGATATCAAATATACTTTAAATTATACACATAATTACAAATATACTGGTAGTCTATTTAAAAAATCGGGTTCGTCTCATTTTTTCTTTTTAAGTTGGAAATTGTTAAAGAAAATTATTGAATAATCAATGTAATTGAACTGTGGTCAAAACTCATATAACCCAAAATAAAACAGCTGCAGTCCAGAAACTTTTGGAACTAAAATATCTGAACTGTGGTTAATACCCAAATAAATAAATTTCACTGCAATGAAAGATATCGATTCTAATAAATTCTTCTTAATACTTCTTTTTTTATACATTTTGCTAGGATATTTTGTTAATGGTGGATCGCTACACTGAATTCAGTGTTTTGATCTCGTGTAGTGAAGATCCCTGAAGATGCCTTGTGCAATCGCAAGCGAAACTTCAGAAAGAAATTCCAATTTGACGCGGTCTAAACCCAAAACTTTCATACTATAATAGTAGAATGAACTTTGCCTGGGTTATCTAACTCAATCTGCCGATACGACATAATAAGGAGTTTACATGCATTTTCATCATCAGGGCCAAATTTAGGGGAGGTCATCAGGGGCTGAAAACCCGGGGCCTCCATAAGAAAAAGTTCTAAAAATTTAAATATAAAATTAATGATTTTACGTTGAAAAATGCTCGCAAAATACCTTTCATTTAACTGGAATGACACTTATTTGTTTTTTACTAGCCCGTTTCTGCCTTTTTTTACCTTGCATTAAACATAATTTTGGGGCCGACACATCTTCATTTCCCGGGCTTTATTTTTGTCACATCTTTAAATCCTGCCCTGCTCGTCGCTAAAATTATAGTTTCTAGTTATCAGTGTAGCAGCTTAAATGAAAGAATTGGACTAAAATGGTTTGCTAGTCTCAGCTTGCCGAAAAAATGTCCATCTTACTTTAAACTAGTTGGAGACGAAACCAGGCAAACCATTTTATTCGTATTGTTTTAGTTCCGGCATTAATAACATAAACAAGTCCTTGGAAATTGGACATTTTTTATTTAGTGTCACACTGAGACAGGATCAAGAAAAGAGATGTTTTAAGGTTTTTTTTCTGTCACAAATAAAAACCCTATAGAGTTAGGCCTGAGGTCAAATATGTAGAAATATACATAACAAAATACCGAAACTGCCACGACAGTCACGTGAAAGATGTTTTAGATTTTAATGATCAGAAATTGGTCGTATAGTTGACGTCATGGCAAAACGTACTTTTTACCTATCGGTAGCTATATCTCCAAAACGACTTAAAATAAACTTTGGAATTTCATTCGTTTTTAGAGTACACTTTGGGGACTTAAATGGTATCAATCACATTTTCCTATTAATTTTGGTTTTTAGTCTATTAAAAAAAATTGTCGGATTTTTCCGATTGTCTTTTGACATACAACTGTCAAAAAATTTTAAATGTTGATTTGATATTCGCAGAAAACGTTCCTCTCTGCGATCTTCCGAACGCCATTTAAAATAGGAGGGATCGAAGTTTGTAAAGTATTTGTGTTAATTTTTAAAACGTTTTTAGGATCAAAAATAAAGGTCAATTTAACGCTGTTTGGTACCTAAAAGGTTTAAGTTTTCGATAAAAACAAACAAAATTCTAAAAGAGCATACATATGAGAGAGAGAGAAATACATACAGCAAAAATAATAAAGAATCAAAAAAACTACAAAATTGGGTTTAAAATTTCAAGTTAAATATTTGACGAAAAAAAGCTACTATAATTTTTATTTGGAGATTTTACCCGCCACTGAACAACATTAAATTCTATTGTAATTTAGCCATACCCTTTGAATTTCTGTTTTTTTTTTTTGAAATACATCGATGCTTCGAGATCTTGTCAAAATAACCGACCCGGATAAGAAATAAAAAAGTTACAATATTTTAAAAATTGCCCTAAAAAGCAAACGATTCACACTAAAGCAAAGTAGATTCAAAAACTTTAATGCATTTTCTATAACTTTTCAATTTACTGCTTGTTTCTACGATGTACCGAAATGCTAAAAAATGTGACTTTAAGAAACTTTGCAAATATATTTTACGTTTTTCTTATAATAATTATATATGCAATCGCCTTTGATAAAACGTAGGTGTTGCCCCTCTCAGAGATAAATGAGTATATATTTAAATAAATTTTAAGATTTTTTTAAGTATTTTTGAGATTTCCGGGAGAAAATTTGGATATTTTTAGGGAACTACCCGCAATTTGGGGCTCAAGACTTCCCCAATTTAAAAAGATCTGCTTAACCAAATTGGCTGTCAGTTTCTATATGTACCAAAGGCTGATATTCTTTTCAAATAATTGCTACTTAATTACTTTATTGGGAGAAGTTGGAGAAGCAAAGTCTATGAATTATATTTACAAAGAATATATATACCCCTCGGGGTAAGGAAAGTTGGTTATTACTGAGTTCGCAAACGTGTGATGTTGGTGTTACGTATCTTTGTATGTACTTAATTTGAGGGTTAGGCAAACCTCCTTATAAGCCTAAGTTTTCACTTGAAGCATGTTTCATACATAATGATGATGGGGTAGGTAAAAGGATATCCAGCTTCTGGACTGTGATGGAAAAATCCAACTAAGCACAAGAAAATTGAAATTTTATATGTTAGAAAAAAAACCACTTTAATAATAAACATTGTATGTGGGTGTATCCATAGCCCAAACTGCAATAAATCAGTAAAGGGAGACACGTCATTTAAAACACTATTCAGACCTACTTAGTTGCTGCGCTGCGATAAAAATAAAATACGGCGTTTTTCTCCGAGAATAGCGTCTCTGAAACTATTTATACATCCTAGACGAAAATATATTTCCCGACTCTGGAGCAATTTTATATTTGACGGAAAAAAGCACAAACAAACCAAAACTTAAAAGCCTTTATTGTTCGAGTTATCACCAAATTGAATGTCCCTTATTCTTTGTTCGCCTATCACGAAAACGGAACGCCTTTTTTGTCTTGGACTGTATCTTGACGCGATCTTATGATTTGTCTGAAAATGCCAACTGAAGGCAGAAATAAATACAGAAGCCGAAAATGAAAACTCGGTTTTGAGTGAAAAAAAAAGTTGTTTTTTTTTAATATATTTTAACAACGATATTTTCTTACATTTCATTCCAAACAGACAGAAAAATTAGAAATAATAGACAGATTAAATAAAGTAGTATTTCATATTTGAAATTTATTATTTGTTATCCTTGGACGTTTGCAGTTAATTATTTAAAATTATTTAAATCCTATTACTAAAAAGAATTTTATTCTACTTTCCAACTTTCTTCCAAACAATCTTAGTGGTGTATAGAGAAGAATTGTAGAGTATTAAATTACAAATAATATGATATGGTTACACGACTTAATCGGATTATTAGAACGGAAACATCTCTATTTATTGGCCTAGTAGAGCAGTAATATTTCTATATATTTAAAACACAGGACCATTTTTTCTCCTAGTTTCTACTTGACCAATTTGGATATTTTTGTAATTAAAACTCCCAAGCCACACCCAAAGACGTGTTATCACTACTGTTTAGCCTACTGCTTTTAAGACGGGGCAACACTGGGCCCATTTATCCAAAAGGTCCCGATTGCCACACTGAGGTTAGTTCAGAGAAATTAATTTATTCCATCATTAGTTCAGAGAAATTAATTTAGGATTATCATTACTAGGAGTTTATTTTCAGTTTATTTATTTTAAGTTTTAAAAGTTGAAAGATACCCTAATCTAATATAAATACTACTAAAATAATTACAACGAAACAGGCACCAACATCAATTGTAAATATTTACACCGTCAAATTTTAAGGAGATGCAATGTCGCTATAGATATACCACTACTTATTTTTAATACAAATTTCAGATATGATTATTTTAAAACTATAGTCACCAGTATCAGGTAGGTATAAGGAAGCACCAGAGGTTAAGTAGATAGTTGGTAGATAATTGAGTAGGCAGCAACAGCCAGCTTGACCTACCGGCTGGACCTCCAGCTATGCCGAAATTATTGTTTTTGGTTAACTACAATTCATGTACCAAATTTCAAGACAATATATTAAAGCATATCAAAGTTATTACAGAAACTTTCTCACAGAAAAAGATTTAAAGTGGCGCTATTTTACATTTTTAATATATTTCTTAATTTGCTCGCTAGGGAATGGCCCAGGCAGTATCTTAAATACTGCTTAAGAAATGTGTCTAAGATAGAAAAATCCTAAAGTGCTCGATCTACATAGAAATCAGCAATACAAAATTTAAAGACAAAAAATTTGGAAACCATATGAAACTCGACATTTTTAGATCCCCTCTTTTACCCCTACCCCCTCGCAATACACTATACTTCTGATACAAGAAACTGTATATCTCAAGAAAAAAGTTATTTACTATCCTAAACATCAATTAAGATTTTATAATAACCGAAATAACTTTAAAAGAAAATAAATCCCCCAACCTAGGTTGATTTATATATTTTCCATTTCCAAGCCATTTCAAATGGCACCATATCCATTTTTAATTATTTTTCAATACGTTTTGAAATGAAACCATCCCGCAGTTTTGTCAAACTATCACGGGCTAAAAATAGACAAAAAATAAATATTATATATAGTATAACGAATTTTGTAGATTAGTACGAATTTATAACACAATGTTGATCAAAAAGGCTTTTCTTTAGACCTTTTTGGCAGTAATTATGACCTTTGGTATTGGAATAATCAGTTATCATTTTTAAATATAGATGGTTCGCAAGGCTGTAATACATATATTCTATATTACAGTATATAAGGCCAGTGAAACCCAATTTATGTTGTCACGGAGGCAGCAAAATTTTGAAGATAAACACCAGAAATTATTTTAGGGGACTAGATAAAAAAAGGCAAATCTAGACATTTTATTTTTAATTTATTCTTTTTCTTCGTGCTTTAATGTAGACAAAGTGATTTTAAAGTTATACTTGCCTACTATAATGTGTAGTAGTTTAACACTTAAATCTGTAAATTAAATAATAAGTTCGGATGTTTCAAAATACTTCTGTATCTTTCATGATTAGTATTACAGGTAAAACACAATGCAAATTACGTCAAACGTTTACTTCAAACGTTATTTTTCGTTATGTGTTTTCGAAGTTTTGTTACATACTTTTTTGAAATACAGTTTATAAACGGTTTTATTTACTTCCAACGTCCAAATTATCCCCCATTTTTGCACCCCAAATGTATACTACCTCTAATTTTCGTTTTTGTTGCTTAGTTTTTACGTTAGACTTTTACATGATTTGCATTTGATTTGCCTCATTACGGCAAAATAAAAAGACGGATTTTTTTTTAAATTAGCATAAGTGAAGCCCCTCTTTTTTATTATTATGGGCAAAAATTTGAAGATAGCGGCTTTTGGTAACTACAATATCGTGCAATTGAAGTGCAATTTTTTAAAATTGAACCTAAATTTAAATGGCTATAACTTGTAAACAAAATGGTATGTTTACAAACATTTTTTTTACATTTTGCAGGCTTATATTTTGATAATATTTTTATGGTATGCGTGTTTTAAGATTTGCTTTGATATGGTATATACAAGGGATAAGACAAAAGTAGTTTTTTTTACATGAAATTTGTTAAGAGCCAAAATTTGCAAATCAAATATTTTGATTTTATATGTATGTACTTAATAAATGGATTCTTAGGAAAAAACTAATTTCTCAAACTGATTTGTGTCTTTTTTAATTAATTTGTTTTCTTATAATAAGCATTTTTTTCAACATTTTAATCGTTTTTGCTTCTCCAAGTACGTTTTGAAAAAAGTAAATACAATTTTGTCTTTCCGAATGTTAATTTTACTTCAGAGGTATACTAATTAATTTTTTCAGACCGTTATATATCTTTCTTATTTTCTTGAATTAGACTTTGACTCCTGATATTTACAATTGATGTTGGTGCCTGTTTCGTTGTAATTATTTTAGTAGTATTTATATTAGATTAGGGTATGTTTCAACTTTTAAAACTTAAAATAAATAAACTGAAAATAAACTCCTAGTAATGATCATTACTAATCATTACTTTCCGAATGTTAATTTTACTAGAGAGTATAGAGGTATTCTAATTAATTTTTTCAGACCGTTATATATCTTTCTTATTTTCTTAAATTAGACTTTGACTCCTGAATTCTGTAAAGGGTATTTTTACTTTTTCTTACTATCCTTTGTATATTACAAAACAGTGGTTAATAACTTTTTAAATTTCATGCAAATATTGCAAACAATGCAGTTATTTATCATTAGTTTTTCGATATGGGTTGGTTAAAAAACATATAAATAACATACACTTTATACAGGT
This sequence comes from Kuschelorhynchus macadamiae, assembly GCA_030620095.1. Classification (NCBI taxonomy): domain Eukaryota; kingdom Metazoa; phylum Arthropoda; class Insecta; order Coleoptera; family Curculionidae; genus Kuschelorhynchus; species Kuschelorhynchus macadamiae. The sequence goes on along the minus strand of JAUTXW010002341.1, from coordinate 224,634 downwards.
TGTTGCAAAGTCGATGCTCATGCTCATTGAGATCTCGCAGAAAATTAAGAGGTAAATAAAGTTTTAATAGCGACAAAGTTACGCATTGTAAAACTTATTTTTTTAAGAAAGTTAAAAAACTGAAAGATTTTATTTAATTTTAATTTTTTACTCACTATATTTAAAGGGTTGCACAATTAACATTTTCGAATTTTGTCCATTACAAAATGGCATTTTTTAAGTTTTAATTACGACGATTCGGTCCTAATCACCAATTTAAACATGATAGTGTATGTTATAATATATTCTAAACCAATAATTTATTCAATTTGAATAAATGGCACTGAACTAAAAATTCCAGATACCAATGCATTAAGTACTGCATTACGTAAAAATGTGTTCGAAACATTAGATCCCAGAGTTTTTAATAATTTCCTTATTTTTTAGTAAGTGTAGTTATGCCGTCATAAGGTACAGGCAACCTTTGATTAATTAAATTTTAACCTTACTTTTATTGAGGAATTCAAATATACAATAAAATACAGTGTAATCCATTAAAAAAAAATTAACTTTATTAAGCCACGTATTTTTGACCCACTGTGTGTACCTGAGAATAACTTAGAATGTAGCTCTATCTGATTTGGATATGTCCTGAAAGGTTCATATTTATGCAGGTTCACCCTGTATAAAAGTTTTAACAATTATATATTTATTGAACCCTCGGTATACGAAGACTTACTACTAAAGAAGAAAACATACTCAGGTATAACTTTAATTAAAAAGTGTCTAGACTAATTTGCAAGAAAGTAGTTTTTTGTTAAAAAAAAATTAAGTTAAAAAAAGACTACGGGTAATAATTTTGTGAAATTAAAAAACCGTCCCGAGGTTTGAAGTCACATTTATCAAAAATAATAAGAAAAAGTAAAAATACTCTTTACGGAATTCAGGAGACAAATCTAATTTATGAAAATAAGAAAGATATATAATGAAAAAAATTAATTAGTACGCCCATGAAGTAAAATTAACATTCGGAAGAATATATGAGAAAAAAATTCATAAAAAAAGACAAATCAGATATAAATATTTTAAGGAATTAGTTTTTTTCTAAGAACCCATTTACTGAGTACATACATATAAAATCAAAATAATTTCAGGTTTGCAAATTTTCGCTCTTGACAAAGTTCGTGTAAAAAAAACTACTTTTGTCAATCAACCCTTAAAACACACATACCACAAAAATATTAGCAAAACATAAGCCTACAAAACGTAAAAACCGTTTGTAAACAAACCATTTTATTTACAAGTTATAGCCATTTGAATTTTATAAAATTGCACTTCAATTGCACTATAGTGTATATTAATTTTCGTCATTGGCACGTGTAACTGAGGCTATCAAAATAATAACGGAAATGACGCATAATCAAAAACATAGATATAGAATCAGCCTGAACTTGACAAATATTCCCATTGTGTCTCTTTTCCGCAATATGTTTTTTTTTAATCGAGAAGGAAATAACAGAGTCTATATTCTAAATAGTGGCTTGCCGACGCGCCTACCGCACATAGGAACTGCCGCTTCTAGTGGTCAGTTGGTTTCGCAGTGGTTAGGTACCGCGTACGTCTTAAGATTTTAAACCTACGTGTTTACGGAAAAAATGTAGAATTTGGAACAAGAGTACGATTAAATTTAACTTTTTGGAGATAGTTTTGGAAATGGCTTCTTAAGCTAGTCATTCTTCTTACCACAATGTTGATGGATGTGATGTTAACATAGATAGGTAAAATGTGTCACTCTCTGGCAAAATTTTGGTAGCAATCCAAGATGGCGGAACAAAATGGCGACTTAATAAAATATTTAAAAATTCAGCATGAAAAAAACTACTTAATTAACTGATTTCAAATTGTGAGCCATAACTAATTGTAGTATAGAGATGAACTAGTAAAAGTATGGTGCTAATTCCAGATGGCGGAACAAAATGGCGGCCAAATAAAATTTTTGTATTTTGAAAAAATCACCCTTTCAGGTTTTACATATCTTCGAGTTTTGGCGTCCCTAGATGCCAAAAATATGTTTTGTCATGTCCGTCCGCCGTCTGTCTGTCAATCAAAAATTAAGGCTCATGTGAGGATGGCCTAGTAATATTTTAGTTAAAATCCAGTTGCCGGAACAAAATGGCGGCCTAGTGAAACGTTGAACAAATTATTACTAAAAAACTAATTATACAATTTATCTCAAATGTTGTTAAAAAATCATTTATTATGTAGGAATCAACTGGTAAAATTTTGGTACGAGTCCAAGACGGCAGAACAACAAAATGGCGGTTGGGTAAAATATTTAAACATTCAGCCTGAAAAAACTACTTAATGAACTGATCTCGAATTGTGTGCCACTACTAATTGTAATATGGAGGGGAACTAGAAAAACTGTGGTATTAAGTAAAGATAGCGGAACAAAATGGTGGCCAAATAAAATTTTTGTAATCTAAAAAAATCACCCTCTCAGGTATTACATATTTTCGCATTTCAGCGTCCCTAGATATCAAAAAACATGTTTTATAAATTGGGTAGGTCCGTCTATCTTATCTGTCTGTCTAGCTTAAAAACTACTCATCAGATTGACTTCAAATTTTAGTCAAAAATTAAGGCTCATATGGGGATGACCTGGTAACATTTTGATAAAAATCCAATATGCCGGAACAACATGGCGGCCTAATGAAACGATAAAAAAAATGTTATTTAAAAAACTAATTATCCAATTTGCATAAAAATTAAGTAAGAGTAAGCATACGTTTTAATAGAAAACTAACTTATTCCTACAAAAACCAGAATAACTGAATCAAAGAAATAAATAAATATTATTTTAATCAAAAAGCAGTCTGCGGTCGCCCCTTTCATCTGCCGGCTTCCTCAACATACTTGGCAACATTGCGCCTTAATTTCTCGGATGGATGCAGGCTTTTCAAAGCCTGCATCCATTTAGGGGGGTCTGAACGTTGCCGTGTCTTGCGTAGCTATATTGATCTATTGTATTATGTAGGAATCAACTGGTAGAATTTTGGTACGAATACAAGATAGCTTAACAAAATGGCGGCTTAATAAAATATTTAGAAATTCAGCCCGAAAAAAGATCTAATTTCAAATTGTGTGGCATAACTAATTGTAATATAGAGATGAAGTAGTAAAACTATGGTACTAATTCAAGATGGCGGAACAAAATGGCGGCCAAATAAAGTATTTATAATCTGAAAAAGTCACCTTACCAGGTTTTACATTTCTTCGCGTTTTAGCGTCCCTAGATGCCAAAAAACATGTTTTATCCATTCTGTCGGTCCACCTTTCAGTTTGTCTGTCTGTCAGTTCGTGTCATAGCTTATAAACTGCCTATGAGATTGACTTCAAATTTTGGATAAAAATTGAGTCTCATATGGGGTTGCCCTGGTAATATTTTGGTAAAAATCCAATATGCCAGAACAAGACGGCGGCCTAGTGAAACGTTAAAAAAATATTAGTAGAAAAACTAATTATCCAACTTACCCCAAATTTTGCAAAAGAAGCAAGTGTTACATAAGAATGAACCGGTAACATTTTGGTATGAACACAAGATAGCAAAACGAAATGGCGGCCTAATAAAATATTTAAAAAATCAGTCTGAAAAAACTACTTACTAGGTTAGTTTCAAATGTTGTGCAAGCATTAAGTGTGATATAGAGATAAACTGGTAAAATTCTGTTATGAATCCAAGACAGAGGAACGAAAGGGCGGCCAAATAACATGTTAAAAAATTAACGTAAAAAATCTTCTTATTCAATTGACTGTAAATTTCGGAGAAAAATTGAATATAAAGATAAGGATAAACTGGTGCGAATTCAACATGACCTAATAAAATCGCGGTGTGTGAATGTAACAACTACTTATTGAATTAATTTTAAATTATGTGGTAAATTATTAATAATACATATAATTAATACATTTTTATTATACATTTGTTGTTAATACCTATCAAATTTAGTCCTTTTATTAATTTAAACATTTACTTCTATAAATATTAATATGAATACCTACGGTAACTAATACAGTTATTGATCGTTCCCCGTAGATGTATTTTTCGCGATAAAATAACGCGGGGCCTCGTATACTTCGCATTTAGCTGTTAGCTGCAGGTGTTCGCTGTGATTTACGACCGCCCGCAAAAAAAGCCGGCTTTTGAGAGCTTAACAAAGGAGTGAGAGAATGTTTCTTAAACTATGACAATGGCAAGGAGATTATAATTTGAAATATATATTTAGATTTCAAATTCAGGTATACACGTCAAACTGAATTAACGTTTTCTTATAAACATTTGTTCATGAAAAATAACTCGCATATCATCGTTGATTTTATCTGTGACGAGGCAATTTTTTTAACTCACAGTCAGGGTTTTAAATACTTTAATAATTCACAAGCGACTTCTTTACTCCCAAAATATAAAGGTCTACCAGACCTCATCTGGCAAACATGATCTCCTGATTTTCCGAAGATATTTTTTTAATTTGGACTCTTAAAGGAGGGAATGCAATAAAACAAGGCACATACAATTGAAATGCTTAATACCCACACTAGAAGAACATTGTATGAAATAACCCCTGGTATTTGCAAAGGTGATGGAAAATGCTTTGGAAATGACGGACATTTGCCAGACAGACAGACAGACAGAACTGAGAAGACATGGCATCTAAAGACCCTAAAACGAGAGAGAGAGAGTGAGAGAGAGAGAGAGAGAATTTAGTATAAAGGCGCGTCGACGTCTATAGGTCATTTAGCGCCTGTAGTAGTGTGGTTTACATATTATATCTTATGGTATAAAGATGACTCTTTTAAGAACTCTATCACATTCATTAAGTTTGCAGGAGTAGGATCAAAGATATTTTTAAGACTGTTGAAGTTTAAGTTGCAGGCAGTTCTAAATGGATTTAACAAGTTGCATTCGAGAAACAGGTGTTTGATAGTTAGTCGGACATTGCAATGATTACAGGTGGGAGGGGTTTCGGATTTCAAAAGGTATTCATGAGTGAGCTTTGTATGTCCAATCATGAATCTAGTAAGGACCGTGGAGTTGCGTTTGCTAAGATGACCGATGTCAAAATTAGTAAAGAATTGAGGTTTAAGCTCATGTAGCTTATTGTGGAGCTCCATGATGTCCCAATCGAGTTGTACAAAATTATTAACAATTTTCTTAAGTGCAGGAAGGATGTCCCTGCTAATGAAAACTTGGGATAGATTGGTGCCGTTATTAAGTGCATCCTTAGCCAATGCGTCCACCACTTCGTTCCCATTAATTCCAATATGACTTGGAATCCAAAGGAAAGACAATGCAATCTCCTTACGGCCAAGTTCCACCAGTAGGTCATGAATATCTTGGCATATAGGGTGTGAGGAAAAGGGGTTTTGGATGCTCTGTAGAGCGCTTATCGAGTCGGATGCAACTGTCAAGTTCCTATGGAATGATTTCTTTATGAAGGTCAGTGCCTGCATTATGACAAAAAGTTCAGACGTGAATATGCTACAATGATTATTAAGAAGAAAGCTACTTGAGCCTTCGACGCGATAGAAAACAGAGCCAGAGTGCAAGGGCGGTTTGGAGCCATCAGTATATATGAGGTTTAAGTTAATGAATTTGTGTTTTGAAGTTCCTGGGACTGATTGATAATGACTCTGTGGTTGTAATTTTTATCAAAACGTGAAAGTTCAAAGTTAAAGTAATTTTGGGGAAGGGTCCAGGGAGGGAATTTGTTAGGATGGGGGGGAAATATTCAAGGGAGGGAGAAGTTGTATTCAGCTGAAAATTTTAAGAAACGGATATTGCTGCTATAAGTGAGATTACTATTCGTATAAAGAGTCAAAGGGATTCTGGGATTGAAGAAGGGGTCGTAAATTGGTAGGTCAGGCTTAAACCAGAAATTAGTAGCATACTTTAATAGAAGTAAAGTACGTCTGTGTTGTAAAGAGATGGTTTCGTTTATGCATTGGAGACTGGAGATTGGACTGGTGTGAAAGCCGCCACAGGACATGCGAAGACATTTATTTTGGATGGAATCCAGAGTTCTAATGTAGGAATCTCTCGCTGAGGAGTAAACTATGCAGCCATATTCTATTTTTGATCGGATAACTGATTTGTGGATTTTAAGTAGGGAGTTGTTATCTGAACCCCAATGAGAGTTTGAAAGCATTTTGAGCAAACGAATGTCTTTGGAACACCTGGAGCGGAGAGATTTGAAATGATCCCTCCAATTTAGTTTATTGTCGAAGATTAGCCCTAGGAATTTAATATGTTCCGTTACGGGTATTTCAGAATTTTGGAAAGACAAGATATTCATTTTTGGACAATTTCTCTTACGACAAAAGTGAACAACAGAAGATTTGGAAGGGAAGAAGGTAAAACCGTGTAGGAGAGAGAACTGATTCAGGCGATTAAGACCTGTTTGTAGGAGTCTTTCTGAAATTCTAATACTACTACTGCCGTAGTATAGTACTATATCATCTGCGTATAATTTATAAGATAATTGGGGAGGTATAAAGTGGCGAATATATCCAGAGCAACTATAAACAAGGTAGGACTGAGCACAGAGCCCTGGGGGATGCCATTCTCTAATGGGTACTCATCTGAGAGCGTTCCATTTATGCGAATTCTTAAAGTTCGGTTTCGCAAAAAATTGCTAATAAATATGGGGAGATGTCCTCGGAGGCCCCACTTAAACAAAGTCTTAAGAAATATCCTATCGCCAAGTGATATCGAACGCTTTGGAGAAATCAAGAAAGGCTGCAATCAGATGGTGTTTTGTGGCAAAGGTCTCCTGAATATCCATTTCCAGGCCAACCAGGTGGTCTAGGGTAGACCTCCTTTTACGGAAGCCAAACTGATGCTTGTCCAATAAAGAATTCTTTTCCAGGTACCAGCAGAGTCTGAAGTTAATCATTCTCTCAAGAATCTTGCCCAAGTGATTAGTAAGAGATATAGGTCGGTAGCTGTCTGCAGTTGTCGTGGGTTTATTATCCTAGAGTCCGGAAAAATCCCACTAGTTCATATGAGATTGTATATTTCTAAGAGGAAGTCAATGGCAGATGAAGGGAGGTTAACAATCATCGGTATAAGTACTTCATCCGGACCAGGAGCGCTGTTTCTGCTGGAAGAAATGGCATGAGAAAGTTCTTTAGAGTTAAAGGGAAAGTTGTATGAGAATTCCGTATTGCTTCCGATTCAGAAAGGAGTTGCTGTAATTCTCATTAGTGGATTGATTACTGTAGTATTGGGCAAAGCAATTACCAATGTCAACTGTGGACAGGACAAAAGTGTTGGAATTTGTGGCTGGATGTCTTGGGGCAAGTCTGAATATAGCTAAAAATGTGGAACGCTTCACGATTTTGCGTGTCATCCTTGCGCAGGGGCCATGCTTATCTTCTCGGTATCGTTCCAATTTTAGTATATGTACCGCCGAAGCGAGTACCCTAAAACGAGAAGATCTGCAAAATCCTCGGAGGGTAATTTTTCTACGACTAAAATACTTCCCTTTTTCATGGGAAGTAAAAAAGTGCTCTCAGTGCTAAAACAAATATGGCTCAGATATCTGGGATTTCCCACGATCCTTCCTGTCATAATCCCGCAAAACTCTAGTCAGGATCATTTTCGGTTAAGTCGTGGACAATTCTCATTTTACCAGAATGAAATTTGTTGATTTTAAAAATGCTTTTAATGGACGAACGCTAATAGTATATGTCTCAGCTTCTTGCTTAATACTTCGTCGGGGATCAACAACCAATTGAGATGACCCGAACTTTCATGTCTTCGCTAACTTTAGATTAAAAATCTAGCATTAACTTCTGAAAGTGTTTCAAATAATCAAAAACAAAATCGCAAAGTTACTTTCTGGAATGTATTTGTAATTTGCTGATTCAATGAGTCAATAAAGGTACATATTTAATGCCAAAAAGAGACATACATATTCAAAATTACCAGTGAACATAATATATTTTTATTAACAACCTATTATATGCCCTTATTACCCCATAAAATAAATATATGTAACAGGAACTAAGCCCTGGGAGTTTTAAATTAAATTTTGAAACAGATAGGTATTAAAGTTATAGGGGCTAATATAGTCTAGTATGTTATAACAAAACCCCAACCGCTAATATTGAAAATTTACGCTGAAGAGTATTCTGCTATTAATTTCGAGAAAATTTAGATGAAATTGACAAATATTGTATAAAATCTGCAAATAAAATTTAAATCCTAAGAAAATGTATTAAAATATTTTGTAATAAAATAGATTTCTTAATATTATTTGAAGTTATTATTTGATTTGAGTTATTAGATTATACAACATGAAAACTACACGCATTTTTTAACGTAAACTTAATTTTAAAATGAAGTTTAAAAATATTGTAGATGTAATTATTCAAAAGCATTTATTAGATCTAAAAAAGGCAGCAGGAGTAAAACTCTCGACCAGTTCTTACGGAATTGCACTAGCCTTTCAAAATAAGAAATATTAGGGCTCAAAACAGAATTTAAAGCGGATATATTCATTAACGGAAATTAATCAAAGGAGATCGCCAGAATTTCACAAGTAACAAGGTGGAACGTTGCAAAGAGAAGTATGTGGCCTATTTGATATGTAAGGTTCCAGAAAGTAGGAAATTCTCTTAGCCCCGTTTCGCCTAAAAGGGCGAGCAGCTTAAAGTAAATTTCAAAGGCGATAAAGTAGAATCCGGCGAGTTTTTTCAATTACCAGGATATGTTCCTGAATAGTCACCCTATATATATATATATATATATATATATATATATATATATATATATATATATATATCATCATATGATTCAGGTTGTGTTTTAAATACTGAAGATCACCTCTAACGATAACGACATTAAAACTGTTACCTAAAATCAACACTTCAAGCTGCACTATACAATCTAAAGAAGACATTTGATTCATACACATTGGACTTTCTGAATTCCATCGAGTCTATACTATATAGGGTCCTTTCTAAGCAATGGTCCGTATTATCGTCGGTCCCTCAAGAACCGAACTTTTGTTCAAGCTAAACTTAACCTATTTATTACCTAACCTTTAATTTATTGTTGTCCATTTGAATTGGGAAAGACAATGTTAAGTTATTCATAGCCAAGGAAAAGAACTTATTTACAACGATCGCAGAAACTACAATTTAGACAATAAATATCAACAGCAAATAAATACGAAAGAAAAATAAGAAAACATAAAAACAACAATAAGAAGCTAGTGGAACTAAAGGCTACTTGTTACTAAATCGGTTACATGGTGTACAAAAAAAAATGTTTTGTCAAACACAAAACCCCTAAAAAGTCTTTAAAAAGATCTGGGCAGGTTGTAATAACACTTTTGATATAGTTAAAGTTAACTCAGGTATTTTTTCTTGCACATGTCGTCACATTGCATTTAGACACATTTAAATCCAGACGAATCACAATTCACCAATCATGCAAAATATTAAGGTGTCACTGTAGCTCGATGCAATCATTTTCAGTGGATATATTTATATATATAGAAACATTTTTCAGATCCTCAGCACAAAGCAAACAGTAGACTGAAAGTCTGTCAGGATGTTGTTAATAAAAGCGGTCTAAATAAAGATCCCTTGAGAACTTGTGAAGTTGCCAAATAATCGCTCGACTTGGCCCCACCATAAGCCACCAACTGCTTTCTGTTATACAGATACAAAGTAAAAAACAATGTTAACTTGAAAAAATTAGCGGTAATAGAAATAGGCCTAAAATTGGCAATGTCCAGTTTGTCATCTTTTTTGCGGATCAGATAGACGTTAGAACACTTTCAGATATCTGGCGTCGCACAATTGGTTAGACCCTTACTGAAAATTATTGACAGTAGATAAGAGAACCCATGCGCAACCTCTGACAATGTACGGTGGAACGCGCAGTCCCCTGACCTCACTATATTAGATTTCTTCTTATGGGGACGTTTAAAAAATTTAGTTTATTCTCGGCCGTTACCAAAGATTTTAAGGGACAGCATATCTAATGCAGTTCATTTAATTCCTTACAATACGTTTGAAATAGTTACTGCAAATTTAGAGTTTGTTGGAGAAGTGTGCTGAACGGGGTGGAAGCTACGTTGAATAATAATAATATTAATGTCTTAGTTTATAATTTTTCCATTTTTTAGTTTATTTCAATTATTAATTTAGTCGGTTTATTTGGCTTCACAATAAATAAAATACGTTTAGTTATTTTTAGTCTGTATTCAAGAATATTTTCATTCGTCCACCAGGTCTGAAAATAAAAGCGGGTATTAATACCCGCATCACTAAAAAAGGGGCTGTTTTACCATTATTTTAACGGTACCTAGTTAAAAAAAATATCGTCTTTTAAGACCTCTTTCAGATGCAGATTTGTTATATGGAAAACAGAATCACAGTACTAATTCTTTGGCAATTAATGGTGAATCTTGTTTTTAACGTCGGATACAGTCGCCGAAAAATTTCTACGGAGATGCTGTATTCAACATAATGAACGTCCCACGCAAATATCTGCGTATGAAAGAGGTCTAAGAGTGTAAATCTACTATCTCCATACTTTACTAAAAAGGGCTTTTCTGGTAGCCAGGGCTGCATATATAAAAATTGAATAAAATTTTTAGTTCCTGTAAAATCTGAATTTAAGGAGTTAGCAAATTATAGTATATTATTCAACGAGTATATTATGAAGCTACGCTCATGTTGCGAACACATAATTAATAGCCATTATATGCGAGTAGAATACTATACGTTTTCTACGATTGTAGAACTTTTTTCGTACTAAAATAAGGTTTTTTTTCAAGATTTTATTATGTTTTTGAGCCTTCACCAATCCATAATAGTTTGATACACTAATTCATATTTTTTTTGTAAATTTCGGGCAATAGACTTGCAGAGGTCCTTTTGGCCGCTTCTAAAACGTCTAGTGTGGTACAAATTTCTTCGAAGCTAATTGCAAATTTCGATATGAATAATTATATGATTTAACTCTTGGGGGCAATTGTTCGAGACACATCGAAGCATTGCAGCCAGGGCACACTTATTGTATGTTTAATGTTGTATAATCCAGTCTGACTTATGAGAGGTGCACCTTTTGAATGCTAAATTATTATAAAATGTTCTTGTGGTTTTTATAAATTTTAAAAGTTGAGCGATAGCAATTCATATATTAATGGTATAATAAGCTATGATATTATCAGAAACATCGCTTTGGACTTTTGGACGACAGGCATTTTACGCGCTTTTTACATAACCCAACATTGTTGGGTTATGAAATTCATAGTTCAACTGCAAACGCGTCTTTAATGAAGTTATTGTGTAACAGTCGTACAAAAATACTTTTAACGGACGATGTATTCTAACACCAAAGTGTCAAACAGAGTACTGTCCTTATATCTGGTGAGATGATCAAGGTTTACCTTCATTTTAAATAGGACTTATCTTTCCAGCCACAATCAAATTAAAATTCAATAAAATACACTATATTTGAGATATGTGCATAAAAATTAGTGCTAAATATCTTTTTCTAATTAAATTTGTCGATATCTATTCAAATAAATGTACTTTATTCGAGAGCATTTTCTGTCTTTTACTTGTATAAAAGCAATTTGAGTAATATTTTGTACAGTGCCATTTTGGACCTTGCAGGACTTGAATGTATATACACATATACACACACACCTACACCCACACACACAAACACCTATATATATATATATATATATATATATATATATATATATATATATATATATATATATATATATATATATATATAAATAAGTAGGAAGTTTAACGGCCATTCGGAAAATTAATTCTGCCTTTGATAAGCTTATTCAGGTTATAAAGTCCAAAAATCATGGACCATTATACCGACAAGCTTTTAAGCATTTTTCATCATCTCTACCCACCCAATTGACGAAGTTTCGCCCTTTTGGGGTTCATCAGGCCAATGCAGCCATATGGTAGAGATGATGAAAAATATTCAACGGCAGTTTGAATATATACGATGAAAATTTAAGGCAGTAAGAAATTAACCCAAAGAGTAAAGAGGTGGCATCTATGGGTATCAGTGTGAGGCTTGTTATTTGAACCTCCAGTAGCAATGTAGAAGTACATAGATATAAAAGGTAAAAACACAAGCGCGATATGCGTAGGCTTTCAATTTTTTGTTTGCCGGGCGATACCAACTATTTTGTTGGCGAAACGACGGCTCCAAAAGATGAAAATCCATGATACCGGCTTTTTTAGGCCAAAGTTTCAATAAGAACAAGAAAGTAAATAACGTCCGTAGATAAATTAGTAGGAAGTTTAACGGCCATTCGGACAATTAATTCTGCCTTTGATAAGCTTATTCAGGTATAGGGTCGAAAAATCATGGACCATTATACCGACAAGCCTTTAAGCATTTTTCATCATCTCTACCGGCACAATTGACGACGTTTCGCCCTTTTGGGGCTCATCAGGCCAATGCAGCCATATGGTAGAGATGATGAAAAATATTCAACGGCAGTTTGAATATATACGATGAAAATTTAAGGCAGTAAGAAATTAATTATATTTTAATTAATTCATTAATTAAAATATAATTTACATCTATGTACTTCTACATTGCTACTAGAGGTTCAAATAAAAAGCCTCACACTGATACTCATAGATGCCACCTCTTTGGGTTAATTAATTAATTAATATATATATATATATATATATATATATATATATATATATATATATATATATATATATATATATATATATATATATATATATATATATATATATATATATATATATATATATATATATATATATATATATATATATATATATATATATATATATATATATATATATATATATATATATATATATATATATATATATATATATATATATATATATATATATATATATATATATATATATATATATATATATATATATATATATATATATATATATATATATATATATATATATATATATATATATATATATATATATATATAATACTCAAATTCAACCACATAATTTAACAAAATCCGAGACTTCGAATATTTGGAAATAGTACCATCAGGCACGCTAAGCAAATGCGAAATCTGTTATCGACTTGGCAAAGTAAAATATTAAATGATCAGTCGGTAAAATTTTACTTCTCAAATAAAGAGCAATGTAGAGTAATATTAATGGATAGACAAAATTCGCTTCCACTGAATACAGATATACAGTTCATTTTTAAAAGTCACATTTGTAATCATTGTTATTCAAAAAAATTCAATGAACATGAAGAATCTTCAGACTTGAAAAGGTTTAATGAGGAGGGATATAAAGAGTTTTTATCAGTATCATGAAGATTAAAAATTAGTTTGTTTTTTGGGCTCCTACTGTTAACCAATTATTAATAATCTCTGAACTAGAACGACTGTGCAGATAAAATGAATGTAAATAGATACTACATATATACAGGGTTATTCACGCTCAAGTATCTGGGGAACCAATGAATAGATTATTTGGAAATTTTGACTTTGGCCATAAATAAATATAAACTCCCTTTTTAAAATATTTTAAATTGTGCGGTGTTGCCGATGGTAACAACCGTTTTCTAAATAGAATGCAGTATTACATTTTTGTATGGTCCTGAATGTTCTAAGCACATTTTATTATGTTTCCTTTACCTAAATTCTACTGTTTTCGAGAAAATGGCGCTTGAAAATTAACATTTTTGACCATTTGAAGCTCCGTAGCTCCCAAACGACTTAGTTTGCAACAAAATAAATTGCACTTTTCTAGTTAGTTTTTAATTATTTATCTCCTGACACCAATTTCAACTTTGACAAGAACGTCAAGTTTTGTCAAACCAGAAATTGGTGTGAGGAAATAGATAATTAAAAACTAAGTTAAAAAAGTGAAATCCATTTTGTTCGTATGGTAGATACAGAGCTTCAAAGGGTCAAAAATGTCAGTTTTCAAGTGCCATTTTCTTGAAAACAGTTAAATTTATGTATGTAAAACTGAAGTCTGTCAATAGATAAAGCACTAGTCAGTTTGTTTATATAGATAGACAACTTAATATACAAAATCGGTCCCGTATTTGGCTGCGTCTAGCGTCTGTAGTAAAGTGGCGGCTATTCAGGTGAAGTAGGTGAAGTGCTACTTCACCAGGAAAAATAAACAAGCAAACATCTAACTATATTTATTATATATCTGTTAAAATTTTAGTTTTTACGTTCATTTATTCACCTAATTGGTAAAAAATAAACTGTACATCTCGAATAAATATTTTACTTGTCCGCTGGCGGCATGTCTTTTTAAAACTTTCAATCGAACTTTATTATAAAAACTATAACAGTGGTGCAAACCGCTTTGACTTTGCTGGAGGTGCTATGTTTAGTTTACGATTTTCCTACTAAGTTGCCATGATAACGCGTATCCGATGACGTCGAGCCCAGCGCCATACAATGCTCTCGGTGAATTGCAGGCGCAGTACACTACACCCACGTGTCGTTCAGTTTCCGGTGGTTGTTTACTTTTATTTTGGCGGATTTCGCTACAACCGGTAAGTTCCTTTGCAGCTAACTTGACTGTTTTGTGTTATATTTATTTATGGTGTTATTACAACTTCAAATTCGAAGTTAATAAATGTGATTGTTGAAGACTGGAATAAATTAAAAGAGGTCTTTGAATTTATTACAAACTGTAACAAATCTGATGAAAAATCAATCCGTCTTGCGGAAGGATTTTTAGGTGAGATGAACGATTTTGAATTCACGTTTCTGGCATTAGTGTTTATTGATATTTTCTCAATCACGGACACACTATTTGACGTTCTTCAAAAAAAATCGCTTGACATTCATTTTTGCACATCCAATATAAAACGCTGTCGTGAGGCGCTCTGTAAAAAAAGAAATGAACATTTTCTAATACCATGTATGATAAAGCAAAAGCTTGCTAAGCTTTCACCTGAAGAAATTAGGGCTAAGTATAGAACCCTTTTTTATGAAATATTGGACCATATTTTAATGGAAATGGTAGGGGAGACCGGGGCAGGTTGCATCAAAAAATGGATAGTATTTTTTTCTTAGGTTATCAGGTAAATAACATTCAGAGTCAGGTGAAAAAAATATCTATCTGTATTTCGCTAATACATCAAAATATAATAAGAGGCTTAAAAAAATTAATTAACGCTTATACGCATATATTTCTTGACCAAGTCATGTGTTGCAATTTACCTCATTTGTGGAGCAACTTGCAACAATAAGATGGGTAAGTTGCAACATACTACTCTGGTTCATCTGAGTATTCAGAAAAGCAATTTATACATATATAAAATGGATCAGATTTTGCGAAGTGGTCGTGGGCCCACATTTTACATTTTGTGCATTGTAACCAGTCTTCCTTCTCTTTTTCGCCCTGGTAAATTTCGTTACAAACTAGACACAACGTGTCGTCATCCTCAGAAGAAATTTCCCAGTCATCATCTTTCTTAGGATGCTTTCTCGCTATGGTTTTTCTGAACTATATGAATGAGTGGTTCATCATCTGAAGAGTCATTGGGGCATATTTGTCGAACTTCTGGCCCTTTCTTACATGATGTTAATTTTTTCATTTGTCTTGGTTTGTCAATATTTGTAGACGTTTTTTTCTTTCTTTCATTTCTCAGTTTTTCCTCATTTTCCAAAGCCTCTTTTTCAGGTGTGTCGGTTAATATGGCAGTTTTTCTTCTTTTCTTACCTCTTTTAGACTGAACCACGCGTGGGGGGCTTTAGGAAAGGGTCTGACCAACTCCGGGCTAAATTTTGAGGTGCTTGGTTGCTGCTCATCAGGAAAATCTTTAGAAAAGGGTCTAACACACTCCGGGCTAAATTTTGAGGTGCTTGGTTGCTGCTCATCAGGAAAATCTTTAGGAAAGGGTCTAACACACTCCGGGCTAAATTTTGAAGTGCTTGGTTGCTGCTTATCTGGGGTGCCAGGAAAATCCAAAGTATGTGTACTAACTGCTTCTGTGTCTGGATTCGGTGTACCGGCCACTTTCGACGTTTGATCCATTTTATCAATGCTGCTTAGCGATTCCGGTTGTGGCCGATCCGTTGTAAAAGCTGGTGCAAAATCAGATTCAGTGAATATATTAAGATTCACAGGATAAACTCCAGAAGCTGAAAAACCTGAAGTGATATTTTTAGGAGTTACCGCATTTAAAAATACAAGCTTTATGATCTGTGGCAAATCAAAAATAGTAAGAGTTTTTCCTGGGTTGTTTACCAACCAAGCACTAATACCTGAGCTGCAGCATTTTTTAAAGGGTCCAAACACTGCTACATCTAACGGTTGCAACCGATGTGAGCAGTGTGGTGGAAAAGAGACCATAATAACACCGTTTTCTTTGCATAGATTGAGAACTTTACAACTTAAGTGGGATGAATGATTGTCTAATAATAAAATCACTGGAGTTTCCTTCGATGGTTTGACATGTGAGATGAAATGCTGCATAAAAATATAAAACGTATTTTCTTGCATCCAGCCGGATCCATTTGCCTCGCCTATGCAACCGGAAGGACCATCGCGGATAAAATATTCTCTGAAACGTTTCCTTGGGAATATGAACATAGGTGGTATGAAATTTCCTTGGGCATTTACGGCAACCGCAAGTGTGATCATTTCTCCTCGCTCAGCCGAAGTAATGGATCCTACCTGCTTAGCACCTGTAAAGAAACAACATAGTGCATTAAACAGAAATCAGTATAGGATATTAAATGTGTATTTACCTTTTTGTGCTAATACTTTTCTTGGGCGAAGAACGGTTGACACCCCCGTCTCGTCCATATTCCATATTCTAGAAGCTTGAAATTGGCTACGCGATAGAACATCCATGAGCTTGGCAAAAAACATGTCTACGTTTGTGCGATTAAAACTGGAAGCTCTGGCAAGGCTTGTGGCTTCGGGCTGGCGGATAGAAATGTCGGTGTTTCTCTTAATAAACAGATTTAGCCACTCCACTCCAGCTTTTTCGTGGTCATCCCAAGAAGAAGGAACTTGAATATTATGTAACTTTGCACATTGATATGCTAACTTGCGGACCCCAATCGGATCAAGTCCAAACATAATATCAATGCATTTTTTGATATACTTCACAAAAATTTGTTCTTGTTCTCTATTAAATATTCGTCGTGGCTTGGCATAACCGCTATCTGGCATTTCTATTGTATGCTTCGTTTCGCGAAATTTTTTTGTTTTCGCTACATATCGTGAAAGCGTTGAATAATGAATATTAAAATCTTTAGCGATTTTTCTAATAGAAAACTCTTTATTCCCAATATTTTCTAATACTAATTGGGCAGCGCGTTTAATAACATTATCCGGAGTCGTACCCCTCTCGGTTTTTTTCTTATAATTTCTCATGATCCCTAGAAAAAGAAAATTTATATGAAGCAATAAACTAAAATGATGGAATAAAATGAAAATGGGGCACGTTGCAACACCGGGGTAAGTTACAACACCGTTGCAAAGTGTTGCAATTTGCCTCAATTTGACCTTCCTAATCTAATCTCTAAATTTTTTTCTTGTTTTGTAGACATCCCAATTATTATCTAGGCAATAAACACGTAATATATGTGCTATAACTTACCACTAATGACACGTGTGAAAAACAAAGCAGAGAGGTTTAATTTATTAAAAAACTGTTCAAAAATATTACACTCAACAATCACAAATCAAGTAACCTGCGAAAAAACCGTCTGTCATTCGACAAGAATAAAGTGCGTTCGCCAACACGTTTGCCAGTCGATATTGAATGGAAGAGTGCGTTCAACAGATTTTTAAATATAATTGTGCCTTAGATATCAAGTGTGTTGCAACTTATCCGTGTTGCAACCTGCCCCGGTCTCCCCTACTAAGATTTCAAGACTGTGAAAAACTTACATTTTCATGTTTGACCCGTTTGAAAATTTGTTACAGTTATATGGGGAAATATTTTCAAAAAGTCAACGACTTAAAAATGAGCTTGGACTTAATTTTACCAATGAAAGTAATTGGAATATATCACTGCAAGAGCAAGTGAAAAAAATTAATAAAAACAAACATATTTTTACCGAAGCATATAAATAGTTTTCTCTTATTTTGACAACACCGTCGACAAGTGCTTCAGTGGAAAGAAGTTTTTCTTGCTTCAAATGTGTAAAAACTTATTTAAAAAATACAATATCTCAATAAATGCTTACTTCTCTTGGCAATATTTCAATTCAAAAGGAATTTCTGGAGGAGATTAGGGCAACTCATCCATTTTATGAGGATGTTATGAATAAATTTGCAGCTATGAAGGATAGGAGAATTGATTTAGTATACAATATATAATTTAGGTAAGTCGTAAAAAAATATTCTACCCCCTCTACATATAAAAAAATTCTGGAAAAAAAATTATAGCGATATTTTCTTGCTTCATTTGCACTTCACTTACCTTTTCACCCGCGAGTGCTGTAGTCTTCAAGATTTTTTTACAAATAATATAGGTTGTTTCTAATTAATGCTCGTAGTGTGTGTACGCATATGTTTTTTATTTTAAGACTTAGCAAGTGGATAAGTTGGAATGTTGTAAAATGTAAATGCAGCCCTAGAACAAAACATATTTATTTAGGAAAGTTCATACAGCTATAACCATCTTTAAATTTGTGATACTTAATAAATGAATAGTAGCGGCAATTTTAGCATTTTCATCGGTGGAAAATTCTACGTAAATATAAAGAAAAATATAATTTTTAAACTAAACATATTGTTATTGCTAGCTATACTTAATTTAGAGAGTGTACGTAGATTTTCTAGTCCAACTAGTCTAACCATTGCTTTATTCACCAAAATATGATCTGATGGTTTATTAACCTACTACATTCTAGTGTTTTTTATTAACTATTGAACCAAAACACCTATAGAAATCTAATATGTGGTATTAGCATTAATTTTGCTAACACTGTATAATACAGACGGAAACAAACGAATACTTGACATTTTAACCTTATTCGTCTGAAACGTTTGCATAAAAGTGACGACAAAGTAGGTCAAAGAAAACTTACGAATAAAGTAGGTCAAAAACAGGGTCAACTAAATATTGTAAATAACGTAATCATTGCATGTATTGTTTCAATATGTGAACGTAGCAAATTAGTTAATAAGGTGGCAAATTTAAACTTTCGCTAAAATAGACATATTGTGTATACAGAATTAAAATCTTCCAATTTTGTAGATTCAGAAAAGCTGTTTTATTAAAGTAGATTATGTGGGAAAACAAATCAATGAATATTTCTGAGTGGAACTGGATAATAAAATTGTGCATGGTAATTTCATAAATTCCCTTAGAATTTTAAAGTAAATATTTAGGACATCACATATTTTCTGGATTTTAACGATTAAAAACATTCAATGTAATCGAATAAGAGCCACATCACATACGATTTGTTGGACCCTTGTATATTAAAAATAATGTTATTATCAATTTCAGGTTGAATTGATGAATTATACAATTCTAGAATGAAGAATTTTAATGTCAACTTTCTTCTGTAAAAGAAATAACAATACAAGAGTTTTAATTTGAAAATGGTCTTAAAAAAATTATTAGGGTCAATATTAGATTGAAATACTACATTCTTTACAACATATTAATGCAACGTATATTCACAATATACGAAAACCCCGATTATCCGTGTTTCCATACGCAATAAAACATAAAGAGTGACATCTATATACTTGGTAAATTTAAATAAAAATAAGATTCTAAGATTTAATACTGCAATATACAACATTATATATTAAAAATCTTAAAATATATTGAATTGTTAAATTTGTTGCGTGCACATAACTTTCTTTATGTTTCAATGTCTAATTTTTTTGTATCTTTTATTTATTTAAAAAATATCAAATTTTTAAATATATAAAAGATATAGATATCCTATCTACAATTAATTTAAAAAACATTTAGTGGTCTAATTATAAAAAGACATTTACAATTTTTCTAAAACTGATTTAAAATTTTATACTATTGACAAATAATTATTACAAAATTTTTAACCTTATTTTATTAATTTTTTAATAATTATTTGTCAATAGTATAAAATTTTAAATCAGTTTTAGAAAAATTGTAAATGTCTTTTTATTATTCGACCACTAAATGTTTTTTAAATTAATTGTAGATAGGAAAGGAAAGCCTTATATACCAAAAAAAAAGGAATGAGCAATTTTTGAGAAAGCCTACTATGATAGGCGAAACGTCAAGTTAATCCCATTGTTTGATTTTGCAAGTAAACCTATACTCGAGAAAGAATTCGAATTAATATATAAATATATATATATATATATATATATATATATATATATATATATGTATATTATATATTTATATATATATATATATATATATATATATATATATATATATATACACTAAATTTAATAGAAACAAAAACGTACGTAATTGCTGCAGGCAGACTGAAACCTTTTTTATCAGGCTGATAAAAAAAGACAATTTAAAAAAGAACGAGGCTTCGGTCTGATTTTTGTAGAACGCACTGTATTAAGCGGAAAAAGAATTGTAAACAAGAGTTACACAGATGTATAATTTTAGAGTTCAAATTGTTTTTAGCTTAATACAGGCTGTGAGGATAGTTTTTATACCTATTGTTGAAAATATCTCCAACAATAGCAGCGTTCTACTGAAACCAACTGAACCCTCATTCTTTCTTAATTTTCCTTTTTATCCACTTTCGATCTATCTTTTTACATTCTTCGTAAAGGAAAGTATTGCAATCGTGGAAAAATCTTCATCCGAGATTTTTTCAAATCTTTACGTTTCAAGGTCCCTAGATGCCGAAAAACATGTTTTCTGAATTCCGTCGATTGGTCTGTCTGTCGTTCGCGGTATAGCTGAGAAACTGTTTATTCCATGGACCTCAAATTTTGAGCAAAATTAAAGGTCATATAGGGATAATATGGTAGCATTTCTTCTGTGCATTTGAAGATAAAGGCTTCACCAAAATATATTTATATCAACCAGTTTGATGAACATATAATATATAGGGTGCTGCATTTAAAAGACGACAAAGTCTCTAAATAAAAATATGCAAAAGATTCGTCTATGTACCGCGAGTGTGCGGAATTTTGAAAAAAGGAAAAGTACTTAAATATTTTCATAACTCATCTTGCTAATATCAACTTAAAGAGATTGTTAAGGCGATTTCATATATTTATACATATGCGAATACAGTAAATATAGGCAATTATTGACAACATGTATTTTAATTTCGTAAAACCTAAAAGTCTAAACGGATTTTCATGAATATATGGGCTAGCCGAAATTCAATTGGCCGAAGACAATTGACCGAAAAACAAATTGGCCAAAAAAATAATTGGGCGAAAAATAAAGTAGTAGAAAAACAAATTGACCGACAAACAAATTTATATAATAATATATGAATATTGAAAAACGAAACTTTAACCTACTTACCTTAAACCTTGAATCTTTTCCAATAAAAAATAAAAAAATTGGTAAATTTCCATACCCGGACTTTCCTCGTTATGAATATTTCCTTTTATAATGGAGTGTGACCCAATTTAATTCAGTACATTAGTAACACATATAGGTACTGTCTTTTCAAAATCATTTTTTTAGGCGCCATTGTGTTCCATCATATTGGATTCTTACCAATATTTTACCAGTTTCTACTTATGCCACACTTGATTTTTCGTCATAATTTAACACACACACCACCATTTTGTTACATCATGTTGAATTCGTTCCAGTTTATCCCTATATCACATTTAATTTTTCTCTAAAAAGTCAATTGAATAAGATTTTTTTACGTTGATTTTTTAAAAAAATATTTGGCTGCTAGTGTTTTCCACCATCTTGATTTCGTGCCACAACTGAACCATTTGTTATCTATATCATACTTAATGCTTGCATAAAATTTGAAATTAATCTAATAAGTACTTTTTCAGGCTGATTGTTTATATTTTATTATGCTACCATTTTGCTTTGCTGTTTTATATTCATACCAAAATGTTACCAATTGATTTCTATGTAACAGTTGATTTTTGTGCAAAATTTGTCGTTAATAATAATATGGATATTATTTATTTTAGTAATATTTTTTTTAACGTTTGACTAGGCCGCCATCTTGTTCCGGCATATTGGATTTTTACCAAAATATTAACAGGTCATCTCCCTATGACCCTCATTGTTTGACGAAAATGTGTCAAGTCAATCTGATAAGTGTTTTGTCACGAACTGACAGACGGAACGACGGAATTTTTAAAGCGTATTTTTTGGCATCAAGAATTAAAAGGTTAAGGTATGTAAAACTTGAGAAGGTAATTTTTCACTATTACAATCATTTTATTGGGCCGCCATTTTGTTCCGTCATCTTGAATTAGTACCATAGTTTTTCTAGTCCCTCTATACTACAATTAGCTTTAACACACAATTGTGTAGTGTTTTCAGACTAAATTATTAAATATTTTATTAAGCCGCGATGTTGTTCCCCCATCTTGGATTCGTACTAAAATTTTACCGGTTGATTCCTACATAATAATTAATTTTTGTGCAAAATTTAAGGTAAATTGTGTAAATAGTTTTTTAATAATATTCTTTTTACATTTCACTAGGTTGTCATATTGTTTTACCATATTAGATTTTTACCAAAATGTTACCCCTAATTTTTGACAAAAATTTCAATAGAGTAAATAGTTTTTTAGCTATGCCGCGAAAAGACAGACTGACGGAACTGAGAAAAAATGTTTTTCAGCATCTATGGACCCTGAAACCTAAAGATCTGAAAAAATCTCGGAGGGTTATTTTTATCACGATTACAATACTTTCCTCTACGAAGAATATAAAAAGACAAATAGAAAGTGGTTAAAAAAGAATATTAAGAAAGGATTCATTCAGTTGGTTTTCAATAGAACGCTGCTATTGTTAAAGATACCTTCTACAGTGGCTTTAGAAATCTCGGTATAAAAACTACTCCCACACACTGTATTTAGCTAAAAACAATTTGAGCTTTAAAAACAAATACATCTGTATAACTCTCGTTTATAATTTTTTTAGATTAATAAAATATGTGTAATTTTTCACGATTACAATACTTCGCTTTTACGAGGGAAGAAAAAAATGTACCAAAGTTAAGCCTGATATAGTATTAGATTGCGCTAGTTGTTGCACCTGCATTATATTAGCTATATATCTATTATTGATAACTTTGTTGACACACCCGGTGCGGATCCACTTAGCGGTACCGATTATTGGTTTGAGGGGTAATCTTAAATATATAAGACGAAACCGTCATATCTCTTTCTATACCGGCTTTAACGACGGTTGAAGTGACAAACCTGGTGCTAGCCCGGTGCATTTAGTGTATAGCTGTTTTCTCCGATGTATTTTCTTTTCGGCCAATTGGCGGAATCCCGTCGGCTACTGCTCTATACAACGTAATATATTCATAATTTTAAATCGTGTTTTTAAGAATATATCGGATTTAAAAAAGTTGAATTGTCATGTGCACATAATTTTCTTGTACTTATATTTCAATGTGCAGTTTTTTAGTTTCCTTTATATGACAAAAAGTAACAAAACAAAATGTTATATT
Organism: Kuschelorhynchus macadamiae; assembly: GCA_030620095.1. Taxonomy (NCBI): domain Eukaryota; kingdom Metazoa; phylum Arthropoda; class Insecta; order Coleoptera; family Curculionidae; genus Kuschelorhynchus; species Kuschelorhynchus macadamiae. The sequence goes on along the minus strand of JAUTXW010002341.1, from coordinate 200,983 downwards.
AAAAATATATGTTTTTCAGTTATTCGTGACCTATTTATGAGTCCACAGCTTATGGGATTGTTTTATAGTAAAATTTGTTGGCAGAATTTTTGCTCGAAAAATAAAACCAAATGACAATAAAAAAAAGTTAGTCAAGTAATTTATTCTGCCTCTCAATTTTGGTATTTTTCAAAAAGTGCCAAAAAACCTCGCTTCAAAATTTTAAAAAATGGTTAAGGAAAAGTTTTTTTTTATTTTATAGCTAATGCTTGATGCTTTTTCACTTTACCTAATTTACGCAAACCTGAATTAAACCATCTATTTTTGTTAAGTCATCGCTTAAAAGCATTTGCTTAATTCATTTATTACTTTAAACGACATTTTATTGACGAGACCACAAATAAGTCCAAAAAAAATCGTTCATCTTGATGGAAAGTTTATCCAGTTTCGACAATTTATTGTAAAATATTTTTAAATAACTGAAGCATAAACTAGCCTATGAAAACAATTGAATACATTTTTCGTCAAACGATTCTATATATATATATATATATATATATATATATATATATATATATATATATATATATATATATATATATATATATATATATATATATATATATATATATATATATATATATATATATATATATATATATATATATATATATATATATATATATATATATATATATATATATATATATATATATATATATATATATATATATATATATATATATATATATATATATATATATATATATATATATATATATATATATATATATATATATATATATATATATATATATATATATATATATATATATATATATATATATATATAGGTCCGAAAAAAAAATGAAGTAATTGTGACTGAGGTTTTGGTAGTGTCACATATATTGTCAATTTTAAAAAAATATCATTTTTGACGTTTCGGCAGGAACACCCTTGCCTTTCTCAAAAAATGTTTATCCTAAAACCAAAAAACAAAACCCTACATTTCACAATAAAAACCTATCACTTTTAACTTACCATGAAACGTAATTAATCATTTAAAATTAAAATCTTAATAAAGGACAAATTTCACTTATTTTTACGAACATACGAAAATAACAAAAAAGACGACAACAACATATCGTTTGCTGCTCGCTCGACGACAACAACGATATGTTGTTGTCGTCTTTTTTGTTATTTATGTTCGTAAAAATAAGTGAAATTTGTTCTTTATTAAGATTTTAATTTTAAATGATTAATTACGTTTCATGGTAAGTTAAAAGTGATAGGTTTTTATTGTGAAATGTAGGGTTTTGTTTTTTGGTTTTAGGATAAACATTTTTTGAGAAAGGCAAGGGTGTTCCTGCCGAAACGCCAAAAATGATATTTTTTTAAAATTGACAATATATGTGACACTACCAAAACCTCAGTCACAATTACTTTCTTTTTTCGGACCTATACCCAAGAAAATTATATATATTAACAATATAAAAGGAAGGTCAAGAAACTCTTACCAAATCAATATATATATATATATATATATATATATATATATATATATATATATATATATATATATATATATATATATATATATATATATATATATATATATATATATATATATATATATATATATATATATATATATATATATATATATATATATATATATATATATATATATATATATATTTTATATATATATATATATATATATATATATATATATATATATTGATTTGGTAAGAGTTTCTTGACCTTCCTTTTAATATAAAAAAGTTGATTTTTGGACATAATTTAAAAAAGTAGCTTTTACATTGACACATACCGCCATTTTGTTACATCATGTTGAATTCGTAGCAATTTTTTAACGTTTCGCTAGGCCGCTATCTTTGTCCGGCATATTGGATTTTTACCAACATTTTACCATTTTTGACTAAAATTGAATCTGATAAACAGTTTTTAAGCTATGCCGCGAACTGGCAGAAAAACCGACAGACGGACCGACGGAATTGATAAAACTTATTTTTTGGCATCTAGGGGCGTTAGAACGTGAAGATATGTAAAACCTTTTTTAAATATATAATTAAGCCACCATTTTGTTCTACCGTCTTAGATTCGTACCAAAATTTTATCAATTGATTCCTATATAATAATTGATGATGTAGTTTTTTAGCAACAATTTTTTTAACATTTCACTAGGCCGATATTTTGTTTCGCCATATTGCATTTTTACCAAAATGTTACTAGGTCATCCCCATATAACCCTTAATTTTTGACCAAAAGGTCAGTCTGGTAAGAAGTTTTTAGGTACGCCCCGAACAGATAGGCAGACAGATAGACGATATATTTCGGCATCTAGGTACCCTGAAACGTTAAGATCTGAAAAAATTTCGGAGGTCGATTTTTTCACGATTACAATACTTCACTTTTACGAGGGAAGCAAACAATTGAAAAATGTATAAAGAAGTTTTGCATAGAGTAATAAATAGCATTCTTGTTTTATTCTTTTTAGATCTCAAGTTAGTAAATCATTTACGGTTGATCCTAAGCAGTTGTGTTAATTAGTATTTTAATAATAAATAATTTCTTTAACGTTGCAGTTGGCGGGAAAAGATTTAAACATATAGGAGCAGGAATAGTATTAATTTTGCTTTTATTACCCGTATACGTTTTCTGAAACCCTTATACTTATATTACACCAATTTGATTTGGAAAATGTCTAAAATAGTCTTGAATAAGGTCTGCTAGACTTTATTGCTCATTTCAATTGAGATATTTTTAAAAAACAGTATTATATTCTAAGTATTTCCTAGGCATTTGGTGGTTTTCTAAAATTTAAAAACTCTTGGGCTACCATATTTTAAACAGTTTTAAAGAACATTGAATAAAAACCGTATGTAACTGAACGGCTACCAAGTGAATATTAATCTTTTATATGATCGAGAAAAAATATCCACTTAATGATTTTTACTGGTTCAAAAATTGAATAAATCAATTAGATCTGAAATTTACCTCTTCAGAACGTATTTTGTTTCGTAAATTTAAAATCTTTTGCTAAAAACAAGTGACCGACTGTCCGAGAAGTTAAAAAATACTTAACTTTTAAACGCGCTTAACTTGAGAACAGCTCGCCAGACGACCCTTTTTTATCTTCTGGCTATCAAATATACATATGGGTTTATTTTTTAGGATATTATGAAAAACGATAGATGGGGAATTTCTACACTCTTTATCCTCCTCTTTTTTGTTAAGTTTTTTAAATTTGGTTAAGAACTTTTTGTTTATTTATTTTATTAATATTATTCAAATATCAACTTGTTACTTTTTTTTGCAAATATATCCCCTAGCATTATAGTGATGAGAAAACGTCATCCCCAATATTTTAACCTCATAGAATTTAAAATTCAGCTAGTGTTTTGAAGATATGAAAATTAAAAGTATCTTTTTTTTATTACTAAATATAGAGTTTCTTAAGTTCGTATATTAAATATCGTTTAAATTAAAATTGATTGAGGTCACTCAACTATTGGACTAAAAATGTTTGTCGGCGTAATACATTCACTGACTTTATGTCTACTGGGTCGCTGGTATGTATAGAAATGGTCCGTTATTTCCAAAAGTAAAAGTGCTAAAAAACAAACGTTATAAGCAAAGGTTTCAGGGAATTTTAACATCAATTGGAGTAAAGAAAAACTAATATATTGTTCATAAAGCCACAACAAAACAAAGTTACATTTTTTAAATCGAACCCCCTATATATTATATACCCACCTCTTCTTGCTGATTAAAGTTATACAAGGTTAAAACCTTTATATTTGCTTCATATTTACAGATACCGGAGGAATTTGAAACGGACAGAAAACCCTCTACTACGTTATTTTAGTGGATTCAATGGAAATACATTGCCTTTTATAGTAGGGTTTTTCTTAAAATTCTGGGGTAACGTTAGATATTGGAATAAAACCAAATATATTTAAAACCAGCTTTTAAATAAACTAAAATGTTTCTATTTACCATTTTTTGCTAACTATCTTACTTTTGGAAACAACCAACCGTTTCCACATATACACACCAGCGACCTTGTATAAACTTATAGCCTTTTAAGTTTTCTAAATGCAAATTATTCGATATTTAAGTCTAGTTAGTTTCACATTTATGTTAGTCCTTTCTTCACATATCTCTTGATTTCCGGACCATATATTCTAATCCCTTTCTGTCCCTTGCTAGTCCTGCTTAATTGTCAGTAAATTCTGAGAATATATTAAACAGGGCTTGTTGTATACGGCACTCCATCGTAATTCTCTTATAAAATGGAACGTTTGGGACAAGCTGTATTCATAGAAGTTCTTATAACCTACAGTTTTATTTATACTTATATAAGGCAGGGTTTAACTATAAATAGGTATATTAATATGTGTACTGTTAGCGTTCTTATATGAACAATTGATCTGACGTTTAACCAAAAGAGTATTTAATAATATAATAAGAAATTATTAAACGCAAAGATTTGATAGATATGTAGTGTGATAATTTTTCGATATATGAATAATATTCGACTGATATGGCAACAACATCTCGCACACGTAAGGCGTTTGACTCGCGGTTAGTGACCAGAGGCAACAATTGATCCTGTTTAGCCGAACGTGCACGAGTATCTAATGACAACGGCTGAATTAGTAGTGGCATATCGGTATATTAATCTATGCATATCGGTAAAATTTTCAACTTCTCTCCAATTTGCTTATATGTGGGCTCCTACAAAAAGCATTTTCTATTTCTGTGAAAATGTTTGTGTTTTTCATAAAGTTGTATGTGGAAATAGGATAGAACAAGCAAACATTTTTCGCTGCTTATTGATGAAATTTTTAATAATTATAAATTATTATATTATAATAATATATATAATTTGTAATAAAATTAATTTTTGCTGATAAAGCTTGGACTAATAGGAATATCTGTGAACAGGTTAACTTTAAATAAAAACGCTCGGACACGTCGATTTTTATTTTTACATCTGTATCTCCTAGCTAATACTAGAATATGCAGGGTCAACGTCACGTTTTTAAATGAAACACCCTCTATATTATTGCATTTTTGGATTCTAAGGAAAATCCTAGATATGTTTCATGTATGATGCCCTGTACCTATCTTCAACTGTTTGCGAAATATTAATACTGGAAAATTGTCAATTTTAGCATAATAAAGATTTTATGTTGGGGAATAAGTATCTTGAAAAAATAAAATGGTGAAGTTACTCGGAACGACATTTAAAAGGTATAACTATTTGCTTAAAAAACGTAAATACAGTAAGGCACGAAAAAGTTACACTTACTTTTTGTAGCCGAAGTATTGCAAAGAGCATCCTTTACAGTCTATATCAAAATGATCAACAAATTCAAATTCCTCACATCAAAAAAACTCCCAATCTCTAAATTTCATGCAAAAATGTTGCTTAGAAAATAAATTAATCTGTATCTTGGTTATAAATTCTTAACTTTTGAACTAAATTAAGTTAGGCCATTTCTCAATATTTATATTCAAGGAATCTGGGGTTCTATTTTATACCATTAATTTTGGGACACTCTCTATATTCTGTAAACAATGGGTATGATCAAGTCCAGAAAGAGCATAAGGGTACTTGAAAAAATCTTTAAAAGAAACAGCTATTATTTTTATATTTATATACAAATAATAATTTTCTTTTATTTCTGAGGCTCATGAAGATATAATATAAAAATAAGTTTTTTTTGGTGTAAGTTTCTTGAATCCTTATATAAAATACATCGCAACTGAATAAATGAATCGTCAGAATGCTTTTTGTTACCTTACAATATTTCACCTGCGATATAATAAATATAAAACATAACAATTAATAAATAAATAAACATTGCATCCACTGGTTATGGTTGATTAGCAACTCTCGCGGCGAGCGGCAATAGTATGAGTTAAACCCTACGAAATGTGTTAATTTGCGATCGTGCGAATTCGGCCAAACGGGATGGGAGACGGGAACGATAAATGGTTTTGTTTTGTCTATTGCAGTAAAAAGACTAAACTTTGTAATTGCAAAGTCTCAATTTAATTTTTGCAAAGAATGTACTATGTATTAGATATATTCTTGCAATTTTGAAAGTATTAATAGTTATTATTTTATTTCCAAATAATCTATAATTAGTTTCTGAATTTAAAAAAAAATGATTCGGTACGGCTAAATAATAATTCTTTAGTTTCCTAATCTTTGTTTAAAATTTGCCTAAACGGGTGTTCGCCCCATGCCAACCACTACCCTCACAAGACCAGAGTTCTGGAAGCGCTACTGGATGACGTACTCTTTTTGGGTGACTTCAACATACTTACTTATGCCGATTGCTTCTTGCGACAGGGAAGACAGGATCAATATATTTTCCACTTAATTAACTTTTTAAACTTATTTCAACTAACTCAATTCAATTCGATACTAAACAAGAACAATAAACTTCTAGACTTGGTTGTTTTTGGAAAGCCATGTATAGTCGAAAAATCTCAAGACATTTTAACCAGAGTAGACGACCATCAGCCTCCGTTACTCATCTCACTTCCCGGTAATCTTAAAATAAAATCTAACCTCGACTTCGTTGCGAAAGATATGACAAAAACTTTCGTAGAGCCAACTTTGCAGCTTTATATAATATGATTGCAACAACCATTTGGTCATTTATACAACAAGATTGGGATATCGAGGAGTCTTCTCAGTTGTTTTATAACAAATTGTACTCTGCACTTGACCAATGCGTTCCCACCTTTAAAATGCGCGGACATCGAATCTATCCACTTTGGTTCTCATTTGATATCAAGAAAAACTTAAGGCTAAACGCTATAATCTGCCGCAAATATAAACACTCATGCAACCACGAAACTTATCGCGAATTTTCTAAGCTACGTTAAATTGCTGCCAATATAGCTTACAAAGATAATAAAAATCAAATCGAAAACGGAATACTGCATGATCCCACAAATTTTGGTCTTTTCTGACCTCTAAAAGAGGCTCCTCGGACATTCCACGCAAGATGCATCTTAATAATTAAAGGCTTATCACCTATGCAACATGGCTTTACGAAGTGCAGGTTTACAACAACAAACCTTATCTATTTCACGCAGTTTGTCGTTGAGGGCATCGACAATCGATTACAAACGGTTTTAGTCTACACCGATTTTTCTAAAGTATTCGACCGCATTGATCACAAAATATTGTTACACAAATTATAGCTCTACAGCTTCTCGGAACAACTTATTTTATTTTTTACGTCTTATCTGAACTATCGTACTCAATATGTGATTTACGGCGGGGCCATACCTGGAGACTACCTGGCTAGTTCGTGGGTACCTCAAGGATCAATCTTGGGCCCCCTTTTATTTAATGTAATCTGTATTAATATAATATGTATCTAATGCACGCCTATGATTTAAAAATTTTGTCTACTATATCCTCCGATGCGGACTGCGACGTACTACAAAATAACCTTGTTCGTTTGTGTGATTGGTGTTCCAGTAACCGATTAAGCTTAAATGTCTCAAAATGTAACGTTAAGATGTTCTCAACCAAGGATAATATCATTAATTTAATTATAACAGGGAAAGCACTATTCTTGCGCGTCAGGAAGTTTTTAAGGACCTAGGCGTTATTTTTGACAACAATCTCTTATTTAGCAGTCACATAATGACTATCATTTGCGATTTATTTAAAATGCTTGGGTTTGCAATGTGAATATCTCGAGAGTTCCGAAACCCCACCATACTTAAGTTACTCTACTATACCTTCGTCAGATCAAACTTGGAGTTTGTAATATGGTATCCATACTACGGAACTCATATAGATGACCTTGAATCTGTCCTGCGTAGATTCGCCAAGATGCTTTGGTATAAATCGGATGGAGTCTATCCTGGCACGGGTTTTCCACATGACTAGTTGCTTCAACGGTTCTCACTCGTTCTTTTGCGGGTAAGACGAGAATGTCAATCACAAATTTTTCTTCCTAAACTAATATCCTACAATATTATTTGCCACTACTTACTCTCCAAATTAAACTTCAGAATTCCATCCTTTCACTCTCGGGTTCGAGACACGTTTTATCTACCCCCTACCGGAACCAAAATTTACAAATATTTCCCTCTAAGCAGATGCTGCGACAATTACACAATTGATAGGCTCAAATGACATTTTTAACAGCCCTCAAAAGATACTTTTTCCACCAGGGGTTTTCTTAGCAGTAGTTTCTGTTTGGTTTAGTTTAATTTTAGGATTAGCGAATAAGCTTCTAGAGTCAGTGAAATGTACTTTTGCCTTACTTAAGTTACTCTAAATTTTTAATATTTGTACACGTCCATCATTTATCTTAAATCCCTGTACTATAATTGGGTTAAGTAACCTTTTTATGTAGCCTGTTGTAGAGTGTATTTAAATAAATAAATAAAAATAAAACTGTTTGCCATTTACGTTTACTCTTGTAACATGTAGGCAATAATTTAATAATTTAAAGAAGACCCCACTAAATATTAATATGTATGGAACATGTTAAAATTTGTTTCTAGAGTTTTAAAAAAATTATGTTTTACGTACTTATTTAGTCCTAAAATAACTAAATCTTTTAAGTCAGACTCTGGTATCTCTATACACTGATATAAATAAAGCATATATGAAAATTAGGCTTTAAAGGTTTTGGTTGGCTAAATCTTTGAGATACCTACTTTTAAAAATTATAATTATTTTAATATATAAAATTCGTTAATAACCACGGTACATATCGAAAAACAATCAAGAACCGAACTTAAAACACACCTTATTTGATTTAAAAAAGAACGTTCAAATTAAACCCTTCCTTTCAGAGATATGGTGGTTTTAAATATTCAATATTCTTTATTTTGTGTGTGTGGTAGAAAAGAAATCAAATAACTCCCGCAGACCAATATGCGAGGCAAATGAAGTGTGTATGGTTAGTTATAGAGAAAGAAGCAATCCATTTAGAAAATGGACAACCTGAAGTAATCGGTGGTTTTTCAAGTTGAGAATTCAGCTGTAGGGCTAACTCCCCAATACTCAGAAAAAGCAAAGAAAAAGAATAACGAGTATTGAAACATGGAATGTACTGGGTGTACAACTATGAAATAAGGCCGGCTGCATCTCGGAAATCGTTTTTCCCATGATGTTGGAAAAATTTTTCTTAAAGTGAAAATGGCCAAGAAAAAACGCTGGAAACTATTTTTAAGTTTCCAAGTCGGCCGCTAAACAGGCAGGTTTTCACAGAAATTCACCCAGTGAAGGTATATCGAAATTAACTTTATATTAATCTCTGCTAAATTACGAATAATTTTTATTAAGGGTTTTTTCTCTAGCTGTTCAAATAAAGAGTGGGAGAAAGGGCAAGTATTTGTTTTTTAAAATGGACATAACTTAAGTAATAATAGGCTTTCACATGACGTATGAATTATATTATTTTCAGTTTCGTTCAGATCGCCAGATGGTGTTTTCTGATAATTTCTTAAATTTAACGTGTTTTCTTAAAAATTTCAAATGGATTGATATATTTATTAGAGGCCAAGGTTACGGCGCACAAAAAAATCAAGAAAACGGCGCAAAAGACAAGTTGATATCTTTTTTTTTAACGGAGATCTGCAGAAAATTGTAATTTTTTAGTTTAATTCGGAGCAGGTTGTTAAAAGACGCATTAAATAAGTGCAGATTAATAAAAGATGTTGCATATTATTTTTTCATTTTACCATTAGATAACTGACGGAGGAAGCAGAATAGTTGTTTGCAAAAAACTAAGAAATGAAAGTATAACAATGATTTTTTCTGAGAAATAATATGAAGCGGAAAAGGTTATAAAACAAATAGCGAAAACTGATCAAAAGTATTATGCTAACTAATAATTAGTGTCGAGTGAACTGCTCAAAGTGCCTGCCGTCATTTTGAATGAATAAACCGAGCCTCTCTGCGGTAGATTGAACTGCTGCTTCTATTTCCATCGCAGGAATAATCTTGACAGCGTTATGAATTCGGTTGATAAGGTTCTCCGTCGTTGTTGGTCTGATATTTAATATCATGTCCTTTAGTCGACCCCACAAATAAAAATCCAGACAAGATAACTCTGGGGAACGAGGACGCCAGGGGAATAAACTACCTCTACCTATCCACCTCCTTGGAAACCGATCATCTAGAAACTGTCTGATATTGAGAGAGAAATGAGCCGGACAGCCATCATGTTGGTAAATCATGCTCTGTCTCGTCTGTATATCAATGTCTTCCAGTAAATCTGGTAGCTGATTTTTGAAAAAGTTTAAGTAAATTCTCCCATTTAAAGGTTCGTCGAAAATTATTGGTCCTAAAATTCTACCACCTATTATGCCACACCAAACATTGATGCTCCAGCGGCCTTGAATCTGAATTTCTTGCATCCAATGAGGATTAAGTTCCAACCAATAATGTAAGTTATGTAAATTTACCCCACCATCGGAACGAAACGTGGCTTAATCGATCCACAAAATTATTGAAAGGATCTGGGGATCCTCATCTATCATACCAAGAAGCCAGTGACAATGGTCCAGTCTTTGATCGTAGTCTTGAGGCGTTAAAACCTGGTGCAATACTATATGATGCGGATGCAGCTTGAAAATTAAAAAATAAATGATTGGATCACTGTTTCCCGCGAACTAAAGGTTGAACAGTGTTGTCACGAATCAAGATAAAAAAATGTGTTTTGTTAAGCATAGTATACTTTCCAATTTTGTTACTTCAATAGTTTTCTCAAGTTGGCAAATTTATTATATATGTAAAATATATAATAAATTTGTCTTGTTTTGCCGTTTTTAAAAATATTAAAAGTTTTTTACTAAACTTTACTATTTTATACTATAAAAACTTAAAATTTAAATTTTGCTTTTAAGGAGTCATTTCACTTCCATAGATTAAGCTTATATAATTGTAAATATTATTTATGTAGGTTTGAAAAAAAATCTGCCCTCTGTTTTGCCGTTTTTTTTAAGAATAGCATTATGGAAATAAAAAGATTTGAATTTTTAGAGTGGAAAAAATATTTTATATGAGAAAATAAATTTAGCCGGCTCACAAAGAGGTATTACTATGTAAAACTTGGTCAAAAGTACAAAACCTAAACTTACGAAAATCGCCTTTAATGTATCGTCCTATTATAACTCGATAAACGTTGCATCACATGACAGCCAGATTGCGTCCCCCTTATAGCCCCTCTCCCATCAACGACAGTCCGAATAGATACGTTAGCGCACAGCACACATTTTTATATTTCCCAAATTCTTATGTTGCGTATTGTTTTACGCTCTGGTGTAAGTATTTGAAAATAATTATGACAACAATAAATGACGGAAAATGATGCGGAAGACATGTAGATTAAATTTATTTGTTTGCCTTTAGCTTTAGTTACTAATTTAGGTATATTTCGTGACAATTCCCGTACTAGTCATTAGACATACGTCAATGTCATGTATGTTCTATATAAAATAGACATTTAAGCAAGTGTGCCCGGCCTTGCCCAGCAATAAGGTGTATGACCTTATAAAATAAAATTATCCAGTGGGTTTATTTAACAATAAGTTCTTCCGCCACCGTCCGCCATTTTGGTACACACAAATTTAAACATATGAGTTGTCGCAAAACTATTATTAAATTTAAATTTTCTTTTGGATTCAAATATTTATACACAAATGCAACCCCAAGATAGACAAGCTGATAAGAAAGGTTGGCCATGGAAAAATATAATGCAGTAACTATTGGCAACATCAATGACAGCATTCAATCATAAAAATTCTGACGCTGATTTTATAATTTTTTAATTTGTTAATTATGATACGTGATTAAATGTATGTATGATGGAAATTTTACCAAACCTTCAAACACTTTGATTTGAAAATTGTTAACGTTGTAACGCGAAGAAGTGCAAATAGAAAAGAAATTCCCCTAGTTAGAAAACCTCTATTTAAGCTAAGTGCTTCTGCAATTGCATCTGTATATTTGGAACAATATTAATTTTATTATTATTTTATTTAATTAATTAAGGACCACCTATAGATATATTATATTAATTATTAATTTTTGCTAAAATGTTAGCTCGTTTGTTTTCGGTCCTTATACGGTTCAGTAGATTAGGTTTCCCAATTTCCGTTGCCTATTAGCAATATATTTCTAGATAAAGATTTACTACAAATGGTGGGTAATATGGCCCAAGGACCTTTCATATTTGAAAATTTGAAAAATCTAAATTAATTTTGAACTCATATACAGGGTGACTTATCAAAAAATTTTTAAAATTAAATACTACCTCAGGGACTACTGAACTGATTTTAATACAATTTTGCACAGTATTGGTAACTGTGATTAAACTAAAAGTGGTTGGATGGGTAAAAATTCAGGACTGAACTCATTTTTCTATTTTCTTTTTGTTTACCACTTTATTAAATTCAACACTCTGTAACATATAAAATTAACTTTTTAACAAAGCACAGAATAACAATGAATGGTACTTAATAAAAAACAAAAATTAACTTAATGCACCTCATTTGCTTTTTTACTTATTTTTTTAATGGCTTACTTCTACCAAATTATGTATTACGTAAATGAATTTTAACTTTAAACTCAGTATTGAGTTAAAAATCAAGAAAAAAAACATGTTTACAGTTTCGTGTTTTAATATTCAGTTAGTAGTAAGTACTTTATAATTAACTAAATTAACTTGTAATTGGATTTAGATTATACCTACCAAGAGCACCTTAACCTAAATACCAAGTGTTTAAGAGAAAAAAACAAAATTACCTAGAAGCTACAAAAACCCTAACTAAACATCAACCAAAACATACATACTGTTTATTTTAATAATAATACCAATGCGTTAAAATTAAATTTAAATTTAGAATTATTTACTTTCAAGTATAAAAGCTCCTCGGTTCGTACTACCCACCATTTAACTAGATCCCTTTCTTTGTAAAACGCCCTGTATAATCTCAATATTGTTATATTTTTTTACAGAAAGTCCTGACCTCGTGATGGAAATGACGAATACATCTTTGTATGATCTCATGCAAGAGTGTCCATCAAAAAATGTTGATGAAAGGTTCATTTATTTGGTGAATAAACTTATTGAAGTCACAAAGTGTCCTAAAAGTGAAACCAGTACACTAAAACGAACATTGTCACACTTTAAATCAAATTTTAAGCGAAAACGGGCGGCGGCCTGTCACTAGGGCGATCCCTTCACAAACAAAAACGAGAAGTGGCTGAGATCTTCCGTGAAACTGCCATCTTGGACAATCATTAAATCAGGACGGCCGACAAAGCCCTTTGTGGAGTCAAGTGACCGCAGTAAGAAGCGCAAGACTCAAAATTTAAGAGACACAGTGTGTGCTGATGAGTTGACATATGCAGCCAGCATGAGCCAGCATTCTATGGGAAACTGTGCGATATCTAAAGTTATCAAAGATATAACAGCAACACCGACAAGAGCCCAGAAATATACACGCAGTTTTGCTTCAACGCAAACAAATACTAATAAAAAGCATATTCCTTCTGAGGAATTAGCTGTATTCGTGGAAGCTGATCTAACAGCAAAGCAGTATGAAATAATTCACGCTGCAAATAAAAATATATATCCGTGCTACTGGGCGATAAAAAAAGAAAAAAAAGTTTCTTACCCAAAGGAGGAAGCAATTAAGGTTACGGAAACAAGTGCCAAAGTCCGCCTACAGGATCTACTAGATCACACTGTCATACGATTGTGTCAGTATCTGGATGAAATCATAAATATATGTAGTCAGGAAGAAAAACAAAAAATGGAGCTACTGACAAAGTGGGGTTGTGATGGTTCCCAACAATCACAATATAAACAAAATTTTCAGACCAACACACACAGTGATGCAAATATTTTTCAAAGCTCCCTTGTTCCTCTGAGGTTAGTAAAACTGGTGAAAAAGAAAAGGTTCTTTGGCAAAATCCTACGCCATTATCTCCGAGGTTTTGTAGGCCCATCCGCATTCGTTTCATCCAGGAAAGTAAGGACGTCACAAATGAAGAATTAATGTATATGGAAGACCAAATTAGAAATTTAGTAGAAACTGAAGTACATACAACAAATGGAAGTGTTGTGCATATCAAACGTACTTTGGTACCTACTATGGTAGATGCGAAGGTTTGCAATGCAGCCACCAATACTTCGTCAACTATGAAATGCTATATCTGCGGTCAAACCTCTAAAGACTTTAACAAGTTAACCCTGTCAATGAATATAAATCCCGATAGTCTAAAATTTGGGCGTTCAATTCTACACGCTAAAATAAGATTTTTTGTGTCCCTGCTACACTTATCATATAAACTACCTCTTCGTAAATGGCAAGCGAGAACAGTGAAAGAGAAAGAAATGATCTCAGAAAGAAAAAAGGAAATTCAGCGATCATTTAGGGAGGAAATGGGTCTACTGGTAGATATCCCTAAACAAGACAACAAACGAAGATTCTTCGGTGATCTCGAAACATCATGCAGGACAACTGGTTGGTCCTGACTTTAGCCACCAGATTCAAAATAATATTGAAGACCATATCAAGTGGACATAATATTGATGTGGTAAAATTCTCAAAATATGGAATAGAAACAGGAAAGCTTTATGTTGAGTTGTATGGCTGGCATCCAATGTCGCCAACAATTCACAAAATTCTAATACACGGAGCCACTGTAATAGACCATGCATTATTACCTATTGGTCAATTGTCGGAGGAGGCCACGGAGGCAAGAAATAAACATTTTCGTTTGTATAGGCAAGACTTTTCTCGAAAAATTTCAAGAGAAGCGTGTAACCGAGATGTCCTGAACAGACTACTAAGTTCGGACCCATTTATTAGTGCATCAAGACCAAGGCAACCTAAAAAAAGTAAACCGTTTTGCAGAGAAACCTTAACTTTCCTACTACCAAGATGTCAAATGATGATAATTCTTCTTCCATGTCATCTGGTTTATCCAGTGTAGAAAGTGACTAAATTTTTTTTTAACTTTATTTGATATTTTTTTTATAATGTCTGGAGTTTTTAATTATATTTTGCTCTCCAACAAAACGTTAGATATTAGAGATAGAAAAAAAACTTTAAATACGAAAATTCTGATATGTTACTTGTATGTATTATATTTAAACTTGTTAAAATAAAAAAATATATATATGAAGTTTAAAAAAACTGCCAAACTTACTCTTTTTAAATAGACCCTCCTGTATATTTGTTTCCAGTATAAAAAATTTTTTCCTCATTATTTCAAAAATATATAATTTGTTGATATTTTGTTCATCCGGTTTGATATTAAGGTTTGAAACATAAGTAAATTTAAATTAAATTGATCTGGGATGCCATAAAAAAGACCCTGTATAGGGTGTTTCACCATATTTAAACTTTATCTACTGCCTTTATTATAGGAGAAAGAAAAAAATGTTAAATACAAAAATTGTAGGGGTTGTCCTAAACCGTCAGGGAATAATTTTTATTGAAACAAATTAGATCACAAAGCTACTAAAAAACATAAATTTGGTATTTTTAAATGGGGCACCTTGTATATTATTATTTCAATCAATGCGTCTCATCTTACCGATTAAAAATATACCAGAATTGGTACCTTTATCTTTAAAGATAACCGAGAAGATTGACAAAAACCGTCCCATAAGAGGCAATATAATAATATTTATTCCATATTTATAATATTCCCTCTATTTCTACCGAATTGCGTATTATGGCACGGTTTTTCTCAATTTTCTTGGTTGTCTTTAAAGGTATCAAACCTGGTATATTGATAATCGGTAAGACGAGACGCAATGATTCAAAAAATAATATACAGGGTGTCTCTTTTCAAAAATATCAAGTTTATATTTTTAGTAGCTTTGCGATGTTCATTTGTTTCAATAAAAATTATTTCCTGGCAGCTTAGGACAATCCCTACAACTTTTGTATTTAACATTTTTTTCTATCTCTTATAATAAAGGTAGTTGATGAAGTCTAAATATGGTGAAACACCCTGTACATTGTCTATTTGCAAATATATTTCTCTAATACCTTTTTTTAATGTCATTTATTCATTTTCATTTAATAAAGTAGAGAAAAAAGTTTTGGCCAGAAATGTAGGAAAAATACCTCTGTGCGGCTGTTCGAACAAATCAAATATGTAGGTTCATGACTTATATGAATATTTTTTGGGGCTAGATTTAACCCGATTACTTCTGTTTTCAATTTGGCTGTTATAGGTTTGTAAGTAGGTACTAAGAGTATGGTTAATTTATGATTTTACATCTAAAAAATATCAAAGATGTTACGCCACGAAACGCTACACTATTTTTTTTGCAAATTTAATATCGATTTGACCATTCTCAACTTATCGTTCTCGGAAATTTTGTTTACACACAAATTCAATACAAGCATCATAATTTTTTTCTAAAAATATGTCTTTGTTAGTTTAGGGTGAACATGAAATAATCTCAACTTATATTTTTCGGAAATCTTTGTATTTCCAATACTTACTATATATAGTGTATTTTTAATATATGGGGAAGTAAAAATTTCAGCCAATCTGGTGTTTAAGACGACTGGGGTATTTAAAGGATTACGCATTTCTTCGAAACTACATTGTTATTAAAAAATAACGTTGCTCAAATTCTTTTTTTTCATTTGAACTTACCTGTACTCTTCTAATATATTTTGCACAGTTCCATGAGTTATAACTAAATCTCTAGATGTAGCTCTAATACTGACATGTGGGTTAATTACAATATAGGCCAACACATTTATAATGTTTGCTTCTGTACGGCCTCTTCTTTGCCTTCCATGGAGGAGGCGTTGAAAACTACCAGTAGCACGAAAACGTCTTCCTAATCGTATAAAAAGTCTTTGCTCATATCTACGTCTCCCGGGGTATCTAGTAGTATATATTCTTGCTGCATTTTGAAAGCGATCAAAGTAAACTGCAAGTATATCATACCCATCTTCATTAGAAATAGGCATTTTGCTTTCGTAATATGTACTTACTAGTCATTTTGTGATCGTGTTTTATTTTGACGCTAGCACTTGATTTTTGCCAAAAGCCTACTACTCTTTTAGCACGTCGCATAATAAAATAGTAACGCATATGAGATACATTCTTTATGAAAGGGGTGTGTTAATTAAAGCAAATAAATTTAAAATTAATTAAAGAAATTGAGGAATACTTAAAATATTTGTAGTGTATAAAAATAAAATGAGTGTTGAAAACTGATAATTTGATACCACGTAAAAATTCGTTTAGAAATGCTTAAGTTTCTTATAAGAGTGTCAAGTAATATTTTCTTTTGCTTATATCTCCGTAAATAAAAAGATGTCAACTTGCTTTTTGCGCCGTTTTCTTGATTTTTTTGTGCTCCGTAACAGTGGCCTATAATAAATATATCAATCCATTTCAAATTTTTAAGAAAACACGTTAAATTTAAGAAATTGCCAGAAAGCGCCATCTGGCGATCGGAACGAAACTTAAAATAATATAATTCATACGTCATATGAATGAATAATAAATTCCCTTTTCAACAAGGCCAAAATCATCAAGATCCTTTAATTATTAGTTATGTCCGTTTTATAAAACAAACATTTGCCCTTTCCCCCACTCTTTATTTGAACAGCTACAGAAAAAACCCTTAATAAAAATGATTCGTAATTTAGCAGAGATTAATATAAAGTCAATTTTGATATACCTTCACAGGGTGAATTTCTGAGAAAATCTGCCTCTTCTAATTGACTACGCGTATTACGCCCTCTAGCAGCTGACTTGGAAACTTAAAAATAATTTCCATCGTATTTTTCTTGACCACTTTTACTTTAAGAACATTTTTCCAACATCCTGGAATAAACGGTTTCCGAGATACAGCCTGCCTCCTTTCTTAGTTGTACACCCGGTACAAGGTCTCTCTCGAAAATTAATGAGGTGCTACATAAAATTCAAAATTGACTCGATATTGTAGTCCCAACGGTATTTGAAGACGTCGACAGAAACTTCGACCCGGCACCCTAAAAGGCTTGAAATCACTAAGACATTCACGGTTAAATGTAACGGTACATTGATCTTAAGCCACAGACTTTCGTGGTCTGTCCAAATAATAAAAAAAGTTCTGAGAACTTTGGCTGTTATAATCACTTCTATCGCTCGCCTTTTGAAAACAGGAATGGACTTTCGAAATAATGCGCATTTTTGTTTTTCCTTATTTTTTTAATAATGTTAATTTTTTTAGTGCTGTAACTTAAAATAGTGGATCAAATAAAGTAGAATATAAGTTTTTTTTTAAATTTTTTTTTATTCAAGGTAAAAATAAGAAAAAAATACCAGTTAGACGCAGTATAAAATAAAAATTGTAAATTGATATACTGAAAACTGTTTTGTCCTTATGTCCATAAATGTACATTAGTTACCGGTTGTTTACAAAATTTTGTCTTTTATTATTTGAGGCTCAGTGGAGACGAGAGACTCCTTAGTGTTTCAGCTCTAAACTTGTCCTGTAATAATTGTGGAAAGGATCTATTTGCTTAATAAAGTCCGATTTAAGCCGTGTAAATTGGAATGCGGCAAAATTTAAAATCTTCGCGGTCCCTTGCAAGTCATCAAAGTCCTTTTCATGCATTTGAATAAATTGCATTTTCGGTTTGGATCTTTTCGCCAGCAAATTTAGGGTTTTCAACAAACTTAAGGATATTTCCACATTCTTTAAAAAAGTGTTGCTATAAATAGAATCGTCTTCTTAAATATTAGTACATCCTGGCTCTGAATATTTTTGGAACCACAAAATAAAGGTTTTCGGTGAAAGAATTGTTGCCATAGTCAAATTTTTATATAAGGCGCATGCAAGGTGCAGATCTACCAGCCATAAAATTCATGCCAAATCGCCTAATAAACTTTGTTCTTCAATGAATTATGGGAAGTTAAACTATATGCATTACATTAACGATTGTAGGAAAAGTTGGATACGTTAACACGAGGTAGGGCAAAAACATCTTCTAATTCAAAACCAGTAACTGCTGAAGCGGAAATTAAATTAGTTTCACTGATTGTAGATCTGTCGGCATCTCTTTCTTGTTTACATAATTCCTTGTTTAGTGATGAGTAAATGTTTGACTACTTATCATGATCGGTAGGTTTAGGTAACATTTTAATTATCATTCAAAAGTCGCTACTATCTTTTTTTGAACTTGAAAAATCTGTTATTAAAATTCATATTGAAGGCATTCCTGTAGATATTCATTAACCGGATTTTCGATAGACTCGCAAAACATTTCCCACATTGTATGCAATGTCATAGTGCTCTCTAAATATTCTTTTTACTATCAAATCTACGAGAACGCGATTCCATCCTATACTAGAAATTAGAGAACATAGAACGACCAATAACTTGACAATTTTAAAATATAGATTTTACTTCTCACCCCTATCAAGCTTGATAGGGGTGAGGTGATATGATTTCCCCAACAAAAATATAAAAAACAATGAGACACGGTTTAATTAAATACATGATATTTTCAGATGAACCCCAACTCAAATTGTATAAATATTTCTAAGTAACAAACTAACTAGCCTATATTAAATCTGAAATAGTACTACGCTACACACATGCCACAGCCAAGAGATCCATTTTGTTAAAGAAATACAGTGAAGATGGAGACAGAATATATCCAGTTTATTCGTGTTTCTATGGGCTATATAAAGCTTATAAAAGTTTTGGATATAGGACAAAATAATATTAGAACGACTCGCTATGTATCGCAAAACTTATCAAAAGTGGAGCTAGAACACTTCAATTTTCAATAGGCGCTAAATCTGCAACGGTACGATAGAAAGTGTTATTTTAATTCATAAAAGTTTAACAAAACTCATAATAATGTGGATAGCCATCAGGGAAAAACTCATAGAGAAAAATATATTGAGCCGTAATTTACCATGCACTAGTTACCAACAAAGACATCATTCAACAATTGAATGACGAAATAGTAGACATTGGTAGTTCCAGAGAAATTATACTCTTTATAGATCTTAAAAGTAGTTTAAATAATATATAACAACCAAGTACTCGGTATGTATAGCAAATGTTACTGCACTAGCACTGTTTCATCAAAATAAATTAAAGGCCACGAACCGATTCTACTAGCATAGAGACATACATAAGTAGAAATTTAAAGCCCATGATCGATTAATTAAAAATTATACAAAAAAAAACAAAATAAACTTAAGAAATCATGGTTCTTGGGTTTAAACTATATCGGATTTAAATTACTGCGAATGAACGAAGTATCTTCAGGGATTTTCACTGCACAACATCAAAACACTGCGTGAGCTCCGATGAGCAAATTTCAGGTATTTATATGGGATCTGTGCTCACCAACGCGTAACTGACTGAAATTATTCGATTTCACGCATGATGGAGCAAGCAACCGGTGCCCAGTGATGCCGTTCGGGCAAAAATCCGCAAACCTGATGTTTTAACTGAAAGTCCAAAATACTATATAGATTCCCAAATGATCCCAGGTGTTCATTCAAAGATAATTAATTCGGTATGTATTCAATGTTTTATTAATTCAGCATTCCTAATTCAAGGTGGCGGACAAATAAAATACCTGTAATAGTGAAAAAATCACCCTCGCAGGTTTTACATATTTTTAGATTTAAGTGTATCTAGATGCCAAAAAATATGAATTCGCGCTTCGGTCCGTCTATCGGTTTGTCTGTCTGTCAGTTAGCTTAAAAACTACTCATCAGTTTGACTTTAAATTTTAGTGAAAAAGTAAGTGTCATATGGGGATAACCTGGTAATATTTTGGTAAAAATGCAATATGCAGAAACAAGATGGCGGCCTAGTGAAACGTTAAAAAAAATATTACTAAAAAAGCTAATTATCCAATTTCCTCAAATTTTGTACGAAAATCAAGTGTTACATAGGAATGAACTGATAACATTTTTGTTTGAATATAAGATAGCAAAAAAAAACGACAGCCTAACAAAATATTTAAAAAATCTGCCGAAAAAAAACTACTCCTTGGATTGAATTCAAATTTTGAGCAAGCATTCAGTGTGATATAGAGATAAACTGGTAAGTTGTGGTACGAATTCAAGATGGCGGTACAAAATGGCAGCCAAATATCTTTTTGTAAAATCTATGTAAAAAAATCTTTTTCTATTGACTTTAAATTTTGCAGAAAAATTAAATGTGATTTAGGGATTTGGTACAAATTCAACATGACGTAACAAAATGGCGGTGTTGTCAATGTAAAAACTACTTATTGATTTTTTTTAATTATGCTCAAAAATCAAATTTGGCATAGGTAGAAACTCATAAAATATTGGTAGGAATCAAATATGATGAAACAAAATGGCGCCCAATAAAATTATTCGAAAAATAGTATATATTTGTTACTAAATGAATATATACTGAACTAAATTGGGTTACACTTTACTACTCTTAATGAAAAGAAAGATTCATAATAAGGTCAGTTGCGGGTAATTTTTGAAGGCAGTCCGAAAAATTCTTATTCGACGTTATAATATATATTTTTTGTACCCTCTGTAAAATAGATAATGTAATAGATATAAAAAATAAAATACATCCTAAAAGATACATTATTTTAATACTAATTTATCAATCCACGCAAAAAATTCTAAAACTTTATGTTCAATAGTAATTGATTTTTGACAGCTTTAAAGTACACCACACTGATCTAAAACATCGACGAAAGGGGGAGGTCTGTCAAAAGCAGACTGTATCCATGGATATACAGAGTTGTAGCCAACCGCGAATGATCATTGCACCGTTTCCATAGTTACTCACATTCTTTTTATAGACTCAGATTCGTGTGCCAAACTTTAGTCCGAACGGCATCACTGTGCGGTGCGGCGCGGCGTCTCTATTTAAATGTTCTGGGTGCTGGATGATTTCAGCATATTATCTAATCTTCTTTTTATAATATTTCGGGACTGACGCAAGAACCTTGATATCTTTTACATTAATCGTGTGTTCTGTTCAATGAATTGAACAACTTGCCCTCGAAGAAACTACTATAAGCTCTGGTCCTTTACGACTTAAATGTTGATTTAGATATGATGATGATACTTTGGTAATATGGTCACTTGGAGAAAATTTTTTAACTATATTTCTAGATCATTTAAATCAGCAACATACTAATGGAAATTCAGTCAGATGATTCCTTTCCTTGGTGTGTTAGGTCATTCTGTTTATAAGGAATCGATACATTCGAATATTTAAAGATATTTTAACAAAACAAAAAACAATCGGTTAGCAATTCATTAGTCTTTAGAGCTTTGTCAATATGTAATGTAAATTCCATTCCGAAAGAAAGAAAAAACTGACTAAAGCTTAAAAATCAAACGGATATTGCACGAAAGATATTAGGTGTTCGATTAGATATTATAACAATCCCATACCTTAACCAGTATTAGATACTCAACCATCAAGAAGTGCAATTTTATCTTTTACACAGTTAAAATTGCAATCATTGTGCGGAGATCTAATATTCGCACAATATTTAATACAAACAAAAAAATTGGGCAATGCGTAAAATTGTCAAAAGATGTAATTTCTTTGCAATCAGATGTCTGTAAAATTTCTTGTTCCTGCGGTAAAGTGTATATGGCTGAAACCGGTGTGTTCTAGACTTAAGGAACATGAAAGATGTATAAGGAAAAAAGAAACTGTTCAGTCCGCTGTCGCTGAACACCAGTGATCAGCATGAAGATCGAGGCGACAAAAGGTAACAAATAAGAGAATGCTTTTGTTTATCATTTAGACAATTTTTTTATTAATCTTGCTTATCCTTACAATCACGTCACAGTCTTTGACGCTGAGGCGCAATCTAGAATTCACAAGGAAAGTCGATTAACTTGTTCCAGTGTTATATTTTGTAAGGTAAGAAAGGTTTGCTATGAAGCAATATAACATTTTCAGTTTTTCTATTATCTTTAAAAAAATATAAAACAATAAAATTTGAACGATGTAAAAAGTAATTTTGCAAAAAAAATACGCCTATTTTTGTTCCTATCTGTAATTTATTTATTTTGCTTAAACTAATTTTTAATACATTTTGCAGTGTAGGTTTAAAAATATTTTCTCCTTAAATATATAAAAATAAAGTAATTACTTTTTCTATTATAAAATGCACTAGATGCTTTGCCACTGTAAAATCGAATAAAAATTCAACAGGACAGAAAATATTTTGTGGTACTGCTGAAATGAATTATATAATCGTCTGGATAAACAATCACATTTTTTTCCAGAAATAAAATTCTTTAAAAAAGATGCAACGTTTAAACCACCTCTTTCACCCTTCTGTTATAGGTTTAAAAATATGACAGGGCTTCTATGGAAACAATGATTTATTAAGCGAATGTACGAACCAAAATGACTTTTATGTCAGTAGTCAATTTCCGTATAGTGGCTTCGCGACATAAAGAAATATTGCTCTCAGGTTTACACACTTTGCCACTTTGGTGCTGCAACATGAAAGAAAACGATAAAATAAACTAAGGGGTACATTCCAACTAGAGATGAAAAATTTTGCCGATATACTGATAGTTAAAATAAATAACAATATTTGCAATTTTTATATTATTTTAAAATAAAATGGGTTTAAACAAATAAAAGGGATCACTTAACAAATTGTATCACTAACTTATGAATTGAATTTTAAAAACTAGGTTCAGGTTGATTCTCTTATTCACAGGAGATTTAAAAATTTGAATTACACATTTACACACATTTATTCTTGGTTGCTGTAAACCAAATTACAGTGAGGGTCAAACTTTTAAGCCCAATAATTGATTATTTTGAAAATGGAGGATAGTACCTAAATAACTTGTAAATACATATGGTGCAAATTATTATTTATTTTTATACATAAACTCTGAACAATGAACTACTTTTTAAGGTATAAAAACAGGGACAAGGCAAATGCACCAATTCGATTTATTAATTAATATTTATTAACCTAACTCTAAGCCAAAACACGGCGACAAATATTTGGTGGTATATATCACTAAAAAAACAACTTTGTTTAATTTTGGGCTAGAAATAAATTTTAAATTTCGTGGTTCTTTTCCACACTCATTATTAATAAAGTAACCTTGTTTAGAGATTATTTAATTGTGCAAGTTGTTGGTGGCAAATATAACGACATTTTTATTGTGTGGACAATGAATATTATGATAAAATTGGCAATTCTAGTATCTAAAATCAATAATCGCATTTGAAGCAGATTTACGAAATTACCCAAAAAAATTATTAGTTTTATCTATTCAGCAAATTCTAATGTTCAGGTACTCTTTTCGCAATCTGTATAGGTTATTTCATCACGACTCGTTTTAGATGCTATTTTTACGCTTGCAAGATCCTCTTTAAGTATTTTTTGTTCTTAAAGCATCTTTTAAACATTTTTATGTCCCAAAAATCTGCTATCGAAAAACATGCCACTGATAAGAAATTAGCTTAATTATGCAAACTAGAACCTTGATACTAGCCAAATTTAATTTGATATATCTCCATATTTTTTAATTTCTGTTAATTAAACGATTTTTTTCATAGTTTTCACTTTTTGAATACCAACACTTTAATAATCCTTACTTTAGGGGCAACTTTACCGGTAGACAAAATTTACTTAACTAACGGTGTCAGCCTGTAAAAAGCAAAAATCTACCGATTCTCCTAGGCCACACTGCACTACATTCAGTGGCATGTGTCGATGTTGCCAGAAAATGTCCTTCTTTTTTTTGTTTGATATTATTTTTTTTATCGTTTTTTTTTCGGCCTTTTGAATCGCAAACACGATTCGGTGCTCCATCGAAACAACTGACGAATAACTTTTTTAAATTTTACATTTTATTTAATTAGCGATTAAATAAAAGTGATTGTGTCCTGATTTAATTCTGAAGATAATTTTTCCATCCGATAAATCTCGGCAACACATATACCGAATTGAAAGTAAACGGAAAGGTGCTATGAACTAAGAACAGGGGCCATGGTCCCCTCTTTGGAGTTAGTCACTGCACTCTCACTGGCCCCTCCCAAGATAAAAAATGTCTAGCCTGTAAAAAAATAATAATTCCACAGAAAAAATTCAATACTGCTCTTGACTACAAATGTTAGACTGATATAACAGAATCTGAAATAAAAATTTTTCGTGACAGCATTAAACATTTTGAAAGGGAAAATGATGCAAAAATTAAAAAAATATTTTAACTGTTAGCTTTCCTGAAAACATAAAATTGCCTTTACTGAAGCTTATAAATTACTTTTTATAGTTCTAATTGCTATAACAATCCTGGTTTCAAGTTCCTCATGTGAGAGAACCTTCTGTTGTTTAAAAATAATAAAAACATTTTTAGGAAATAGAATTTGAAATGATAGAATATAAAACTTGGCAATTTTATCAATTAAAAAATCATTGGTAAAAAAATAGTTCTTGAAAGAGTTTTCGATATATTCGCAGAAAATAAAAGAAGAATAAACCCATTTTTATGATTTGGCAAAAGATTTATTTTATATAAATAATGTGTAAATGTAATACTCACGTTAACTTTGATTTATTAAAAAGATACATTTAAATTTCTAGTTGTTTTAGTTAAAAGTTATTTAATCATTCTTCTCATATTATCTTTGAATATTTGAGGTAGATATGCTTTTTATGCCGTAAAGGTATATTTATTTTTGCTGTTAAGCAGTTTATATTTGCCATGTTTAATTTTTATAAGTTTTTAGTTTACCTATAACAAATCGAAAAAAAAGTTGTTTGTTCGAAAGTTTTCAAGTAAAGATAAAGTATGTGAATAAAACCTATATATATATATATATATATATATATATATATATATATATATATATATATATATATATATATATGCATATATATTTATATACAGTGACCGTCTAAAGTCCGTTCCCCCTACTAATTTTTGAGCCAACTCGTATATCGCAACGAAATTTGGAGGGCTTAAATAGGAGATGAAAAGCTTTTTTTTATGAAAAAATGATAGCTAAAAGTTATAAAATGGCGGCTACGCGCCATCTTGAATTAATATTTTAAATACAACACCCCGCATATTATTCCATTTTCAAAATCTGCTCATTATTCTTAACATTTTTCTCCAATACACTTTATTCCTAAATGTAATTGCTTTCGAAATAATGACGTTTGAAAATTGACATTTTGGTCATTTCAAATTCAATCGAAAATACGATCAAGTTTGCGTTGGAAACAAAATCGTTGTCGCGGTAACATCTTGATAACTAACTGTCAAATAGTCAGTTGAGCATCTTAATTATTTTATGAAGTGTGATCATGGCTCGCAATTTACACGATAAATTTGAAGCAGTTTTGATTTTTGGAGAAGCTGTAAGAAATTTTCATCTAGCAGTCCGTATGTTTAACGATAGATTTCCCGAAAACCCTATTTCGCGGTCATATTTGCGCAAACTTTTAAATAAGCCCCAAGCAACTGGTACAATGAAAGATGCTCCAAGAATGAAATTGTTGCTGAAATGGTAATTAATCCTACTCAGTCGACGTCCGCAGTTGCTGAATTCTGCGAAGTAAGTACGAAAAGTGTCCAAAGAGTCCTAAAAAAGGAAAAATTTCATCCCTATAAAATGAAAATCCTGCATGCTCTCATGGAGGATGATCCAGACCGGAGGGTTGAGTTTTGTGAGTGGTTAACAAGAAAAATTGAAGGAGAACGATCCTTCCTAAAACGTGTATGTTTCTCAGATGAATGCACGTTTTTCCTTAATGGAAAAGTCAACAAACAGAACGTACGATACTGGAGCGATACTAATCCGCATATTTTTAGAGAAGGGCATACCCAGTTTCCTGAAAAAGTTAATGTTTGGGCGGGGATTTTGGGCAACCACGTTGGTGGACCGATTTTCATCAGAGGCAATCTTACAGCAGATCTTTACAGAAATGTTTTAGAAACTGAAATTGAACCTCGAATAAGACAAATTGTATTAAACAATCAGGAAGAGTTTGAAAATCGTGAAATCATATTTCAGCAGGACGGAGCACCTCCCCATTTCTATCGCATGGCTAGAGAGTTTCTCGATACAAACTTTCCTGGGCGATGGATAGGTCGCAGGGGAAGTACAGAATGGCCACCAAGATCTCCGGATCTTACCCCTTTAGATTTTTTCCTTTGGGGATATCTGAAGTTAAAAATCTACCCCACTGAATGTCAAACAATAGAAGAGTTGGAACGCAGAATAAGAGAAGCATGTGAAGAAATAGATGAACAGACTTTCATCAACGTGAGAGAAGCTATTCATAATAGGGCACTTTATTGTCAAGATTTAGGAGGGGGCCACATCGAACACTTGATAAAATAATTATTGTTGGGGTTAAATAAGTGTTATTCAAAAATAAATAAAATATTGTTTTACCAACTAATTTGTTTTCCTTGTGAATTTACAGAACAAATTCGTAACCTTCAAGATTTCCAGGTAAGTTGTATTGTTTATCCTTAAAATACTGTATTTACGCCTCTTATTAGTCGAATTCATTAAAAGATTTAACTACAAATTAAAAAATTTAGTTAGCAGAATTTTTTATCGAAAGTGACTAAAACTATTACTTCATTTTAAACTGGATTTTCAATTTTCAAACGTCATTATTTCGAAAACAATTACATTTAGGAATAAAGTGTATTAGAGAAAAATTTTAAGAATAATGAGCAGATTTTGAAAATGGAATAATATGCGGGGTGTTGTATTTAAAATATTAATTCAAGATGGCGCGTAGCCGCCATTTTATAACTTTTAGCTATCATCTTTTCATAAAAAAATAGCTTTTCATCTCCTATTTAAGCCCTCCAAATTTCGTTGCGATATACGAGTTGGCTCAAAAATTAGTAGGGGGGGAACGGACTATAGACGGTCACTGTATATATATATATATATATATATATATATATATATATATATATATATATATATATATATATATATATATATATATATATATATATATATACCAGTCTTTTCACTTAAAACTCCGCACGTCAATATCTCCAAAGCGAATAGAAATATTTAATTGCTGTAAAAAGTGACGTTGGTTCAAGTCGATATTTTTAAAGTATAAAAAATTTGACGCTTACTAAGAGCTGGGCTCTCGACGCGTCGACAATATTGTAGCAATTTTGAGATTACGCGCATGCAAAAGTAAATGATATTTAAAAACTTTTTTGTTATTTACTCAAACTCATTTACTTTACTCCTTTGTGAGCAATACTGGTTTATAGTACAAATTTCTTGATAAAAAATTGTATTTTTTATGCACCTCATAATCATTATTTCTCCATTTTACAACAGGTTGAAGAGACGTTTTGCCACTGTGATTAAAATATTTTGACCATAAAATTCTTGATAGCATTGACAAAAAGTCACTTTTACCTGCAGTAAAATAAAAAAGAAATGCATCTTCTTATCAAGAAATTTGAACTACAAGCCAGCAATGCTCAGAAACAAGTAAAGTAAATGAGATTCAGTAAAATAGAATTTTAGTTTATGTCTCAGAACTCGCGTTCACCAGAAAAGGTCGGACTACATCATTGCATTCAGCGTAAAACATTTCTATCATAGTCATTTTTTACCTTTGTGGTATGTTAAAAGATAACCGAAATACGAGGGTGGTCGAAAAATGCAATATTTTCAATTTCACCTTGTATCTCTGAATCGAGGCAAGCCATTAAAATCTTTCGTTTCACAAGAAAAATAGAAGCGTAATGCGAAAACCACAACTTTCTGTCTTTATTAATAAGCAAAATACGCCGTAAAACAACGAAAATGGGCGACCCTGTATATAGGTTTAATACAAGTTTTTCCTGTCACCCGACAAAATGTATAGTATTGTAATGTTATACATAAGTATTGTTTCATGTTATTTTTTAAAGTAGTATGATTTTATAGTAATATTTTAATAATATCTTACCATAATAAATTTGTCTTTATTTTCGTAAGTTTATTTTATTTGATTTTAACATGTTTAGGCATTTAGTTGTTATAATATAAATAAATAAACTAAACTATAAACTAGTGTGTTATAGGTAGAAAGAAACTGGTAAAATATTGGTATGAATCTAATATTATGGAACAAAATGGCGCCCAATAATAATGTTTGATAAAAGACAGTATATTTAAATATGTCACTAACCCCGTGTTCACTAAAAAGGTTTAAGAGTTAGTCCAGGACTAGTTGCCATGGACCTTAAAACTCTTAGTTCGCCAGTTATGTTTCGCTTATGTCACTGTCATTTTGTAATATTGACATTTAGAAAAATTATTTGCTCAATTGTTGAAAATGTCTATGTACTGAACTAAAAACACTTCGCTATTCCTAAGAATTGGAAAAAATCATAACTAATAGAGGTCAATTCTATTGAAATATTTAAAGCAAAAAATAAAACATTCATGTTTTGGTACCATAACTATGAAAATTTCGCGCTAAATATTATGGATGGAAGTTAGTGAAAAAGTTACCATTAGAGCATATGAAAAAGTCTACTAATTTACCTCTGAAGAGATATACATTTTTAACAACGATTTTACTGAACTTAATTTAAAAACGCTCGAATTAGTCTTCAGTTCTTTTGATGCAATTGAAGTAAATGTCGCGTCAATACAGTAAGTTAAAAATGCGGGATAATAATAACGGAACATTTTCGGGTAATTCTTTCTGCCTTGCTTATTACTCAGGTTATCTTCTTAGTTTTTATTCGATGCAAAAGAAGTTCTGTGAAATGTAAACATTTCTTCAGTTCAGTTAAATAGAGCAGCAGTTATTCTTAAAGAGAACATTGGCCTGGGGAGGGAATGAAAAACCACTGGAGAGAATATTTGTCTTGTACGAACATATTCAGTCCTTTTAAATTTTGATTGTCTATAAATGGTTTCTATATGATTTAATTATTGGAAGTTTAGCTTTTACAAACAACTAAAATATATAAATTTGACCGATTTGTACTAATCGGTTAAGTATGTAAATAGCTTAACTTTATATCTTATATGATTTTTAGTCACAGTCTAGTAAGTGTCGGATCTTATTCAAGAAAAACTTGTCGCATAATTTTTTATATGTATTATTAATATTTTTAATATAAATGTCCCAAAAATATTTAATCATTATATCAACTTAGACAAATTAAGTAATGTAGAAAGCATGAACATATTGATATTGAAATATTTGTCAAGAATCCTGCAAATGTTTTATTAAATTAAAAAATGTTGGGAAATTTATAATATTAAAAAGACGCATCATCAAAAAACATCAACAATTTTTTAGTATAGTTTGTAAAGCTTGATATGTTTGTGATGTATAAAATGTGTATCAACTACCTACTGATCCTATACTCCTCCGAGTTATGCTTTTTTTAGAAACTTACAATAAAGAAGAATCACAACAATAACGAAGTTATTATCTCAGGACCTGGCCGACACGAAATCAAATAACTCGCTATTGTTGGTAAAAACCGTAGGAACTGATATCGAGATATATTGTATTGAATTACAATCATATTTGTTGAATTCACAACATGCCTTGTTCCCGTCTTCCAAACACGCAAAAATAAATATATTTTCAAAACGATATAGCCATTCAGATACCGAGATTCTATTGTAAATCAGTGACCCTACAGTTTTGTCAATGAGTTGATAAAAATGTATAATGTATTTTCATCTAGAAATTGGAGAAATAATTTTGAAACTAGAAGAAATCTGTAAAATGATGCTAGTAAAGAAAGATAAAAAGATAGATAAGTAAATAATACTTACAGACTAATAAGTAATACCGAATAACAAATATAAAGATTTGTTCTCCTTCCCACCCCAGACGATTTTCAAATTATGTAAAAAAACGCTAAATTTCCTTTACCCGGAATTTCTTTCGTTAAGAATCATTCTTTTTATTAGGAATAGTGAAGTATTAGCCTATTTAGTTTGTCAGATTGAAAAACAAATTTTCTTTCACTCTTGTAGTCAAAAGGAAGGTTCAGTTCCTTTACAATATATGAAGTTCCCTCATAAAAAATCCCTACTTTTATCTGGAAAACTGAAAGATAACACAATTAATATATGTAACTAGTAAACGACCATATGCGAAACCAAATAGGATCTTTTTTACCATTTTCTACCCACCACTTAATTATTGGATAAAATTTAAAACAAATGAATAAGTAGTTTTTACACTGATTTTTTATTAGACCTCTATTTTGTTTCGTCATGTTGAATTTTTGAAATTTTCCCTATGTCACACCTAAACTGGGAAGGTTTTTTCCATCGCCACCTTGAATTCGTATCACCAGTTCATCTCTATGTCAAACTTAATTATTGCACAAAAGTTAAAATCAACAAATTAGTAGTTTTTTTTATGATTTTTTCAACATTTTATTAAGGCGCTATTTGGTTTCGCCATCTTAGATCCGTACCAAAATTTTACCTGTTCATTCCTATACCACGTTTGATTTTTGTGCAAAATTTGAGGTAAACTGAATAAGTAATTTTTTAGAAATAATTCTTTTAAGACTTGATTAGGTCTCCACTTTGTTCGGCCATATTGGATTTTTTCCAAAAAGTTACCATGATATCCTCATATGAGCCGTAATTTTAGCTATGCCGCGAATAGACAGACAGACCGACAGAACTGAGAAAGCTTGCTTTTTTTGGCATCTAGGGAAAGGTGAAAATGTGAAAATCTTGGAGGGTGATTTTTTGACAAGGGAATTAATATACTTTATAGCATAAGTACTATATAAGAAAATATATAACTATAAGTTGCTTACAACGGAATGGATTCCACAAACATGATTTACACCATAAATTAAAAAGTGAAAATTAAGCAACCCAACAACCTGTCAATTTACGATTCACTAGGTATGGAGCAGAGGCCAAACATTTTGATATAGTTCTGATATTCGAGAATCGATGTTGAATTCCAACTTAAGTATAACAGTAAAAAATATCGCTTTATTTTTGTTCCATTACGATGCTTTTCTTACGTATACTTTCATTCTCATTTACTTATATTAAAAAGGCCGCGCATACTACTCAAGAGCTTGGTACTAACAGGCACGATCAATATCGATAACGGTCTTCCAACTAGGTTTTGTATTTGTGAATTACTGAAAAAGCTAGATAAACTTATATCAGATATGTATTTCTTTTTTATTGTTTCTGTCTTATGCCTCTCAAACTTTGTTTCATTACCTTGTGTTTTAATAAAATGTTAAACATTAGAAATTGCCTATCAAGTATGGGCTACTCAGAGGAAGGATTTGAACTTTGTTCCACTCTTAATCACCTCCTTTTGTTTTTCTAAGTCCGCCACTGTGTCTAACACCTGGGTACACCAATATTTGTTAAATATTGCTATACCCAAAAATAATATGTTCAATTATACCGAAGCCCTTAGAACTTCTTAGACTGGACTGCACAAGAATACCTGCATCGACATCTAGAAAACAGTTATCTTTGGTACATGCCATCTGCTCAGAAAAGCTTTAAGAAAAGATCTAAACACTACAGACTTTGATCATTCACCTCTTGTGGTGCTTGCATATGAGATAGGTGAGTGGTGCCAGCAACCGTTGAAAATGCTGAAAAACTTCGACTATAATTAAAATTATTCTTTATATTATTATTATTATTATTGTTATAAATCATTAAATGGTTGTGTACATCACGCTTCCTAGGTATATATCTCAAAATGAGTAGGTGAGTAAGAAAAATTGAAATCAAGGTCCCTACTGTAAAAATTACCTGACCAAATTTCAGGTATTCAAAATGACTGTTTTCTAGAAGTCCATAGCTGTTTTTATGGAGTTATATTTTTATAAGGCTTTCGTCCAAGGTCTTGGACCCTGTCAACACATTTGCTCGGTACGGCAATATCAATCAGGTACGCGGACTTGACTCTCTTATCGGCAGGTCCGTTATTCGTCACCTGTCTGTAAATGATAATCAGCAGATCATAGTAGAATCTAAATCTAAGTCGTTGTCCAATACCGGAGCAGATTGGCGTCTGTAATATGATATGTAGGTGTTTAAGAGCTCATACTTATGTGGCGATTTTTTGATGCACGATATTGCATACTTGGATATGCCTATGCGAATACTCTGTGTTTGCTTAGTAAGTGTACCTTGATGTTATGTGCCGGAGGGTTTCTTTTGGTGCTATTTCCTACACATGTCCGATTGGGTGTTAGGATGCTTATTTATAAACTTGTAGTTGTTATTTATAACCTGATCCTGAATCACAACAATGAATCCTTCAGTTTCCGGGAAGGGCCCATTACTTGGCCACTTATTTGATGCTGATTCTTTTATTTGCGTTAGGTTTAAATCATTGAAGTGTTGTTTGTGCAAAGCTTTATGTGCTCATTGCTCCCGTTTATTAGCATTAAAATTTTTGTTATTTCCATGTGGTCATTTAGAAAGTTCAGTAACATGTACGACCTGTGGGCTAATTTTGTCATCCTATAAAGATCAGAAATTTCAGCTTTCCTGAAAATAGGAACCTCTCAACTTATTGGGTTGGCTAGAATGTAGTGTTATTATGTCAACAACAGCGCTTTCTTCTTCGTTTCTGAGAAGAGTAGTTCTGAGCAGGCCTTGGGATGATGCACCCTGTATTTGTTTATCATAGTTCCGCTGATCCTTCGATTCAGAATTCCAAATGAGTAAGCAAGTACAGGTACCGTGTAAGTATTTAATCCCGTAATACGTTTTTGCGTTTAGATGATCTTCAATAGCGCTCTGACTTTCTTATTATACAGTACTTACAGATATGTGTTAACGAGTTTGTAAATTCTATTGGTGGTGCAAGCTGTAAGAATTTTATACAAAGTTGGCAGACATGTAATAGGTCAATATTGCGATGGATCATTCGTTCGTGCACTCTTTGGCAGCATATAAGTCAAGCCATGCATTTATAATGTCAGGCTACTATTGTTGAGTGAGAGCTTCGTGCAACGATTTAAATTTCCTATACCAATAATTTTGAATTTTATCAGGTTCTGGTACTTTCAAGATCTTAGTGGGTTTGTAAGCTCGTTCACGATAATGTTTAGAAATTGTCAGGGGATATTCGATGTTTTTTTTTCTATCCTTATCCATTTAGCACATATCTTATGCTCCTTTGGCTTAGTTCAAATGTCGGACCAGTATTGCGGCGTTTTCTGGCAACTTGGTTTTACCCTTATTTTCGGTATAATAGAGCTCTCTGTAAAATTGCATTTGGTTGTTGTTAAAAGACTAATTTTTTCGCATTCGCTTTGAACATTTTAGATATCTTCTAAGTCCTTTTGACTTATTCTTTAATTTTTGTCTCAAGATGTCCT
The DNA here is from genome assembly GCA_030620095.1 of Kuschelorhynchus macadamiae. Lineage (NCBI taxonomy): Eukaryota > Metazoa > Arthropoda > Insecta > Coleoptera > Curculionidae > Kuschelorhynchus > Kuschelorhynchus macadamiae. The sequence continues at coordinate 166,575 of JAUTXW010002341.1, read as the reverse complement.
AGATTTTAAAAATTTTTCTTATTCGTGTTTTTTGGCTTTTAGATGGTTGGTTACTACTACTATATTCTGCTAATATTTCCAATACCTGTCGAATACCAGCGATTGTTTTTTCTAACCTCAGCTACCAGACAGGTTCTTCCTAAGTGGCTCGTTTAGTTTTGTTGTTGAGAATTTAGATCCGCTCTTATACAGAGCTGCACCGAAGGCCAACGTGTTCAATCTGTCTAGGGAGAGCACCCTAGACCAGAGTACGACAGAAATAACCCTATTGGTGTTCTTGTTACTTCGAAATTTTGGCAGCCTGGCCTCTGTGTTGGATTGCTACCCTAAAATTCCGATAACGTCCTCCTCAACTAATACCAGGTTAATTATGTTCATGGTTAGATTCATTACGCTCGATATTCTGATGGTCGTATTCGATATGCAACTCGCCTGAGGTTGAGTTGGTCACGTCATGGTCATTCATGTTCACTTACTAATGCCGAATGATTATATTCTTAACGAAGATAATGAGCAAGAAAAGAAAATTGATAAAAACCTAAATAAAAAAACAATAACTATTGGTAATAACAATAACTATATGGCGCAAATAGTCGTCAATAAATCTGAAACGGTAATTGACAGATTCATGTTGTTAAATACCGTTGAAATTATTTTAATTAATCTATTTAGATCTATATTATTATACATAAGGTTGCATTAAAAAAAGGAAAATACTTTAAAATGTATTTTTTTTAAACTTGGCAAACCGGAGTTCAATTTTTTATATGCTTATATACGGAAAATAATGCCCTGTTTTACTGTTTTTAAAAAAGGCTGAGCGTTATGGAAATAAAAAAGCTTTATTAAGGAGCTCTTGTATTTATTAGGGGTCCCGGGTATAGTAGAATTGTTTTTATATACAAAGTACTTGTATTACTATTTTCTAAACATGTTTAATGATTGTAAAGCATATATTTTTTAATTTTCAGAGGACTGTTTCATCATCCTTTAACATGTTTTACCCATTTTTTTTTGGTTTTGATGGGACTGCCTCATTTTTTTTTGGGCTACCATGTATTCTGGACAAATATTATTTTGCATACAAGAAGAATAAAATAAATTTTACGGGTTTCGCCATTTGTCGAAATATTACCTATTTTTTTTTAATATATATCAAAAAAAAATCAAATATCTACACTAATGGCTTCCACAATTTTTCAAAGTCAGAATATTTATCCCAGCTATTTTTGTTTTCAATTTGACTATTATTGGTTTGTGCATTCTCAAAATATGAATTTTTTACATTTTCATATCCCTTAAAAATATCGAAGATCTACGCCGATGACACCCAAAAACCTAATCTCCGCGCACACTGACACTGACTGATTTTTGGTAGAAATCGGTTTGATCGCACTCAAGTTAATGTTCGATAAAATTTACAAATGTATGTATAAACATAATTTTGTTTCGTATTCTAGGAACTCTAAAACGTCAATTAAACCTAACTTGTACTTTTTAATTCTAGGATACATTCGTAAATACATTAAAACTAAAATAAACGCCAATAAATCCGAAGCATTGCAATACAGACCCTTAATTATATAATACATTGGTAAAATTGTCGTTAAATATGTAATAATAAATAACTAGAACTTCGTACTAGCCAAAAAAAAAAATTAATATCATGTTCAAATATAAACTAAATAAATTAAAACTTCAATTAAGAGTAAGCCAAACTTATTTTTAAATTGTTTCTCAATCTCCTTTGGTCCTCCAGAGAAGGGGACAGGAAGTTTTATCTTGGATATTATGTCTTTGTTCAAAATACACATTTATCAGAAATGTAAAGCGCGGACCGTGTGCCATCTTGAATCGTTTAAAAGCCATTAAAAAATAAAACGCCAATCACACACTTTTAGGTTATGTTTGCAATACGCTTACTAAAAGACATGTGTGCTTGTATAGCATAGTCTGATAACACTAGATGCTCTGAAGCACTTGAGAGAGGCGAAACCCCAAAGGTGATCTTGCAAAGCCCGCAAGCACTCATTAACTTCACTTTTTTCGATTATGTGGTGACCGCTTGTCCTGCGAATTCTTTGAATTGAGAATACAAAATTGGTAAATAATTATTTAAAATGAATGCTTCCTGAAAGGAATTTTAAGTAGATGCGAATTTTTAAGATAGGGTATTGAAAAGCAAGATTTTTTATTGTTCTTGTTTTCAATTCATCCGAATGGTTGAGAGTTATTATATGCGAGTTTAACACTATACTCTCTAGGATTGTCCTCATTTTGGTCGAAATTATAAAAAAATCAAATAACTGTAAAATTCAGTCTAACAAATTATTCAGCAGCACAGATAAAGTTGGCAGGAATTTTAGCTGCAATTTGAAAAATGAAACTCGGGCTGCTGAATGAGGTCGGGTATCATGCACTAACCATGGTCATGGCATAATTTTATTTAAGTGAGCGTGAGTACGTAATTTAGACAAACGTAATAAGTTGAAGCCCGTGAGTAATAAATTACACGCAGGTAGGTATTTTACATGAATAAAAATAAAAAAGATGTTTTTGAGGTACGCCAAGAACAGGTATACTGATGGGCAGACCCATCGAAATAAAAAAATATATTTTTCATGATCTAGGAATCTTGAAAATAAATAAATACTATACTGATTTTGTGCGAGTGCTTTATTTCAATGAATGAATAAGAAATGAATTAGTTTATCTGTTTTGACATAACCTTGAAATATACATATAAGCTAATTCAAGATATGAAATATTGAAAGCAAATCCTGTTTAATAAACCCATCAATTTACATAGATTATACTATTTAGTATACCCCAAGCCTTCTAACATGATGTATTCCTCAGCAAACTCCCGACCTACGGTTTTACATCCCAAACTTTGTTTTTGGATTGTGAGTTTCCGATGGTCTTTTTTCAAAACTCTTAAGGCCGTTTTACATTCTGCAATTCTTCTTTGCAATATGCAATAGTCTTGAACAAAGGCATGCGCAGTTTGACAAAAGGTACAAATGTCTTGCCACTGCGCATGCTTTTGTTCAAGACTATTGCAACTTGCAAGAAAGAATTGCAGCATGTAAAACGGCCTTTAGGACTTAAAACTTACTTTTCATACATGTTATTTTCTTCTAGATTTTAGATTTTAGATAATTACAAGTTTATTATTATGCTTTAAATGTTAAAATGTTATCGTCTGGTAACAAATTAAAAATAGTTTTTTGATCTTTATATAATGAGAGAAACAAGAGTATGCCTTCTCTCGTCTCGTCTCGTGGCATCACTAGAAATTATACTTTGGCAGTTTAAATATGTCAAGATTTCGTATTTTCTTTACGTTCGATGCGTTGCTATATCGTGTTTAAATTTGGATGTTTTGCTACTAACTTTTGATTTTTAAATACGACGTCCTCTCTATTATTCTGTTTTATTTCTCAAATTTGTCATTTTGAATCTTTTAGAACCCTCTATCGGCCAAGCGATTAAACCTCAAACAAACAAAAGTATGCTTTATTGCCGCAGAAAAATTTTACAATTTTATGGACAAAGCAAAATATACCTAAAAATAAGACATATCAAAACATTAATCGAAAATAATTTCGACAGGTCAGTGCTTTTTTTTTTAAATGTAAATTATCAATTTACCAAATCGTAAAACACACGTTAGAATATAACATAACATTGCAAACAGTAAATGAATCATGACAACCTTATAAAAGTAAACAAACACACATGTACGAGGTGAATAATTTCGATGACATTGAAATCAAAATTGCAACTATGCGACCTTAAACTCTATGTTATTATAGTTATACAAATAATTGTGATGTTAAACAGAAGGTATATTGAACTAGTGTAGAATGTAGTATACTACCTAGTACCTAAAACAAAATGACAAACACTTTCATGTCTTTTATCTAAATCTATAAGATGACATCATCTTCCGGTTCAGCCGGAAATGTCAAAATAAAAAAAAATAATCTATATTTAACCAAGATAATTTTAATTACCAAAATGTAATTTCAATATATCCAAAATGAAAAAAGTTATAAGGGTTAGTCACTATTTTATGGCACCCGGTATACTTAATATTTATTTCAATCATATTACATGAAAAGAAAATAAAAACATATCAAAATGTTTTACTTAAAAAATGTTTTGCTTTCGAACAGTTAGACCTCGAGATATAAAATAAATTCCAATATAATTCATAAAGAAATTCGTTTCTTCTCGCTGATATCATACACGTGATTCTCTAATGTAAACGTTCTACATGTTAATGGCCTTATTGTGTCTGCGTATACTCGCGAGATTACTTTAGCAGTGCTTAAATTCTTCAAACCGCCCCCGCCTCGAGATTCCTTTTGTAACCCTACAAGCCTTCATTTATTTCATTTTCTTTTTCTCACCTCAGCGCTATAGCGTTTTTATATATAGTATATATTAAACACAATTCCTTTTACATTTTCCTAAACAATTTTATATAGAAATTTTCTTAGGTGAACAAAATGCACGTATTTACTTAACCAAATGAAATGTTTTCCTTTAGGACGTATGAAATTGTTTGCGTGCAAAAGTTTTACTTCACTTAACAATAAATTGTAGATAATTGTTATTTGTCACGGTGCTATGTGCCATTTAAAAAAAAACGTTTTTACATCAAAATGATCTATGTACCATCAAGCATGTATACAAAAATGCGCCAAGTTCCACAATAAATCTAAATGTTCTTAAATCAGTTACCGATTATCTGGACTTGAGGGATCATGTGTAGCGCGTGAAGCGGTGATTGTCCATTGTTTAACGAAATTAGTTTATTTGCTGGTAGTTGCGTAGTTTGTTTGGTTATATTACTATTTTTATTTTTTATTTTATTAATTATTATACTATTATAGTATATAATATATATCGTAAAAAACCATTAGAACATGTCATCAGTGAAAAAAAGATTCAGGCAATATTTCGACATTAATAGTGGAAATAATAAGTTTGCTGATTGTTTGCTGTGCCGGCTTCAAATTTCTCGTCGTGGTAAAGGGAAAAAGGTAGGTAACTGGGCTAACTCAAAACACACTTCGCCAAATTGGAATACAACTGTTCTTAGTGAGAGGCTGTTTTCTGAAGCTGGTTTGGTTTACGCAAACAAGCGAAATTGCCTGTTGCCGGCACACGCTGAAAATTTGGTCTTTATTCACCATAATTTGCCACAGAAAAAGAAGAAGGGGCAAATTCTGAGAATCTCTTTGTATTTTTTTCGTTTTCGTTTATTAAGTTAATATACGGTATCCGGCCGGATATTGAGTTACTATCCGGTATCTGGCCGGATAGTAAATTTAGGTATAAATATATTTTACTTGCTGGGGTATCATCAAGATTCCGAAGGTGCGAAAATGATAGGTGGATCCTCATAGCCATGACAATAGCGATAGGAAACCTGCAATTTGTAAAAATAATTTTTGCTGGACACTGTCATCTAAAAACTAATCTTAAAAATAATAATCGTAATCACGTTTGCTCTGTAAGTATACTGGTGTCTTATTAGTCATGGAATTCATTTCCAGGAAACTACAGGCCATCATCAACTTAAGAAAAGTATCTATACCATATATTTTGTAGGAATAGACTAGTTGGTTGCCTAGGGTAAGCGATATTCCCAAGAAGGATTTACAAGTAGCGTCAACTGAAAGTAAGTGCTGTGATTTTAATGTGCCACCATTTCCCCATCACAGAATAGTGAGTCACATAAATGTCTCCTTAAACTATTCATAATAATAAGTCACTAATTATAAATCGCTAACTAATTTTATTAGATTCTTTTACAAGATGCATAAAAATTGTGCTCCTGTCTTAACATTTTTTATACCTATCAATTTTGTAGTTTCTTTAACTAAATAATTATTATTATAATTATTTTTAATTTAAAGACTATTTCAGGAAAACTATGTATTTTCCCTCCGTTTTGGTTTAAGGAGTTTGAGAAAACCAAGTAAATTTGGTTCAAGAACTTCTAAACTATGTATTTTGGGAACGACACCAGTTAACAAAAGAGTTATTCTTAGGTGTTTTTTATTTTACTTTAAAGAATAAAAGTTGTGATTCAAACATGTGTATCGTTATCTGTGTGGGCCAGGAGGAATTAAGGGTTGTAGGTGCTCGTGGCTACTACAAAAAAATAAACCTTATTAAAACAGTCAAAATATCAAAAAAAACTCAGATAATAAGAAAATAAATACCATAATTGGTAAGAAAAATACCAAAACTATTTTTAAAATTATGCTAAAAGGCTTTATTTACACAAACATACTCACAGTAATAATCTATGTATTAAAGTTTTCCGCTACTGAGATATTCTACTTTTAACATTATTCTTTTTCAAAAATTTCTTTTACCGGAACTTTCCTCGTTATCAATGTTTCCTTTTCTACGGAATTGTGAACTCTGACCCCGGTTAGTTCCGCACATAGTCATTTAGTACCTTATATTTACTGTCTTTTGAAAATTTTTTATTAGGCGTCATTTTGTTTCACCATATTGGATTTATACCGATATTTTTTTCATTTTCTATCTATGTCACACTTGAATTTTGGGCTTAATTTAAAATAAATTAAATAAGTAGTAATATTTTTTTTAACATTCCCTTGGCCGCCATTTTGTTTAGTCATATTGGATTTTTAGTAAATTTTATCAGAGCATCTTCATATGAACCACAATTTTGGACCAAAATTTAAAGTAAATCGGATAAGTAGTTTTTTAGTTATATCGCGAACAGTTAGACAGACTGACGCAATCGAGAATCATGTATTTTGGCTTCTACGAACCCTAAAACGTGAAGAACCGCAAAAACGTAGGAGGGTTACACAATTATAAATTTCCTTTTACGAGGCAAGTAATAGATTAGTCCTTAGGTCGCTACTAATTTAATATTAGTAGCCATAATTATTGCAGTCCACGATGTTGGATGATTTATTAACAACAATATGGTTATCCAAATTAAAATACATAGTTGATCATGTAACACCCACTGCAGTATTTTTATAAATACGGTTTTAATAGAGATGGCGTTTCAATACTATCCCAAACTTCTAAATAGTTTTTACAAATTTACAACATGCTTTATTGTCGAAAGATACATCTTATTGACTAAATGTATATATATATATATATATATATATATAGATACTTATTTAAATAAAATATTACATAAATAATTCGAGCAATAAAAAACGAAACAAAATTGTTGAAAGGTAAAAAACAAGACTAAAGATCACACATTAACATATAAAACAATAATACATATTATAATAAAAGTAAGTCATTGAATACCCCGAACAAGGCAAGACCCGACCCACTTGCTACCATGCATCAAGGAAAAAGCTTCTATGGAATAGTATGCAGTCAGCAGTTTTTTTTACTTCCTTTCGAAACTTTATCCTTATTCGTTATCAATTTAAGGTTCTGTAAAAGATATTAAAGGCCTTTTTGGCATTATAGGCAATAGAATTTCTTATTTGGGATGTGCTCGGTATTGGTAAGGAAACATTATATACAACATTTCTCGTTTGATAGACAGGTATATTGATATTATTAGATCTGTTTTTGTGTATCAAACATATACACTCCAGCAGATATAAACACGTTAAAATCAATATTTTGCGCGTATAAAACAGAGGCTTACAAGACTGGCGATAGGGCACTTTGAATGTTATTCTTAGTGCTATCTTTTGTAGAGTAAACAACGAGTTAAATAGAAAATTGGAACACCTACCCCAAAAGCAAATATCATATCCTTAGTGTGACTCTATTAATGAGAAGTATACGGATCTCATTATAATATTATCTAAATCGGCTGACAATATTCTCAATGCATAGCAGCCCGAGGCAAGCCTCCGCCTCAGTCCCGTTATATGAGTCAATCTTCAGTCTGTCATCGATAAACAGACCTAGAAATTTGCAACAAGACTGGTTTGCTAGGATCTGATCGCCAAGGGTAATGTTATTTAGATTGCACTTAAAAGTGAGAACATGGGTTTTGGACACATTAAACGATAACAGGTTTGCTTGGTACGACTCTTTAATAATGCATAAGTCAGCATTCACCTTTAATATTTAGAGAGAGAGGAGGAGTTCCAAAACAGACCCCTAAGTAACACCACTCTTAACAGCAAGGTATTCAGATGAATCTCCCCCAGATTTTCCTGTCAGAAAGGTAGGACTGTAACCAATCAAGCGTGTTTCCCCTAAAATCATAGACCTCCAGCTTTCCCATCAGCGCTTTATGATCAACACAATCAAACGCTTTTGCAAGATCACAGAATACCGCTGCTGAAAGCTTGCCCTCATTCAACACAAGATAAAGTGATTCTAGAAATAAAAAAAGAAGCATCATAAGTATTTTTTTCTAATTTAAATGCAGTTCGTTATGTTTATTTAGGAAATTTAACAATCTGTTTTTTACTATTTTTTCTACCAGCCTTCGTATAGTAGACAATAAAGAAATTGGCCTAAAGTTGCGACATATATTAGTATCCCCACTCTTATGTAAAGAAATGACCAATCCCTTGTTTAGTGACTCAGGACTCAGAGAAATGACCCCTGAATAAAGAAATATTAATGGCATGCGCAAAACTGCTCCGAGCCGAGTCGTCTAATTCCAAAAAGACTCTAACCGACAAACTATTGCAACTTGTTGATTTTTTATTTGGTATACCTTTAAGAGGTTTGTTTTGTTTCCAATAAATCTGTAGGTATTAAAGAAAAAGCTGTCCACCACATGTAAATCGCTCAAATAGTTCAAAGGATTATTTTATTTTACACATCAGTGATTGTGCTATTGTACAACAATATTGATTTAATTCGCATGGTGATATGTCAGGTGTGATATGTTTTCTTTTGGTATCCGCCAAGTAATTGACAGTTTACTATGACTCTATCTGCCTATTTTTAGAATTTATTATTCTTTTAGCAAAATATACCCTCTTCGCTGTCTGTAAAACATTTCGCTAGATATAGCTTTACAATTATTAAAGTAAGCAATAAAATTTAAATTTGTTTCTTTGTTTTAACCTTAATTTTTGTCAGCAGAAAATAAGTGTTAAACATTTTAAAAACGAGGACATGAAAACCTGAAAGCGGATCATGTATGGTTCGGCTATTCCAGTTCACATTGTTACATAGTTGCCGGAACTTGTGAAAGTTATTTTTATTATATATCCTTCCAAGCCTAGATTTACGCGCTGCTGTTTTAATTTTTAAACTCACCTTTGCTACAATTGCTTCATGATCAGATATTGCTGCATTCACAGCATTACAAGACACACAAGTTAAATTTGAACAAACATAATCTATAATTTTAAAAGTAAAATCTAGTTGGTGCTTCCACATGCATTGCTAAGTTAACTGAACTTAGCGAATTCTGCAAACTTTGGGTAGGCCTGGAGCTATTATCAGAATATACTATATTAAGGTCACAAGCTACTAACAGTTACGATTTAAGAGGAAATCGGGTTAGAAGATTTTCAAGATTCTCCAAGAATACCTTAACGTTATTACCGGGAGATATACAGGCAGACGATATAAAAATTTAAAACTTTACAAAAATGCAATACATAACTCTATTGTATTTTTCAATAATCAAATCATTATACTTATCAATACTAATAAATGAAGCGATCTCAGAAATTTTCTGACTTATTAATTATAAGAGTTCCCACGTGTAAATGCATTTCCCTGCAAAACTTAAATAGTTCAAAATATTCATCTATCCTTAATCAATGTTCAGTCAATAATACAACATCTGGAAAACTTAAACAATCACCTTGGTATAGGGCAATGACTATTGCATGCAGAGAAAATATTGGTTTAAGAATAAGAAGTGTAAAAAGAAATGAAATAGGTATTTCTGAAGTAAAGTAAAGTAAATAAAATTGGAATACTTTTTAGCATCAATATACATTAGATGATATTGCAATAATTTAATGATTTTTCCATAATTCATATTAAAGACAAACGAAACGAACTACAGGGTAACAAAGCATATTTTGGAGCTTAAGGTAATAGCACTCAAAGCCCTTTCTTGTTTTGCATAAAGTTTTTACACATAACATAGTTCATTAAATATTGTAAATTTATGAATTAAAGAACTTGTTATTTTTAAAAGTTTTTGGTAATGAGAAAATGTTTTGAATTTCTTTTCTTCAAAAGAGGGTCCCTTGGATAGCCTTTACCTTAATATAATAGCAGAAAATGTATACCTAATGTATTATGCATATAATCGGGGAATAATCACCTCCATATTAAATCCTGGTTAATAACCTGACGTTTCCTAATATACAGAATAGTATATAAGAAATGCAACATATTAATTGAGAACAATGATTTATCTCAGTACGGAAACAAAGTGCTTAAATTTTGTTGCAATACTAAGGTGAGACAACGATTCAAAAGAACATCACAGGGCAAATTATGTTTTAATGCTATTAAAGTAAAAATAAGTATTAGAAAACAATGTTTAAGCTTTCTCTGATACCACTTACATCGAAAGCTCGCATTTATAACTACAAGAATAATCCCAACACTTATACGCCAACTCTGCAGGCTACTGATGTAAACAATATATATATTTTAATGGCTCAATCGTGTCTGCGTACGCCTTGGAGTGCACTTGTGGAACACTTAAACTCTCCATCGTGCTGCGACCTCGAGGGCTCCTTTGTACACCCCCTGGCTTTTCCTAATTTTCTTTTAGACTCTTTCTCTATTCATTGCAGTTATTGTGTAAACAAACTGGAAACGAGTTGCTTAAAACACAAAATGAACCAAATAAATATGTTAGAAGAAGGAGGTATGTAGCTGTATAGGGTTGACAACTAAGAAACAGTTAAAGGCTTGTATTTCGAGTTTGTACGTTTTTAGTTAATTAAGGTATTAAAAAATTTAAATAAATTATATATTCAAAAATTAAAAACCACTATCTCATTCACTTCATTTTTTCCCGTGTAATAAATTTATATGTGTTTAACACAAAATGTATTGTTCTAAATTAATAATTCATGGAAATTCTTCCTTTTGGTCGCTTGCCCAAAAACCGTCTGCAAAAATTTCTGTCTATCTTAACTTCTAATGATGAAATTAATTTCACTTCTAAAACAAATGCTGAGCTTTTTAAATATTTCTCCCTCCCGTCTGTACCGGTTTGCCAAATAATATGCATGACGTTACCTTCAGGGTTAAAAAATTTCATCGTGTTCTCGAAAAACTTAATTTCAAAAAGTCCTCTGGCCTTGATGTTCATAGTCCTAAAAAAGTACACTTCTGAACTGGTCTCTATCCTCACAGTCTCCTACGACAAGGATAATTTTCCCAGTCAAAACTTATTCTCCTAACTACAGACACATATATAGGTAAGGCAATGGAGAAGTATAGAATGCTGATCTTTTAAATTACCTACTCACTATTTGTTGAGTGTGGAAGGTCCGGTTCATCCATTCGATTCGTACGCGGCTATAGCGTCTTTCGTCCGAAACTAATGTTTTGTTTTCTGTGTATTTTCAAACATCGATATGCATGAAATAAAAATTGATGAATAGTGTGGATGAAATATTCGTCTGTTCGTTGATTCGACCATTCGTCCATTTATATGAATGGACGAATGGAATGAACGAATCGAACCGAATAGTGAGTAGCGGGCTTTAACCATTCTTGCATAATGTATTACTGTCTTTATTAGTTTGGCTCCGACTTCAAAAAGTTAAATTTTCTAGTTGAAATATAGCTTTATTTTTCACTTTTTAGCTCATTTTTTTGGTGTTGGTTTTATTTTATTATTATTTTTAAAATTTTATTTCATCCTTTTTAGTTCTGTTTATACGAGTTTTATTGTAAAAGTCAAGTTTAACAAATAACCACTGGGTCAAGTTAGTAACATCACTGTACAATAACATGTCTTATTATATAATTATACAATGGTAACATACAACACACTTTCTCCCTGACTTATCGTTAATAGCATTTTTGTTTTTTTGTATCTCATCCATCTCACGAAATTCTTTTTTTTAGTATGTGGTTCACATTTTAAAACTTTGGTGTTATTCTAACAAAAATATGTTTTTGTCATACTTATGACGCTTCAGTCGGTTTTCCAAGTATTGGCTAGTTTGACCTATGTAAACACTGTTGCAATCTTTACAGAGTATTTCGTAAATAACATTGCTTTTTTGTTTTCTGGGGTTTTAGTTTTAACTTGGAAACATTTTTTGAGAGTAGCTTTACCTACTTGTACTTTTCTACTTAATTGCTTTTATTTATTAGTTCAATATATCAGATTTTTATTTTATATTTATTATATAGTTGAAATAATTGTAAGATAAGTAATAGAATTTAGAAAACCAAAAGATTTACCTAAACAACGGTATTTCAAAAACATTTAAAACAATATGTAAAAATTAATAAAAGCTAGGTACATTTCAATTGTAAAAACTTCTATAATTTGAACTTCATGTTAGCTCGATTAGAGAAATTATTATTAAAGACATAAGTTCGGCTTGTATGGTCGTGTCTTTATACGTCAACATTTAGATCCCCATCCGTAGTAAACCTCAGAAGGTCATAAGGCTAAAGTGACAGTAACATTTGGCGGCAGTTTCTCAGCTGCAAGTCCGATATGAATACATAAATCATTACTTTATGTATAATGTGTTTCCAGAACTAGTCGGAAACTATATATCAGGGTCGGTGTACCTAAAGATAACGCCTTTGTCGGGACACAGAAGACAGTAAAATTATAAGGATGCAGTGAAACTAGAGGAAGTTAGATTGCTACTTTTTACTACAAACATAAAACACTAGGAATGGATACAGGGTGTAGCACGTAAATAGACGTACTACTTTATGTCGAAACCTATGGCGTTTAAAAAAGTTACAAACAAAACTTTCCTGGTTAAATCTGAATTTTTAAAATTATATTATATTTATGAATACAGGGTGTTTATATTCATATGATTAAGTATAAACTTTGTTATTTTAAATGGAAAACCCTGTATATTAACAAATATTTAAGTAGATCTTCTAAAAGCGAGCTGAGCAATATATAATAGTATGGGTCTCGGAGGCTGCTCATATATTGGAATTTATCTTCAGGATTTCACCCATATCTTGAGTGATGTAAATAAAACGATTTTTAATTATATCGTTGATTGAAGGAAAAAGGAAGATGAGCAACCTTATGGGCGAATTCGTGGCACAAAAGGTGTCCGAGATGTAGCTGGCGAGATTTCCTTGGCGCCACGAGCTGCCAGTCGTTTACAGCGAAACAGCGGATAGATCGGATAGTCGGCGGAGATGTACGAATCGCTTACCTGTATTGTTTACATCATAGTGGTTATTGTGTTTTGCTCGTTTTCGAGTCAAACTCGTGAATTTTTAACTTTACGAAACTAAAGTCCGTTTCATTCTTGTGAAACTGTTAATTAAAGCCATTATGTCTGCCAAAAAAATAGAGTGTGCGTATGTTGGATGCAACAATAAAAGAAAAAACAAAGATAATTTCGTGAGCTTTTTTAAATTCCCCGTGACGAGGCGCGACATTCTTTGTCAATGGATACAAAACTGTGGCAATGTTGAAATATTTTTAATGGACGAAAATTCTTTGATAAATAAACGTTTAAGTGAAAATCCTTTTTCTAAACACGATATGTATTCAAGTGTCGAAAGACAATTACTGAAGAAAAATGCCGTTTCTATATTTTGGACAGGTAAGTGTTTTTTATTTTGTATCTTATTTTTAGAATGTCCTTGCTAAAATTAGATTAAAATAAAAAATAAACTATGCAGGGTCCTAATCATCTTACAAATGTTATATTGCAGGAATTTGATGTTTTAATCTCTGAGTATTGGAACTTTCTTTTCTTGATTAGTACTCTTTTTAAAATAAATTAAATGGGTCATGACCTTATGGCGCCTGATAAATATATATATATATATATATATATATATATATATATATATATATATATATATATATATATATATATATATATATATATATATATATATATATATATATATATATATATATATATATATATATATATATATATATATATATATATAATGTACTTGTAGGTAACGGCCGTATACTACCAATAGTATAAAGAAATAACGGGGATTCTGCCAAAAAGTATAGTACATTTTCTTCTGACAATGAATGCATAGTCACAAAAATAAACCACATAGAAAAAAAAGAATTTTGTCGAATACATAATTTTTTCAGTTTCTTTTCCTGACCGTGATGGTAAATTTAATACTTACTATTTCAGTTCAGTGAAACAATTTATGTTTGGTTTGTTATTTAAAAAAAAACGTGTTAGGCTTTTTAATATTTGTTGTAAAACTTATATATTTAAAACACTGAGCTAAAGTTTTCAGCAAGTTCATGAGAGAGTTGTACTGCACCGATTTATATTTTGATTGATCACGATTCTTCTCAAATTGCTTGACGTAAAAAGATACATTTTGGCAAACAGGTTGGTAGTAGAATGTAGAGGTTGGATAAGAAAGAATTTTTTATTTAAAAAAACGGTTTGTTTGTCGGGAAAACGCTTAAGCTCCTGTATTTTATTTGGTTATTTAACATATTTTAAGTTTTCTTAAAAATGTATACAGGGTGTTTCAAAAAATCGGGCCACTGATTAATCACGATTCTGATCAAACCGCTTGACGTAAAAAGCTGAATTTTAGCATACAGGTTGATCGTATGATCTGGAGGTCCGATAAGAAGAGTTTTTTTTAAATAATACAATATTTTTTATTTAAAAAACGGTTAATTTTTCAAAACAACGCTTGATCAGGTATATGTCATTTTGTTTTTTTTAATGTATACAGGGTGTTCCAAAAAATCGGAAATAATTTGTAAACAAAAATTCCTCAAGCCCCTGTCGACAAAAATTGAACGAAAAAGCAAAAACGTGGTTTCTAAAATTTATAAAAAAATAAGGTGATTTAAGTACCAATTTATATCCCTTTCGTTAGCGTCATACTCGAACGAAATCGCGGGTACTCGTTAGCATGTGTTTAACTCACGAAAATAATTTAAGGAAAAAATGTCTCAAGCAGAAATTTGGACGTTTCGCATAATTATGTAAGTAATAGCAGCGAAATGACAATAATAAAAATATACTATTCTAATATATAAAAATCTACAGGTATAGCGCGCGCTAAAATTTATAATTAAATAACTAAATATAACTTTCATGTTGTAGTATGTAAAAAAATACCAGTTATGTAAATTAAATGTATTCAATATTTACGAATAGTACCTATTTAGTAGTTAAATGTAAGTTTATTTTCACGTTTTTTCTAAATGTTCATAATCTTTTTGATGCAAACATTGCATATTTATTTACCTTTTGTTTTGATTATGTATTATTTGTAAATTACATGTTTTGTTTGAAAATTTTGAAATAAAATCATTATATTCCAACTTTGCTTTAATTACCTATACTCTAGTCATTGCAAAAAAAAATAAAACCTTTTATGAACAACATTTTTCTTTAATTTTTAATTTAAAAAAGCTACTTTACAGGCAAAATCCCTCACCTGGTATACAGCGTATCCCAATATCTAGGGTGACAATTGGGAAAAGCTATATCTGGAAGAGTTTAAATTGTGGCAAAGCTGCGCAATTTTGTGCTCAATCAAATGCTGTTTTGAAATTGAGGATAACTATAGTACTTCCGAAGATATCCGGGAAAAAAAGATATTTTTGAAAATCGTTTTAATTTTATACCGAATTTTTTTAAAAACATATTTTTCAAATAAATGTCACATCATCACAGCCACCTTTTTCCTTCTACCAAAATACATTATTAAGTTTACGATTCGACGATTCATCTCCGAACGATCATCATAAACTTTGCTTTTTAAATTGTCAAAAATGTTGTGTTCATATGAATAAACACTAATTTTAATTTTAAATTCCACAGCATATCACACTTAACATTTTTCTGATATTTCGGACTAAAAAAACCATCATCAATACTAGTTAATAATGACTGCAGAGGAACGTAAAGCCCACGTCGGGTCAAAAATTCAATTACCTGCGTCATCTTGAAGCGGGCAAAAATCATATTGGATTCCTACCAATATGTTCACCATTTTCTTTCTACCTGTGACACACTTGACTTTTGGGCATAATTTAAAATAAATCCAATAAGTATCCCATTTTCACATTTAATTTTTCTGCAAAATTTAAAATCAATTGAACAAGAGATCTAGGTTCATTTTTTTAAAATTTTATTTGGCCGTTTTTTTGTTTCCCCATGTGAAATTGATACCCATATTATCAGTCTTTACATACTCCGTTGGTCAGCAGATATGCCAGATATTAAGTTTCAGAATGGGTTTCATTAACAATCCCCTTGTTGTTATGTTAGAGTGGTGTATTATTTGGGGTTAAGATCCAGTAAAAAAAACAAAGGCCCTTTTTTAAATTGCCGACGTTTCGCCAATTTATTGTCGCATCCTCAGGTCACATAGATTTTCTATCATGCCTGAAACTCATATTAGTCTTTACCTACTCCATGGGTCCGCATTTCCTAACCCCAAACAATATACAACTCTAACATAACAACAAGAAAATCGTTAACGAAAACCATTTAGAAGTTTCCTATCTTGAAAATATCTGCGACCCAACGGAGTAGGTAAAGACTAATAATAGGGGTGTCATGCAGGATATAACATTTATGTGTCCTGAGGATGCAACAATAAAACTGCGAAACGTAGACAATTTAAACATAGACTTTTGTTTTTATTTGCTAAATGCTAACTACAAATAATACACCACTCTAACATAAAAACAAGAGGATTGTGAACGAAAACCATTTAGAAATTTAACATCTAGGAAATATATGCGGAACAACGAAGTAAAAGTTCTGATAATATGAATTTCATGCAGGATATAAGATATATATATATATATATATATATATATATATATATATATATATATATATAAGTAGTAAGTAGTATTTAAGGTATGTCGCAAACATACAGACCGACGGAATTGATTAATCATGTTTTTTTGGCATCTAGAGACCGTAAAACGGAAAGATATGTATATCCTAAGAGGTTGATCTTCACGATTACAAAAATTTTATTTGGCCGCAATTTTGTTCCGCCATCGTGAATTAGTAACACATTTTTACTAGTTGAGTTCTATACTACAATTATTTATGGCACACAATTTCAAAGTCAATCCATTAAGTAGTTTTTTTGGTTGAATTTTAAATATTTTATTATGCCTCCATTTTGTTCTGCCATCTTGGATTCGTACCAAAATTTTATCAGTTGATTCCAACATAGTACTTGATGTTTATGACAAAAATTTGAAATACATTGGATAAGCAGTTTTTTCATAATAATCTTTTTTTAATTTCACTAGCCCGCCATTTTGTTTCGCCATTTTGATTTTTATCAAAGTATTACCAAGTCATACCGCTGTGACCCTTAATATTTGATAAAAATTTTAAATCAATCGGGTAAGTAATCTTTAAGCTATGCCGCGAACAGACAGACAGACGTACCGACAGACCTACCAACGGAATCGATAAAACATATTTTTTTGGCATCTAGGGACGCTAAACCTTGAATTAGTACCAGAATTTTACTAGTCGATCCCTGTAATACCACATTTAGTTATGACACACAATTTGAAATCAAACCATTAAGCAGTATTTCAGGCTGAATTTTTAAATACTTTTAAAAATCGCTCACATGGTTTACAGGGTATGATAATTTCTGGGATAACAGTTGGGAGAAGCTATACGAGATACAGAAAAGTTTAAATGGTGGCAAAGTGGCGAAATTTGTGCTCAATCAAATGTCGTTTTGAAATTGAGGATATTTATAGTACTTGAATTTTTGAAAATAGTTTTAATTTTTTACCGAATTTTTTTAAATAAGTGTCAAATCATCCATCCATCCAGTATTCCCTCTACCAAAATATGTTATTAAGTTTACGATTCGACGATTCATCTCCGAACGATCATCATTAACTGTGCATTTTAAATAGTCAAAAATGTTGAGTTCTTCTTAATAAACAGTAATTTTAATTCTAAATCCAACAGCGTATCACACTTAACATTTTTTCGATATTTCGGACTAAAAAAATATCATCAATGCTAGTTAATAATGATTGCCGAGGAAGGGAAAGCCCGCGTCGAGTCAAAAATTCAATTATCTGCGTTATCTTCAAGCCAAAAATGTGGTAATGGAAATGTAAAATTTATTTATATCTATCTTTTTTATTAGAATCAGAAAAGAAGTACCTAATTCAAAAATATTTCTCTCAAGTTATTTAAAAATGCATTCTCATTGCCATGTTTTTTTTGGTCATAAATTAGCACTGATGAAGAGTTTTATTTGTCAGAAACATTGGAAAAACGCTTAAATTTGGGACACCCTGTATCTTTATTAGTTCAGAACATAGTAAAAATAAATTTTGTCTTAAAAAAGATAAGTAACAATAATTTGTAAATTAAAATTTAGATTTAAACGTAGATTTAAAATAATCTCCTTTATTTTTTAATCATAAAATAACACAAAGTTTTTTTCCTATTGTCAAAACCTATAATTGCTATGGCCCTGTTAACGGCTAAAGTGAGTTTCTGTTAGATTAAATAATAACGTTGAGTGATTAATAAAGCATAATAATATTGCGTGGCACCGTCTTCCGCAAATCTCATCGTTTTCCGATCAACGCTGCAGCCGACGGTCATCACAGCGAGAGCCGAACGACTGCGAATGGGTGTTTTATGCTTTTGCCGTAGAGCGGCTCCACCGTAGAGCAGCCGAAACGTAAGTGGAATGAAATCAGCACTGCCACGAATTCGTCCATAAGGTTGCGCATCTTCCTTTTTCCTTCAATCAACGATTATATGCTTGTGCCGAAAAACTTTTTTATATTTGCATTGTTCAATTTTAATAAATTCGATTTTTAAACGAGGGAAAAGGTTTAGTATTGCCAAGTTTCGAGTTTTGATATTTTTGTTATTTATTTTAAATGTAATTAAGATTTGTACTTATTGCCAGGTGTTACGTTAAAAATATTTTTATTCTACTTGCTAAGTTTACGCTCTCATTAATACTGTAATACATGAAACATCTTACGAATCTAAAAACATGTCAAATTAAAACTAGTTCCTAACAAGTTAATCAACAAGCCCCATTCTTTTATGTTTTATTTCCCCGACATTTGAACATTCCCTAAAGAATTTAAATTGTTGTTAGCTAAGGCATTTCTAAAAATGTCAGCTTGCTGATTTCCTGATGGATTGGGATATAGCTTAAAACAACTTTTTCTTGATTTACACGAATATCTAACAAAATGATGTCTTAAATCTGTGTATATAGTACGTTTGCTTTCTAAAGTCATAGCAATTTTTATATATGATTGATTATCTTCTTATATAAAAATAGGAAAGATACTCTTATCTAAAATTTCACACAACATGTGTCCCAAAAACAAACCTTCACTAATGCATGAAGATAATGCCATATATTCGGACTCTGCACTTGCTAATGCTACAATATTTTGTTTTTTGCTCCTCCAATATATAAAAATCTTTAATTATAAAAGTCCAAGTCAACTTATTTTAAACAGTGGTTAAATCATTAATACTCTTTGTGAATATTATAACACAGTCCACATATATTAAAAAATATTTACTGTCAGAAAAATATAAACATGGATCCTTTATGATCGCTGAAAACTAAGATTCATCAGAATGCATTTGAACAGAGTATTCCAACATTTATGTGACTGTTTGAGACAATAAAGCGATGTATTTAATGTCCATATCAAGTTTACATTGCTCCTGTCTAAACCTTCAGGCTGTTTAATATAAACTTGATCTTTCAGCTTTCCATAGAAGAACGCAGCTTGTACATCAAGTTGCTGAACATATAAATTCCATTGGATATCTAAAGATAAAGGCACTCTACAGGCGCATACACATTTTTAGTCAATGAATGTTGAGAGCCTCGAGCAACTAGTCGCGGCTTTTTCACCACACACCCGTCAACTTTTTTCCAACGAAACACCCACGTTGAATCTATTATTTCTACATCACAGGTGGTGGCACAAGTACCAAGTTTGATTTTCTTCCAGTGATGTTAGCTCCTCTTGTACGGCCTTTCTCTACACAACTGCTTCGCTGTGGGTTTCTGGTACTGCATAGATCTTTGCTGAAGGAAGAGGTGTAAACAGGGTCTAATGAGGATTTTTTTCTTTATTTAACTTTCTGTTTCTCTGGCTTGTTCTTCGCCTTAATGTTTTCCCTGGCTTCATTCCTCTTGTCGTTAATTTTTTTGACTTCTTTTTTTGCCATATTTGGTTTTTATTACAGCATATTTCGTTTTTGATTATACCAAATTTCTATTCTATTTAGTAAGTAAATTGATGTTCTTACCGCTTTACCCCAAACTTCCTTGCTCAGTTTGGAGTCAAAGATTAGATAGCGAGCTTTCTCCATGATGGTCCGATTAAAACGTTCTGCAACCCCATTTTTCCGGATTATAGACAGCCGTATATTGTATTTTAATTCCTTTATTGCTACAGAATTCTTGCGATGAATATTCTCCATATTCCACCATAGACACATAATTTTACACAAACGGGAAAAATGGTTAATAAAATAACTTTTTATCATGTGTGTCCGGGTTTATAGGTTCACAAATATCACTTGATACTATTTCCAAAATACATTTGGCTTTTCTATCCTCTGAAATATCTATAAATGGAGTTTGTTTTCCTTTTAAACACACACATAATTCCGGAGATGGATATTTTGCAAAGTGACCCATTCTTCTATGTATTAACATGTTATAATCATATGCTATATTTGCAAATGATCATTTGCTAAATTTGCAACTGCATTTTGTCACATATTTAGAAACAAATTATGTATAAATTTCTGTTTAATGTTTTTTCTAAATTAACTTGTTTTTCATTATAAAAATACTCTTTTCCATAAAAATAACCTTTGGACCTCTTTCTTCCGGTTTTCTTAAATTAAAATAGTCATTTATGGTACTAGTGTTATGCGCGTTGAATTTTATTTTCACAAATGCAAAGAAGCTCAAGACCTTTTGCTCGAAGGTGTCGAAGGCCACTTTTCTACTACGGTAAGCAGAATTGTGAACTATATTGTCGTATTTACCGACTGGAAATATATATAATCAGAAATAAAGACAATTAGGTTCTGCAAAAAAAACATTTAATAATAATAACAAAAAAATGTATAAAAGGGTACAGAAAGTATGACTTAAATTTAAAACCACTCACTCTCTCAAACGCACAATCTTAACTATAAAAAAGTGATAACTCAAGGGAGTATAAAAATTTAACAATGGGCTTATAGAAATAAGCCGGGTGGGAACAATGTGGGAAAATGATATTTTAAAGTAATTGCTGATCTAATTGGTTGTTCATGAAACACGCACTTCTGTAACACGGGAAAATCACGAAAACAGTGCAAATTATGTTCCTAACATATTCTTACTGAAGCTGAGATAGCCGCGATGCAAATATTACCTGAAAAATCCCGCACTTCTTACGATAAGGATTCTAAGTTTTTGAGGAGTGGATGTATTCAAGAAAATAAAAAGAATCAATGAAAATATCGTGCTGGGTTATTTTCTACAACAACAGAACACAATTAGCTTCATCGTCTGTATGAACCAAGAGCTCCATGCTTAGATCTACTCTTCAGCTTTATAAAAAATCGACATTTCGAAATATGGCAAACTAGTAAGTTTCCAAAATCCAAGGGTACAAACCTAAAAGTCCCAGTCTTTAAACAGAAGTAAAATCGAAAAATTTTGAAGAGAAACACTTGACAGTGAGTAAGGTTCGCCGCACGGCTGGGGCTATAAAAAGAATACTAGTGACTATGGAAATGCTGCATTATTCATTAGTGATTGGCTAAACGTCTGCATATCCATGGAAACGGCCTGTTTTTGAATATCCTCTCCATTTCGTTACGGCCCAATATTCGTTTGACGCACTTTCATTTACTGACGAAAGTAGCTTTGATCATGGAGATTTCAGGAGCTTGTAGATGCGATGAACTAATATATTTGAAAATTGAAAATATCCCAGACATAGTCTTATTTGTTTATTGTTTTGCCAGACACAAAAACTAAAAGAACAAGAAGTTCGCCATCATTAAGGACGAATTTCCAGTGAATCCCTTTGATATGTGCAAAAAATACAAATGTACAAATCAGTAAATTGGCCATACCGTCAAAAATTGTTGCGTACCTTAATCTAAAATAGACAGAGCTATATACGAGCACTGTTTGAGACGGTCCTCTGCTACCTATTAGCTATATAGTCTTATTTGTTTATTGTTTTGCCAGACACAAAAACTAAAAGAACAAGAAGTTCGCCATCATTAAGGACGAATTTCCAGTGAATCCCTTTGATATGTGCAAAAAATACAAATGTACAAATCAGTAAATTGGCCATACCGTCAAAAATTGTTGCGTACCTTAATCTAAAATATACAGAGCTATATACGAGCACTGTTTGAGACGGTCCTCTGCTACCTATTAGCTAACGCAGAAGCTAATACGACTACACTTAAGCACCATGGGGATTGAAATCCTCATAAAAAGCGGAGGGCTACCTGGAAGAATCCATACAATACAAAATCGAAATAGCTGAAAATGTTTAAGGTACTAGCCAACCATCAAGCAATTGTGTCGGCCTAATAGAACTTTCTCGTCTTCTACTGGTAACATCGAAGATTTGACAATATAGAGTTCTTCGAAAATTAATTCGTTCTCATTTAATATTAATGTTAATTAGATAGATTTTTTTGTAACCCACTAGGGGTCATGATTTATAGCTCACTGGTTTACTTTTGTAAAATGACATAAATAACAACTTTATAACTAGCAAGTGTTGGATAAAATAATTTTTCACATACCCAAGCATTCGTGATTGTAATTAGTTTTTCAGTGTCACTTTGTAACTGGATGTCTTCCATTTTTGCAACAATAGTTTTCCCTTGTTTAAGCTACATTTATGCTGTCGCATTCTTATTACTTTATTTTTGTTTTGTAAAAATATTTCTAAGTTTGACCTAATGAAATGGTTAATTACACCACTATCCAATGCAAAGTTAAAATCTTGACAAGTTACTTGTGCTACTTCTTGTAAAAAGGTTTCATCATAAGAAGATGAAAATGATATTTGCTGTTCTTCCGCATCCTGTTCACTCATTCTTTGTGTTTTCCTCTATTGTTTTTCGGACATTCGAAGCGTTTATGTCCAACAGCATTTTACAAATGACATCTGAATGGAAACACTGAGGATCCAGGAGCACTGTTATTGCTATTAAAATATTTTCATTTCCGGATCGTATTCTATTAGTTCCAGGTCTTCTATTCCAATGTCCTCGTTGATATTTATTTCCTAAAAAAGCAACATTATCTAGTTTCAAAGTGATTTTTATTTTGTCGGACCTCTTCTACATGGAGCTAGTTTTTGACAAAATCAATGCTTACTCGGGTTTGAATTTGGCCAAACATAATATCAATGCTGACTAATAACTTTCATGAATTGTAGAAGGAAGCTGCAAAATTATTCCACTTTCATCTGTTGTTTCGCCAGCCGCTTTAAAATCACAAATTATTTGATTAAATTCAGTCAAAAACATATTTAAAGATTCTCCTTCCTTAAATCTTGTGCTTCTTAATTTGTAAAACTACCTGTGTAGAAATTCCCGTCTATTCATATTTGCACTATTTAAACTAACACACGTTCTAGCCTTGACATGGTTCTTCATAAATGTTGTATAGTCATCACTAGCTGTATTTGCCGGAGGTGCCTCGAAAATTACGTTTAATACTCCTTGTTGTTCCCGCTTTTCTTTTACGCTTACGTATAAGACTAATTTTATTATTCAAGATAATAAACATTAGCGAAGTAAGCTCTTTTGTTTTTGCGATAGTTAACCGTGATAATAGTACATTGTATACCTAGTAGGAAAAGCTAAACATTTCCGAACGACCGTAAGTCCGGAAATGTGGCTTTTCCTACGAGGCATACATAGTATTTTCCGAAAATTGTGTTAAAATTTGTATATAAGCATTATTAATTTTGTTCACAAATAAAGGATGCCATGAAATATTTGTTTTGTAACTGTGGAGAGAAAGTTATATTGTATCGTCAAACTTGGCATTTTTTTTTTAGTATACAAATAAATGTAAAGAAATAATATTTCCTTATAGCACAAAAATTATATTTCCTAGCAGTTATTTTCCGTTACCTGACCATAACTAGTTGCAAGGAAGTATTGACTTTTTTGAACGGTTTTCGAAAAAAGACATTTATTATACTTGGAAACAAGGGCAACTTTCATGTAATAAATGAGGGGCAGTATTTTCCAAAATAATATTAAGACTTTATGTTTCACTTACAAAACCACGGGTGACCTTGAACGCAAACATAACAAATGTATTTCGCTTGTCACGGTTAACTATCGTAGAAACCATAGATCTTACTGTTTAATTTGCCACGTAAGCTATTTATATTATTTTAAATAATTCTTATTTTATCCTATTTATCTAGTTCATTGATGAGTGTTAGATAAAGTAAAATATTAGTTTCGATTTCAAATAATACACAGGAAGTTATATAAAAAAAAAGAAAATTTTCAACATTCAAAACCTGGAAACTGCACCACTGTTTTTTTTATAATTGGTTCGTCTGCTGCCATTTATAAGAAATTAAATATCCTAGTAGATTTCTGAATTTCTTTTTAGACCGGAATTATATCTCCCAGCCCCAAAAAATAAGCCGATCCGAAAATCCGCTTTTGTCACGGAGGCAAACTTCTAGAACCCCAAAATAAGGATACATTAAAAATGTATTTCTAAATGCTTTTCGGGAAAATTTAACTTAATTAATAGTCACGCAGTAGAACGTATAAAAATACGCTTAAATATAAAACAGGTATCATAATGAACAACTCAAAAAAAGTATTTCTTTCAATGGTAACAATCTGCCAATATTTTATCAGAACAGAGAGGTCAACAGTCAATTAGACCAGTTCTAATATTTTACATTATATTTATTTCTATATATATATAATATATAATATTAATACAGTCAAAAGCAGTGTTATCGTGCGGATCATACGATTTATCAACAACAAACTCCTTGAGTTTGTTTTTCTTTTATTACGTGTAATCATGTCCTCGGCATAAAATCCGGAAGATGAATTAGATAGACCTATGATATTTTCATATGAAAAAAGAGGATAAACATATAAATATCAGCAGTTGCAAGAATCTTTGAGCGATGTCACTTCAAAGTCAGATTGACAAGTCAGTGACAAAATGAGTAATAGAAAACAATTTTCGGGTGTTTTGCATCCACAAGCGAAAAAAAAACGGTATTCAATCTAATAAAATATTACGAAAATGAAAATTCATCGGCCAATATTCAGGAGACAGTAGCAAAAGTTCTGGGAATCGGTATAAGGCCTGTGCAGAAAATTGTGCATGAAAAAAAACATAATTTACTACCGAAGAAGATTAAAAAATGTACACGAAAAAAGCCAATGACAGAAGACTTAAGTGACAATGTAAAAATTGATGTTCGTAACGCAATTTACGATTTATACACATCAAAAACCAATATAACCCTTCAAGTTTTAAAAAATATAAAAAATCGAGGCATATTGGAAATTGGACTAAAATCGTTGTCAAAATTAATAAAAATGTTGGATTTTCGATATAAAAAGGAGTGTAATCAAAGATTTTTATGCGAGTTGCCACATATAGCAAGTCAGCGTATCCAGTTTTTAAACAAATACACGAAAACTGTTGATTCAAAATTTAGAAAAGTGGTATTTTTAGACGAGACTTGGATATTTTCTAATGGAAGTGGTTCGAAATCTTGGCAGGACGAGTCTGTAAGAAATGTCAAGAGAAAAAAGGGATGTGGGACGGCAAAACGGTTCATCATTTTGCATGCAAGTTCTTCAACAGGATTTCTCTCAGGTGCAAGTTTACTGTTTTCTTCAACATCCAAAAGTATGGACTACCATGATAGTATGAACTGTGAACTGTTTGAAAAGTGGTTAAAAAAATAACTGATTCCAAATTTAGTTGCTCCATCTTTAATCATTGTGGATAATGCATCTTATCATTCAAGAATCTTAAATAAACAACCTACTTCATCCTGGAAGAAAAGTAATATTTATGACTGGCTAATAAAATAAAAACAAAATCCTTTACCCAATATGTTGAAACTAGAACTTCTTTTAATGGCAAAATCTATTAAAAAACCAACAATATATGCCGTAGATGAAATATTACGGGAAAATGGACATGAGGTTTTACGACTTCTGATACCCTTCATCAAGATATATTATGTAAAAAGCTCATTTATATTGACTTTAGTGACTTAACTGTAGAATTCTTTAAAAACGTCGAGGTACGTCAAAGAGTGTATATTCAGGGTATTTCTTTTCAGCCGCCATACCATTGCCAGTTTAATGCAATAGAATTAATATCGGTTGGGGCAAAATCATATTACGAAAAACACGTGAACGATGGTCTTACATCAGATGAAGTGCAAATTGTTTGGCAAGAGTCATTAAATTATATTACGCCGGAGTACTGGAAGAATTGTTTGGCAAGAGTCATTAAATTATTTACGCCGGAGTACTGTGGAACATACGGAGAAATTAATATGGGATTGGTGGAATCGAGAACTAGATGTCGAAATAGCACCAATGATCATTGCGCCATTTGAGAACGACTCAGAAGATGAGGACTTTTTAAGTCATGTTGATATTTTTTAGATTATAATATTAAAAAGTTTCTGAAGGATTTTGACGTCTTTGGCGTGTATAAATCATAAATTGCATTATGAATATCCATTTTTGCATTGTAACTTAAGTCTTTTGCCTTTGGATTTTTTTGTATACATGTCTTAATCTTCTTCGGAAGTAAATTATGTTTTTTTTTCATGCACTAGTTTCTGGACATTCCTTATACCGATTCTCAGAGCTTTTGCCACTAGCTCCCACCTTTGAAAACATTTGATTCTCCCCCACTTTTGAAAACATTTGATTCTCAAATGATGACCAATAACAATGTTTCGTAATGGAATTATTATTACACTTTTGAGATATTTTTTTGAGGTTACCAATGTCAATACTCCATACTAAGTGAAGCACAAAAATAAAACGCTAAATATTTTATTAAAACAGTATAACAATTAATTGAAAACTGATAAAACGAATATTAAAAAACTGAAACAAACAAAAAAAAGAAAAATTTCATATTTTCATTTTAAATGATCCTTGCACCTCTTAACAAATGAACATCCTGTTAGTGAAGTCTTCCCTCACATTATAGAGGGTTTCAGGGTTTATTCCTGCACGCACGTCGATGATACTCTGTACTATTTAAATATACAATCCCCTCAGCACAGTATTAACGATGATTTTGCCGATACTGATTTATTTAATGATTATTTTTTAAATAGTGTTCGAAAAGTTAATAATGCTAATTTCAATTTTAATATGAATCAGCAATATGTCGGTAAACATAATGTACTTATATCGGATTTTTGTTTTCACGAAGTAACAGCCGAACAATGTTTACAATCGTTTAACAAAATTAAATCTGGAGCCATCCGGTTATGATAATATTTTAATTTAATTTAAAGATGCTTTATTTGGTGTTTCCTCAGTTAGCTCATTTTTTTACTTATATTAGCAATAAATGTTTGGGATGTTCAGTTTTTCCCACAATTTGGAAATATGCTAATATTATCCTAATATAAAAGTGCAATGATCCAACAAAACTTTCTCATTTTAGACCAAAAAGCATCCTTCCTTCATTTTCCAAGGTTTTAGAAAAAATTGTTTCAGAGCAGATTAACACATTTTTAAGTACCAACCAAATTTTGCCTAAATGTCAGTCAGGCTTTCGGGCTCATCACAGTACATCGACAGCATTGCTTAAAATTACTGACGATATATTTCGAGCCATTGATGCGGGTTTGTCAACGTGTTTAATATTATTGGATTTTAGTAAAGCTTTTGATACCCTTCATCAAGATATATTATGTAAAAAGCTCATTTATATTGACTTTAGTGACTTAACTGTAGAATTCTTTAAAAACGTCGAGGTCGACGTCAAAGAGTGTATATTCAGGGTAATACTTCTTTTCAGACTTTAATACAAAGTGTACCACAGGGCAGCATTCTAGGACCGCTGCTTTTTTTATATATACTTTTGACCTTGAGGTTTGTATTAAGTCCTGCTCAGTGCATCAATATGCTGATGATACTCAATTGTATATGTCATTCAACGATTCAAATGTCATTCAGTCTGCTAACAAAATTAATACTGACTTAAATTCATGTTTCATATGGCTGGCTCACATAATTTAATCTTAAATGAACCAAAACTCAAGTTTTACTAGTACAGAATTGCAATTTGTCGATTGTTCAAAGAATTTGGGTCTAATGTTGGATTATTATCTAAGATTTGAATTTCATGTAGCTAGTTTAGTTAAAAAGTCGTACTGGAAATTAAAGCTTTTGTATCTTAATAAAGAAATTCTCAGCACAACTGTTAAATTCAAACTTTGCGATACTTTAATTTTATCTATGCTGTCCAATTGTAGTATTGTCGATTCGCCAACAATTCTTAACAAAGATAAAGAATCTCTACAAAAGATCCAAAATGCTTGTATAAGGTTTGGTTTTAATCTTAGGAAGTTCGATCACATCAGTGAAAAGTTTACAGACTCTGGCTGGCCTAAGCTAGAGGACAGATTTAGGGTTCATATGGCAAAAAGCGTTTTTAGGATAGTTAACAGCCAAATTATTTATATACTAAGTTTGTCAGGAGGACGGATATTCACAGAGCACACACTCGTTCTGGGGCTACGTATAGAGTGCCAAGACATAGAACCAGTCAGTTCCAAAGATCTTTTTCGTAGAATTGAGTCAAAATTTTTATTGCAATAATTTCTCCATCATTACGTAATTTCTCTAATGTGACAGCTTTCAGAAAACAAGTTAAACGTCTAAGAGTCTCTACGCGACCTTAATGTTTGTGATGTAATTTGTGTAAAACATATGTTTATATACTTATATGCAGTGCGTGACACCACAATTTGAAAAATATATTTTTCCCCCTCCCTGTATTGTAAGCAACCTATTTTGATACTGCTTTGACAAACAGAAGTGAAAGTTACTCAACAAGGTATTGGTTGCCCTTAACGACAGGATGTAAGTCAACTTACATCCCTAGGGAAATAATAATCTAAAATTATAAGTAGCTTTAATTTTTGATGTCATCAACATATTACAAAAATCCGGACAAAAATCCGGTGATATTAATTGAAATTAATATTAATGGTACAATTATTAACATTCTTAACAAAATTTGAAAACACGTTTTCTCGTTTCTTCGCGATTTGTATTACATTTTCTGAATCCACAGATCCTTCATTTCTAACCAATTTTTCTGTCACTGTTGAAGCACTACAAGAGACTTCTGACTGGGTCTTATTGTATAAAAGTTTATTCGCTACTTCCTTCTTATTATTGAGGCTCTCAGCTACGTAACTTTCCGCAATAGTAGCGGATTTCCATCCACCATGTCGCTTGATATCTAATACATCAACTCCAGTATTTGCTAATAAAGTTGCTGACGTTCTTCTAAAAGAGTGTCCAATATACATTTTGAAGTTCTCAAACTTTAGAAATTTCGCAATTTTACTTGGAATTGACGAAAACGTATTTTTCCCGACAGGCTGGTTTAAGGGCTTTCCATTTTGATATCGCATAAAGAAGCGCGGATTAATAGTCGTCATGTGGGATCTTGTATCAATGTACTTTTGAATTATTTTGAAATGACAAACTTGAGTGTCGTCACTTTTTGTCACTGTAAATGTACGTGACATTCCATTTTTGGAGTCAGGAATGGTCACAATTATGACTTCTTGACTTATTTTAACATTGCCCATTTTTCATTTCACAGAGTTCATTAGAACGGCACGCTCCAGCAACTCCCATTACCATTGCGACCTTCACGTAAGTAATAAGTATATATCATCGGGTGCTTCAAGCATGAACTTATTCACATCTTCCATGTTAAACACATTCGATTTTTTGGGTCTATAACCATCATTTTTTCTTTTCAAAAATGCTCGAAGTTTTGGATACTTAGAAATATCTATATTTTCCTCTATAAAAAGGGTGGAGTTCAACATCGAATACTCACACCATCAGCTTGATGGGGACTTCAATATAGCACTTTTTTCGTGAAAATACGCCAAAAACAAGGTTGCTGAGACTGCAGTAGCCGTTTCGCTTTGGCACCAATTCTTAAAGGATTTGTATGCTGCTTCATACCTTTTTTTCGACTTTTCCGGTAGATAAACAAGCAATATCCGCTGATTCTTGTATGTTTCAAACATCCATTTTGTCCACACAGAATTAAACAATTCAACTTCTTCAAACTTTTCGCTATGAATTGTCAACTTGACGTTGTTGATAAAATAAAAACTGCGTATGTTGCTCTGGCAACATAAGCAGTTTTTATCAATCAACATAATGTAATGATAATGAAAATCCAAAAATATATCCAGCATTTTCTTGTAAACATACAATACAGGGAGGGGGAAAATGTTATATACTATATGGGATGTAAGTACATTAACTAGTCTCGAACTTTTGTGACAGCCCTCGCTATCGCTAGGGCGCAAACTCGTCCTCGACTGGTAAATGTTACTTACATCCCTTATAGTATAAATAACTATTTATTGTTTCATCTTCAATGGGTAGTTAGGAAGAGCGACAGGATCGAACTGCGCCACTCTGAACTTATAAGAATTGTTATCTGTATTTTTATTTTATAGAAATATAATAAAGGCATTTATTATTATTATTATGATACGTTTACGAAGTTCGTCAAAAGAATCCGGAGCCATTTTGAAAATTTGAGATTTTCACATAGCATAGAAAATAATCAAGGGGTGTAAAGATCTGTCGAGCGAGCTGGTCATTCTGTCGGACCTCGGCGACCAATCCATCTATCCAGATAGGTTGCATCCAAGTAATTTCTAGAGTCTCTAATAATATGGCGAGGCACCGTTCTGTTGAAGCATAATGTCAACGTAGGAGTGATGGTATGCAGCATTCGAAGATATGTGGGGCCATTTAAATTGCCTTCCAAAGATATGGGACAAATGATATGGTGGTCACCCAAACATTTATTTTTATTTTTTGAGGAAATTTGGTGGCTGACATCACTCCGATATCTACAATTTTGAGTGCTGATATTTCAATTCAGGAAAAAGGTGCTCTCATCACTAAAATAAATCTGGCGCAGATAATTGAGATTTTCTGTGATCCTATCTACCATAAACTCGCAAAACTCTAGTCGCCTGTCAAAGTCATCTTCGGTTAATTCGTGGACAATTCTCATTTTATAAAGATGAAATTTATTGGATTTTAAATTTGTTGCTAATTGCTTAGTACATTGTCTAGAATTTAGGACCATTTCAGCTATGACCTAAACTTTCACGTTTTCGCTAATTTTGGGTGTCCCAGATGTTGGGACACCCTTTACCGTTCCTATTACTTGAAATTTTGACAATCAGTTCTGAAAGTGTTTCCTACACATTGGTCGTTCCGGAAAGATGCGATCTTCTAGCGTAATAATTCGGGTTAGCCTCGCCAAAAATGACAACTGCTTCGACTTTATCTTCTAACGAACCAGCCATTTGAATGAAATGATATTTTCGGAAACTTTTAGAACTCTTGAAAAGCACGTTTCAAAATATCAAATATTACGACAATTAATTGTTGTACTTGGTGGAAAAAAGTGCAGCATGAAACCAAGTATCAGAAAATCAAATTTAAAATTGTTATTGGTCATCATTTCAGAACTGCTGAATCAAATATTTTCAAAATCGGGGGTTGAATTAAGAATAAAAAGACCTTTAAAACAATGTAACACTTCACCCCCCTTCCAAAAAAAAAACTTTCGAAACTGCACCCAGCTGTCTTCTTGACATTTAAGCTGTCATTTTTTTTCTTCAAAAAATTGAGAATTTTCTTATATATCATCGTTCCAAATTTCGTTGCTCGGTATCTATAAATCATTAATTTAGGCACAGCTAATTTATAATTACGTTAGTCAGTTAGTCAATTTTTAATACATCAATACAAATACACAAAATAAATAAGAGTAAAAAAATGAATGTAATAATTTCAAAGACACATTAATTAAAACATTATACAAAATTACAGTAAATAGGATTTGCACAGACTAGGATAAATAAGATAATAAGCCACAAGAACTGATACTAAAACAAAAAATTACACTGCGTTTGTATTTTGAGAAAGTAGATATATTTTTAGTTTATTTTTAAAAACTGGGAGAGATTGAATATTTATTTACGGTATCGAACCTGATAATCATCAAGACATTTACAATTACATTTAAGAATCCAAAGTTGATAATGATTGAAGAAAAACAAAACACCCTCTCTGTACTTTTTGATCATCTGAACCCCTATTTTTTTCAAACGACTGAAATGTCTTAGTTTTCAGTTATCTCCTGTCACCAATACAAAAAAGATAACAGGATGTATCCAAAAATACATACACAAGAACAGGAATAACATTTGCATACTTGATACATTTTTGCAATTAACAATGATTAAAGAAATGTAAACAACTTTTTTTTTCTATTTCATATTATTTTAAAAACAAACTGTTTTTTTTTCTGTGGCTTGATTCTAAACTACGGTGGAATCTGTCTAAAACAAGGATTTGTGCTATCAGGGAATTGTGGAGTCAATTTTAAGCAAAAATTTCGGAAGCGAAAGCTCGAAATAGAAAATGGAGATATTTATAAAACATCAATTTAAGTTTTTCCTTATATATAATATCGGGCCCAAAGAATTTCAGGTCAATGACTACTCACCTAAATTCTAAAGGATGCCTGCTGTCCAATGAATACTAATTTAAAAGTTCGTATTCATTCTTTAGATATATTCCAACATGTGTTTCATTTATAGACTGAAACCTGTAAGGTGGAAAACCGTGTTATTTAGAAATTTGTAATTTTTTTTTGAAAATACCTTTTATTTTTTTGCATGTTTATCGGGTACTTAGATGGTAGGTAGATGGCATTGCAGATTTTATATTAAAAATATATCTTCACAACTGCCGATAGCATCCATGAAATCGGCTTAAAAATGTAAATACAAACAACGTCATGTCATTGTCAGATTGTTACATAATTGCCGTAGTATGTTTAGAATACTTGAAATTTGTTGAATAATACGTACGAAATACGTATATTACGTTTCATTATTCCAGATATGAATTGTTATGAATAGTATTTCTTTTCAAACAATTTGGAACAGTTGCATATATTTGTGGGTAAAAATTCACTTTTGACAACATGACTTACACCTGCGCAGATTCGAGATTTCTGGTAACATATTTTATAGATGCTTCACTTTTTATTATTACATTAGGAAAAATAGGTAATTAAAAACTAAAATAGAGAGATGTCAAATATGTCAAAATTTCAAGCGTCGTTTAACAGTTGAATTTAGGTATAGGAAGATATTTAAGATACTTAGAAAAATACAAATTTTAATTTGCAGAGCATTCAAGGGGTTTAGGGTGAAAGTGGCAAACCGCACAATTAATAATATTTTAGGAAAAAACATTATGTTCTCCTATGCCTTGCCATCTACACTAAAAAAGTTCTACGATTTGAAAAAAGCTTATATTTAACTCTTTAGTATATCTATAAAATTACGAACCTTAACCAAAAACTCTTTGCAGAACCAGAATATTACAATTTCCAACTCTATCAATATGAAAATTACCGATTTCTCATTAGAGATATTAAGTAAATTTGAATTCAGTTAAAAAAATTGAAAAATCTGAAATGTCCCAGAACATTTTTCATAGCCGCTTTACATGGATATTGAAATGAATATGGTAAGGATTTGAAATATTGACCACTTAACCTTTTTTTGGGGCAGCCTGTATGTTCTATGATTTGAAAGACTTTTCTCCCCTGCGTCCAAAAATATATGGTTTGTCCAAATTTATGCAAACGACCGTTTATGATCAGTTTTGGATTTACTATGACGAAATATTCAATGTAAATTAACCAAATACCTAGTTTTTATATAATATTTGCATGAATGTGACCAAACCATACATTTTTGGAAGAGAGGAAAATATTTTAAACCAATGTAAAATATACAGGATGTCCGATTTAAAAAAGCTTACGTTCTCTTCATTGACGATTCATGTAAATGAACCTTAAAACTTTTATATTTAAAGTTTTTCGACCTTAAAATAATCTGCAACCGAATTTATTCTCCAACAAAAATAACTATCTTGTTTTACTTTTTTAAGTTGAAAGATATTTTTTTAACCCCAGAATATATGAAATAATTTATTAAACCCACTTACATTACTTATCACTTTTATTTATTATAATATGGCCGGGGCAACAATGTTAAAAAATAATTGATGACTAAAAAAAAAGGTAATCTACTTGGTATATATGTAAATGTAACCCGAAAAGCGGCTGGAAAAAGATTAGGTTTTGTCAAGGGGAAAGGGGGCTAAATTCAATGTTTTACCATAATATATAATATGTAATATTCAATATTTGCATTTCCCAGGAGAAGCAAGCGCCTCCCTTGCCCCCCCCCCCCTTCCGGGCGCCTTATGTAAAGACTAAACACTAATTTAGTTGCTTCAAATCTTATGTATTAAATTTTTGGGCCCTCCTGGCCTAACATTTTAAAAACGGCCGAGGAAAAAATATCAAAAATTTAAGATATTTACGGTAAACTAATTTTTCTAGTGTTCCCTGACCTACCTAAATGAAAATTTACCCTAAAAAACACTTTCAGATTAATTTTTCTAGCAGCTGAGGGTAGGTTATGTTAGTTTTTCTTATTAGATTTTTAATTAAAGAACAAAGCAAATTAAATTTAAATAAACATTGGACCTTTGTGCAGTTGTTTCAGTTCCTTCTGTATTAAAAAAGTCGCAGTAGTCAACAATGGGGTTTTGCATTTTAACATAGACATAAGTTATTATGTATATGCATTTTAAATATATTTTCTTTTATATCTTATTGTTATTCATTATAACTGTAATAAAACAACAATTTATAAAAATATAATTTTTATTTCGGTACCTATCTAAACATTTAAGGTTTTAACATAAGAGATTTCAATGTTGTTACCACCTAGATAAACATTTTTATTATAACATATTGTATAACAATAAACAGTACTTCCAAATTCTAAAACATAGTTGTTTACATATTAAATAAGTACTAATGAGGACGTTATAGATTTTGTCAATGGAAATGAGTAGTATATTATTTAAAAATGAAAACAAATATATGATATGTATTCGGAAACAAAAATATACACACCTAAAATGCTAGCTTAAAAGCTAGATAAATATTTCATGTTACAAAACAATAAATATACTAAATTATCGTAGCGAATTTTGCAACGATTGTCTTGAAACACTGATATGCACAACAAATAAATACGAGAGCTCTAAATAACATAAAATACATATATGTGTATATGTTTAATTAATTTACTCAATAAACAAAACAAGTAGTCTGAATTTTATATAATGCTAACAGATATTGCAACCACAAACATATCTAGAAAAAGAGGGAGGGAGCAACTACCCACTTTAAAAGAAAAATTCTCCAAGTTTTATATTAATTAATATATGAATAAGAAGAGTAATTAAAATAATTATAAATAAAACACTTTTTTTCAACCATCTTTTAGTTTAAGAAAAATGTACTAAAAAGAATAAAACAAAAATAGACTAACACTACAACTAACATTTATCATCTGTCCTCTTTTTTTATAAATCTCCCAACAAGCTTTTATAAGCCGTTTTGCTCTCCACGGGTTTATAATATAACTTTGATATGATAATTTTATGTTATTTGTATTTACCGAAAAATGTTTAGATTATTGTTCTTTTTAGCAATATTTTTAAATAAAAGTTTGTTTTTAAAAAGTTTTTTGTTTATATGTATTTTATTCTTTTTAAAGTGGCAGATTAAGCTCATAAACTTATTGATTTTTCATCGACCCTTTATATGCCTGTGTATAGGATTTCAAAGCTATGGGTCTACTGGAAGTCTGAAAAATTAACACACAAACTAAAGGTGAGGCAGTGAATTTGCTTTCGCTTATTGGAAATTTTATCTAGTTTCAATTGTACGTGCTTTTTTACTTAGATGTTTTATGTTTACCATATACAGGACAGAGTACAATTTAAGTTTTAGTACCAGCAAACTAAAAAAGGCAATGTTATCTGTGGATATTGAATATGGGAAATTTAAGTGGGTAACGGACTTCCCATTGTGCATAGAGGATGGTATAAATTCATGGGGAAGTATTTTTTGCTGATGTAAAGTTTTTCAGTTATTTGTAATTATAGAGCCTTGAGATTTGCACGACACTTCTATATTTTGCGATACCTATATTTCCATACACATATTTTTACAGCCTTTTTTCAAAATACAAAATACATACATGTTAATGTAAAGCATATGCCAAGGAGGGCTTGAGGGAATGACCGACAAAATATTAATATTATCATATACTAATACTTTTTCCATTGTTTTACAACACCATTTATTATTATTATTAATAAAATTATTTTTATATATAATTTTTAATGACCACCCTTATATTTTTATTATTAGTTCCGTGTTTTCCAGAAAACATCTTTCCGTCTACTGCATTCTTTACAAAAACTATTAGAATGTTTAACTTTAACGTAGGCTGCCGGAAACCGCTTGCAGTAACGTCCAACCTCAACACTATCCATTAAAAAAACTATTTTCTGGTTTTACGCCACAAATTATAGAAAATTAGAAATACTTATATTGCTTTTTTCCAGGGCCCACTGGGACGGTACCCGAGGAACGAACACTGAAAAATTTCTATTTTTTTTGGACGTTTCGGGGGAAAATCTACCCCAGTCTTCAGCAAAACTAAAAAATAAAGAGCAATATACCTCTAACAATCTGTCAGAGATTTGCCATTCGAAATGACCAAAAAAGTAGACATTTTTCAGTGTCGTTTCTCGGGTATCTTCACAGTGGACCCAGAACTAAAGACGACAGATTAAAATTTTAAGGTAAATCAACACAATTTTCTATAATTTGTTTTCTTTCTAATTTTCTATAATAGCTCTCTTCTTAAATCGTAAATCCACCACTAGAATTTCGTAATTATGAATATATATAACCAAGAAACTCAAAATACGGACACGCTTACTTCGTTACGAATTTATATATTGGTATACCAAATGTCAAGTCTGTGACTTTTTAAAAAAAATCGCTTATTCAATATCCACTTTTTCAGAACATTTCGTCACATGGCATAGAGCCATAATGTCAATGAATTTAAGCTTCTATTACATCATCATTATTTTACACTCTTACAGAAAAACATACACCAAACTATGGGGATTGATAATGTATGTACTGAAAATAAGATCACATTGATCCGATAAGAAACGAAACAGGATGTTTAGGGCTTAATAATATTTAGTTGTTTAATACTTAAAAAACGATTAGTTACACCTAATTTTTTAAAAATGGTATTGTGCAATGATCTACTAAAAGGTTTTATTTTAGAAATAAACGCACTCTGGTATTTTTACCAGTATCATGAGTTCAAGACGGTAGTTACACATTATTAATTTTGCGGTATTTACAAAAAAAAATGGTTAAATAAAAAATATATGAGGATTATTTTGATTCCCCACACTATTTATTCATTACTTTTTGATAATAAACAACACTAGGACATATTATAGCGTTTTCCATTCACGGCACTGGGAACACACTGGAGTTACACTGTTGGCTCTGTAATATGAATATAATGTAGTTTTTATTGTGACCCCTCAGTTCTTTTGCGTTGCTGGAAATGTTTATAAACCCTTATGTATTACAATGAAATTAATTTAAAAAATATATGATTCAACATACAACGTACGAAATAAATATATAAATAGAAATTTGCAAAACAAAAAAATTAATTGAAAGCTTGTGAGACACCAAGTTTTTAAAAAAATTAGTTTTCGAAAAAATAAATAGTAAATATGTAAATGCGTTTTTGAAATTCAGAACTTAATGATCAGTAAATTACCTAAAAGCTACACCTCGTACAAGAAAAAACTGTAATTATAATACTTTATTATATACATTCCGCGAATTCCATTACCACAAGCAGCAGATGATGTGTTTCCTAGCTCTCAGCAAATATTGGATTTTGCAATGTCCAGTTGTCGTAAAAAGCTTCAAATCTTGGAATCGGTCAATTAAAATATTTGCTATTTTTCGTTCTTAAACTAAATAACTAGCAAACATTTAAACACCTGGGAAATAAAAAGTTTATCAACCCAATTGTTTTTTTTATATTTAACCAGTTAAAATTACCTGTGTATTATCGAAGCTGTAAGTTACATATTATTCAATAACATATTTTACTTTAGAAGCATGCTTCCTCTCAGCGCTATTTCCTCGTCACTTTCGCTGCTACTTGAAGATAACAACAAAGTGACTACTATTATTGCTTTTCGAATTAAATATTCAAACTTGCATATGCAAAAGGCGTTAAGTAGTTATATAAGTTATTTGCATCGCGTTACGGTAAACAGGGTATTCCATTTAAAAATTAGCGATTAAAATGAAATTTTTGAAATTAGAAAGGGACCTACCAAACACCTTTTGTACTTTAATTTAGTAGTTTTGAATTATGTAAAAAAATTTAAATTACTTTTTTTAGATTTTTTTAGAACCTTTATTATATTAGTTGCGTTGTCACCTCACTTGTAAATAAAATTTTAGTAAATAAACTACATACACTTAACCTTATATAATAGTTTGGTTTGATTTGTACACTCATGTAAAAAAAATCCAAATTTTTTATTTCAAATTTTTGGCTAGTACCAAATTAAAATATGTATATAACGTGCTATACCACTAAAATAAGAAAAAAAAAATATATATATATATATATATACACACACACATTGTGCTTCGCGATTAACTACGTGTTTCATTTAAAGAAATATTTGATAAGGAAAACACGACTATAGTTTGTTTCTTGGTCCATAATGATACATTAAAAGGTAAGAAAACCATAAGCATTAAACATGATCAGATTTGTGCATTTTCCACTATATTTTCAATTTTAGAATTTGTTCAGTAATTATTTACGAATCATGTCTGTCTATTAGATATGTACTTTTTGTGAGTAAGTAACTTCGTCACAAGAATTATCAAAGGCAGTATAAAAAACTTACGATACTAAAAAATATTCTTCTTAATAATATAAGAAAGCAAAGAATTATGTAAGAGAAAATAGTCAAAGTGCTCAAGTGCATAAGACAGCAGTCTTAAATTTTCAGTTGCTGTGATAAAGGGGTTATTTTGCAAAAAAAAAGAATCCTGTAATACCGCAATGCCTGTCTAAAATTTATATTTTGCAGAGGTGCCTACTTATAACAAGAAATAAATAAGTAAATACAGAAGTTAATATTAAAAATTGTAACGAATTACTGTTTACACTAGCTCTGGAATTCGCCTGATTTTGCTCTACCGTCTCTTTTTAATTTCCTCATAATTACCTCACAAAGACAAATGTAACTAAACTATTATTTATATGCCATTTATAAAAGCACTGTTTGACCTTCCCCAGTAGTTATGTGTCGTAAGTTTAACAAGTTTAATTTAAACTCAACCTGCACCTCAGAATGGAACTCTATCATTGATCAATTCCAAAGTTTAAGCTTCAGATATGGTTTAAACTAGTAAAATCCAACCTAAAAACCTGATCCTAAGACCCAAAAATGAAATGCTAAAAATATCATAAGGGTAATCACTTTTATGTTATGTGTATAAAATGTATGAAATAAACACGTAGATTCATATCAATTAAAACAAATATCAAATGCTCTAAGAATCTCAAAATTCTCAAGTTTGCATTCGAGGTAACATATTTTTTCATGGAAAACTTAGAATTTTTCGTGCGCTATTATGTCCTTCGATACTTGAACCTTAAACCAGGTATTTTTCCTATCCACTTAATTATCCATTTCCTGGTAGATTCCAAAACACAACTGTTTATATAGTCACACCTTAAAAGAAAATCATGGCAAATACATGAGGGCTTTGAACATGGAGATGACACCTATGCCTCATTCTTAGATTTGACCAAAGCTTTTGATTGCGTTTCCCATAGCATCCTTCTAAAAAAGTTACCCTTCTATGGCTTTGACGATGGTATTTGTATGATCGTTGTTAGTGTGTCCCATACAATGGTAATAACTCCAGGCAGCACATAGTAGGGGTTCCCCAGGGCTCTATGGTTGGACCAACTTTCTTCTTGATTTATGTATATGGCTTAGTTAAATTTCAGGATAATCAAAAGCTCATATTGTTTGCTGATGACACAACTACTTTTAAAACCTATCATCCTTCTCAAATAGACGAATCAGGTATAGACGAAACAAAATCAAACATCCGAAGTTGGTTTCTGGCAAATAAGTTGTGTATGAATGAGGAAAAAACAGTTTCAGTCAACTTTACATTAAGACGAGAGAAGTAAGACCATCCTTTATTGGCAGATTGTAGTGACCAGGCGAGCTTCTTGGGTCTCCATCTGGATGTTGCCCTGAGTTGGGAGAGACATGTCAATGAGTTTGGAAGAACGCTATCTAGAATAATTTATCTGATGGGAAGCCTTGCTAGGTGTGTCAGTGATCACCCTGCTTGCAGCGTATCATGGTTATTTTGGTTCCCGCATGTCTTATGTTATGTTAGTGTGGGGGCACTCCCCTCATGCATTAAGAATTTTTAAACTGCAGGGAAGATGTGTAAGGATAATTGCTGGTGTGGGGTACTGTGGTGATTGTCGACAGGATTTTATAAGTTATAGAATTATGACCCTCCCTTGTATCCATATTCTCCAATATCTCTTGTATGTCAAACAAAACTTACATCTATTTCGAATGCACAGAGACATACACACTTATCACACTAGAAACAATGACAATCTTACTGTTAACCAATTACGGCTGAAAAGATCCAGATTTGGCACAGCTTTCCATGGTGTGAAATTCTATAATAAATTGCCTCACAATATTAGAGCGCTTGACATAACTCAATTTAAACGAAGTATTAAACACTTCTTAATAATAAAAGCTTTTTATAGCTTTGAGGAGTATCACAATAGTGACTTGATGAATTTGCAATGTGAGGGCCACTAAGTGTATGCTTCTTATATATAATTTGTGTTTCCACGACATAAGTTGAAATGTCTTGAAAAATGTCTTATGTTAAAATATGTTAAGATATGTTAGTTACATCAATATTGTCTTCGTCTTTTACAAATTTTATTATACATGTAGGTATGTAATTTTATTTGTTTTGTATTTTTTTATAGGTTTAGTCTAATTTTTACTTTAAGATTTCATTTTTAATATTTATTTAAATTAAAAAAAAAAGAAAAGAAGAATGATTTAACATTTTAGATTAGATATTATTGACAGTTTATTTTATTTAGGTCTTAGATATTTTATTGACTTGTAAAAATACTTGTATGTTATTACCAATAAACATTTGAATATTTAAATTTGAATATAGTGTGCAAAATTAACAGAGCTTTATCTTTTAGATTTTTCTCAATTTCTCCAAAATAGCAAAGTAAAAATAAAAAAATATACAGTGCGGCTCTTTAACCCCCCCCCTCTTCTAGATCTAGATACATTTTAGAACAAATAAAAATGAGGAAGAATGTCACATTTAGACTTTTTATGTACCGGGTGACTATATAGAGTACCACCCTCCTTAACCCCTTTGTTTAGCAGTCTAGAAAATAATTCCTAATAAAAAAATTGTAAAGATTAATTTGTTGGTTTTAGATATGCTGTTAGACAATATCAAATCTAATTTCTTCCACAAAAAAGTTACAAGGAAGTTAATGCAACATCTTGTATTTGATCCCAAATTTGAAACCTACTTGAAGTTTTGAACATTTTTTTATATATAACACTATCCCCCCCTATTCACTAAAAAGGTTTAAGAATTAGACCAGAT
The DNA here is from genome assembly GCA_030620095.1 of Kuschelorhynchus macadamiae. Taxonomy (NCBI): domain Eukaryota; kingdom Metazoa; phylum Arthropoda; class Insecta; order Coleoptera; family Curculionidae; genus Kuschelorhynchus; species Kuschelorhynchus macadamiae. The sequence continues at coordinate 124,323 of JAUTXW010002341.1, read as the reverse complement.
CTAATTGCCACGATAATTGAAATGCATGGGACAGACCTGGCAGTCCAAGCCAATAGAGATTCGTTTTTTCCTCAATCAAGTCCAAAATTGCGCGCTTGGCCATTTCGTGGGCTACTCCTAAAGCTGGTTCAGGTCCCACGAATCTTGTCTCTGCTCCTGTCTTTGCTAGAAGGTTCATAGACTCATTTCCCTCCAAACCCGCATGTCCTGATATCCAGATAAGGGTGATTTTATTGTCGCTCCCCAGGCCAACAAGTGCTTTTGACAGTTCCAAACTGTTTTGGATGTACAATGACTCGCTTAAAGTGCTTTTGGCCCTGCAACATTCTAGCACACAATTCGATAGCATGAACTTCTGCTTGGAATATTGAGGTGTTATGGCCCAGGCTTACTGACAGAAGAAAAACTAACATAAATCAATGATTAAATGGCTATAGTTAAAACACAACTGGATTTAGAGATTAATAACTGTATTCACTAAAGAGGTTTAAGATGACAGACACAACCATTAAGCAAATAATTTCTGTAAATGCCACAATTACAAATTGACAGGGACATGCTATACATAACTGGTGAATTAACAGTTTCAATTATCGTGGCAATTAGATCTGGTCTAATTCTTAACCTTTTTAGTGAATAGGGGGGGTAGTGTTATATATAAAAAATGTTCAAAATTTGAAACCTACTTGAAATTTTGAACATTTTTTATATATAACACTATCCCCCACTATTCACTAAAAAGGTTTAAGAATTAGACCAGATCTAAATGCCACGATAATTGAAACGGTTAATTCACCAGTTATGTATCGCATGTCACTGTCAATTTTTAATTGTGGCATTTACAGAAATTATTTGCTTAATGGTTGTGTCTGTCATCTTAAACCTATAATTGTCATGTTAGGCCTGGTATAAATTTAAACCTCCTTAGTGAATACGGGTATTAATCTCTAAATTCAGTGTTTTAACTATAGCCATTGATTTATGTTAGTTTTTCTAAATCACTGAACGTTTCTATTTGAAATCACACTCGAGAGTAATTTAGTACCAAAACATTATAATGACAAGTGAAATGACATGTTTCGTGTGACAATGTTGTATTATCTCGAAGGAAAGAAGAAATGTTACTTTTACAACATACAGACTCCACCATGTCACCAACAGCGTGGTGGATAGCATGAGTCACATGGAAACATCCAACAACCATTACATATTGGGAATGCCATCAGACCTGCTACCAAAAACTGTTAGTGCACAGCAAATGTACTCTGTAATCTTCCCAGGGACAGAGGAGTGGGATCAGAATAAATCTGATCTACTGAAAGGAGAGCTGTGCCTATTCACAGACGGCTCCAAAACCAATAAACGTGTAGGAGCTGGAATCCAGGTGGTAAGGCTGTCAGTAAGCCTGGGCAATAACACCTCAATATTCCAAGCAGAAGTTCATGCTATCGAATTGTGTGCTAGAATGTTGCAAGGCCAAAAGCACTTTAAGCGAGTCATTGTACATCCAAAACAGTTTGGAACTGTCAAAAGGCGCTTGTTGGCCTGGGGAGCGACAATAAAATCACCCTTATCTGGATACCAGGACATGCGGGTTTGGAGGGAAATGAATCTGCGAACCTTCTAGCAAAGACAAGAGCAGAGACAAGATTCGTGGGACCTGAACCAGATTTAGGAGTAGCCCACGAAATGGCCAAGCGCGCAATTTTAGACTTGATTGAGGAAAAAACGAATCTCTATTGGCTTGGACTGCCAGGTCTGTCCCATGCAACGGCATTTATCCCCCTTCCTATGAAGAAGAGGATAACAGAAAGTCTGTTAAATATGAACAGAATTAAGCTCAAAACAGCAATAGGCCTATACACTAGCCATTGTGGTCTAAGGCAACACATGCACAGGATGGGGCTTGAAGACGAATCCGAGTGCCGCCTATGTATGGAAGATGACGAGACAGCCAGTCATGTACTGTGTGAATGCCCGGCAGCTGCCAGGATCAGGTTCTCCATATTCGGTAGAAATAACGTGCTGCCCGAGGACTTGAAGAATACCTCTCCAAATGCAATAAAACTCATGGAGGATTTAGAGTTGCTTGGGGAAGTGTAAACATAATGTAAACCACAATAGACCACAGGGTCGCAGTGGAGGGTCAGTTTGATCCACTCACTTTTAACCTAACCTAACCTATGCTACAATATGTGTGTATGCTGCTCAACATCCTATTGGTGATTTCCTACAAGACGGATCATCAAAACTTTATCTGAGAGGTTTAGAACAACTTCTAACCTTGGAAGGAAAATAGAGACTTAAATATTCTTTTAGGTTTTGTCAAAAATCCAAAAAAATCATTAGGACCAATGTCGTTAGAGCTAAGGATGGATATGCCATGGACCACAAAATTCTGGACATAAATCTATACATAACATTTTGAGTCAAAATAAGTTTAGACCTTTTAAATATCATAAAGTTCAAAAGGTGTCACAGGTATATAGGCATCAAAGAATTAATTTTTGCACTTTTATATTAAATAGACAAATGAATTCAGTTTTTCTACTAGTGGTGTACCCAACAAACAAAATGTTAGGCATTGGTCTGTAGAAAATCCAAATTTTACATGGGAACTGGGTTTTCAAGGTCATCAATCTATCAATGTGTGGTATGGGATACTGAAAAATCAAATAATAGGCCAATATTTCTTTGAAGGTAGTTTAACCGAGGAGTCATATTACCAATTCTTGAGAAACGAGCTATCTGAAGTAGGAGAATTTACCAGTATGGCAGTATCAGAGGTTAATTTTACAGCATGACAGTGCTCCATCTCATACTGTTCAAAAAGTGAAAAAATTTTTGGATCAAAATTATGAAGCATGAATTGGGTGAAACAAGGTTATTCAATAGCCCGCAAATAGTAATAGATATGACACCAATGGATATAGATTGTTTACAAAAATTTGATTACCCACGAAATTGATAATCTAAATCCAAGGAATACACTTTTTATAGAAAATGCCATTGCAAAATTGCAAACGTTTTATGAAGAATGTGTCATCATTGTTGTTCTTCCTGTAATAAAATGCTTTTATATTATTGTCATTTCATAAGTAGAAAAGTTCCAGGGTTAAAAAACCAGCATAAATCAATATTTATGTGGCTATAGCTCAAAAATAATTGAATTTAGACATATAGTGGTATATGTAAAAAACACTATCTTTGGTTTGTAACTTTTTTGTAGCAGAGCCTGTATATTGTTTAACAGCATATTTAAAACCTGCAAATTAATCTTAACAACCTTTGTATTAGGGATTATTTTTTCCAGAATGATAAACAAAAGGGTAGGGAGGTGGTACTTTATAAATGGTTACCCAGTACAAGAGATTGCTGTAGATTGAGCAGGTATAGAACATAATTTTGCATAGGAAGTAGAAACCAATTTGTATATTTAATTGTATTTTTAACATATGCTATGTAGTGCTAGTGCAGTCATTACATGGTAAAGCAAGATTTCACATTTTTTTGATATGTAAGTACTTTCTGTCTAGCCTTGTAATTAAAATGTTTTAAATTCCAAAAAAGTTATTGCTCAAACCAACATCTAGAAAACAAGCATTGAATTGCTTTGTTTTTAAAAAAAGTAACCAAAAAATGTTAAGTGGTGGTCACATTATTTAAAATAATACTCATACTGATACATACTCAAATGCTTATTTTTTCTTACATAAGTATTCTAGTCCAGTACAATATAATCTAATCCCCCCATTATACTTGTATTCCGGTGTACAAAAAACTGCCACCCAGAATAAAGAATGCAAATTTCAGAAAATTCAAATTTGATACCCCTACCAACCTCCAAATGCAATTATAAAATGGATTATTTTTGTTTAATTGTAGACTGGTATACATAAATGACCTAAAATGACAAATAAATGCATGTGACCAAGTAAAAAAAGGCAAACAATTACTAGTCAAAGGTCAACTATGAAATGTAAGAGGAATTCTGACTGACTGTTTATTAAGAAAAACCCTTCACGGTATTAAGTGGTATTTCTCTTTATAGTGGTTGGAAAGAAGACGAAACAGTACCACAATTACTCTTCAATTATCCTGCTATGTCTGATCAAAAAATTTAATCTTAGAGTCTGCTGGTCTATAATAGTAGTGTTGTTTGAAACTACTTTAAAAACAATAATGATTTAAGGGAACTCCCCTAGGAGTCATCCTTATGAATTTTATAAAGATAGGCTGGTTGATGTTCTAAGTAATATTTATGTTTCAAGAAAAAATGTACTAGATACTGGTGCCTAGGTGGTGTGGCTCTTATGAACCATCACCCCATTACAGGGTAATGTGGCCAAGCTTCTGAATTATTTGATAAATTTAACTTAGAATATCATTTCAAAATCAAATTATCTACTTACATAATACAGTTCTTTTTTTATTAAATAAGTGTAGAAAATGAACCTTTTTTGTGTAAAGAAATGCATTAAATGTTTAGTTGCAGATACATACTAAAAAAGATGGTTGTCACGTCTTTGCAAAATGTTATTGTTTAGACACAGACACAAGATCATAATTGTCTGATAGTTCTTTAACAGAGCAGGTTAGATAAGTCCAGGGCTAAATTGGTACCTTTAAAAGTTGAAACTGCAGGCAACCACCAACACTTTTGTATTTTATTTATTTTTAAAGTTAGAGATTCTTGTTCTCGCAACAGTCAAAGAAAATTGTACCCTAAATTGAAAAGTGAGACTTGCCATAAGTTGTGAATGAAATATTGATTAAACAGAAATATACTAACATTAGTAGTATATTTCTGTAAATGGTATAATAATTTCCAGAGGGATATTAGATATCTGCATAATTGTAATGTCTGCTATTGTTTTTCTATTTATTTTCGAGCAGCAATTACAATTAAGGTAAAAGGAGTCTAATAGGTGTATTTTCTCTTTGGTTGGTTCTTATTTCAAACAGCAAAAATGAAACATGTTATTTTCTTCTTTCATATGCTGAAATAATAAACTATGGTTTCATGTTGTGTATAAAACAAGAATATATAAATAATATATAAATAAGTCAAATTTTACACCTCTTTAGGCTAGCATGCCATAAGAAGCTTTCATGGAAGTGTAGCAAATGTGAAGTACAAATCGCGCATAAATTCACTCACAAGGTATCAAATTTTAACCTAATCTACCTGCTTAGATTGTCATGCAAGTGGTCATAAATACAGTAATTATACACCTTTTACCTTAATTTTAACCCTATACTATAACATAATCTTTTTTTTATGTTTAAACTAATAAACCAAAACAAACCTCATATTTTGATAGTTGTCTTATTTTCAGTAGTGTAACCAAAGGAGAATGCATTTGTTCCTGATTGAAACCTTTTAAACAGAAAAAATGTTTGCTTTTTTGGCATTTAGCCCCATATTCCCCCACCCAACCAAAACATTTTTTGGGGTATGCCACTAATTACTATGATTAATTTTCTGCACGGTTATATTAACAGTAATTTCTCGAGACTTTTTAATTTTTGTATGCAATTTTATAAAAAAAATATTTTCAAAATATAAAAAGGAGTTTTTTTTAAGTTCCAGGATAGTCCAATATAAATTAAAGAAATATTATAGTACAACTACAATAAGATGTATATATACAATTTATACCAAGTAAAGATTTACTCTGTATTTATTGTTGTTCGTGCAAGCACTGGCAAGAGATTAATACCACTCACACAATAGTTTATATGGACTGGCCCGTCACATGTTTTACCTTGATGCCTTGTGAGAGAGATGGAGCTAATTTGGGTGGAAATCCCATTAGTTGTGAGAGAGATATATTTGTGCCTTAATTCTCTCTCGCAACTAATATGATTTTCTCGTGATTATCTCCATATCTGTCGCAATGTGTCAGAGTCAATGAAGTGTCACAAAGCCTACTCCATTAACGTATTATGTGTATGACATATATGACAAAAAAACTATTATCAAAATTGGTATTTAACATATAAGAACACTTTCACTATGGATAGTCTTCTTTTAGATTATGTTGAGAAACTAATAGACTACAAAAAAAAACATATTTATGTGCATATCTATATATGAAGTGCATTTAGGCAAAACATTTTTAATACATATTATTAAAACTATAAAATGGTAAAAATTTTAGTTTACCAAAATCGATCACCCTGCACAAAAATAGATTTGAGATAGTCATTATTTCTCTATTTGGAAGTGTACCTATACTTTAACCGAGACTTTAACTTTGGCAAATATTATCACCCCATACTAAACACTTGCTGAGCCAATGTCTGTTTTTGGGGGGCCATATGAAATTTGTATCATAAGGCTAGACAAGCAGACATGTATCCTAGAAAAATTTTTATTTAACATTTTGTAATATTTTTCTGAAATATGTAAAATGGCTGCACTAATATACAAGACAATGTAAATTATATGTATGTATCAATAATTCACCCATGCATATAATTTATATTGTTTAGGTACATAAAAATACCAATTAAAAGACAAACTGTGTAGGTATCCAGTATCTAGGAATATCTCATCCAGTAAGAAATATCTGGATTTACAGATTTCATTAGGAAGACAAAAGAATAACTTTCTATAACAATTTATGTATGTGCCTTTAAGACCTAATATTTAAAAATAAATTTATTTACACCTAGCTAGGAGACAGATGCACTGATGAAGCACTGAAGAATATAGGTAATATTCTTGAATATTCAGTACAAATTTTTTGAGAACTAATTTAATCAAGTTAAATATGTCCCAAAAATTACACTTATTTAAAAACAAAATCTGTAGTAACCTGTTTATGAGGCGAGTAAAACTAGAAAACCATTTGTGCATACAAAAATTTAATAATAAGATGTTTCTATGAACAGGCCCTATTGCATACATTGCATAAAAGAACTTTTCACTTACATACCTAATAACTCTTCTATAACAGGCACCTATAAAATTGCACATAATGAGTAATTAAATATAACAAGAAGTATAATATTTAAATAACAACAAAATCAGAACTAATGCAACTATTGAGTTTTTTAAGGAATATTAAGTGTGAATTATCTAGTAAGTATAAAAAATCACAGGACATTATAAAAAATAGTTAAGCCCTCCTCATAAAACTAAAATTTAATTTTTTTTCTATACTTACTATGTGAAGCACAAAAAATCATATAAAATGTGCTATAGGCAATAACAATTCATAAAAAATATATACTTAAATACACCTAAATAAATATAACAAAAACTACTTTCACTACATTTAACTGGTATTATTTGTTATCATTAAAATTAATAAGATATCATAATTTCCTTTAATACAAATAATTTCAGTCTGAAATAAACTTCTCAAATTATGAAATGGATTGTGATTTTTCTAGTGTAACTTTGATTATAGGCAGAGAAGTTAATTATCAATTTATTTCCAAAATATATACCTACTCTATGTAAAAACTGTCTTCTGTTAATCAAATATTCATTTCTCAAGTATGTAATATTTTAATTATATTACAGGGTAACAACTAGACCTTGTTTTACAAACATTTTTTTAGGATGTAAATTTTTTATTTTTTTTAGATCCCTCCTTTTATTTAATGTTTTTTTTTCTGACACTTCAGAAATTCAACATACGAAAATAACTGTAACTCCAATGTTTTTTTTCAATAGGATCAAAAATTCAAAAATATACATTGTAAATTCCACAGTTTGCTTAACAAAACAAGGGCAAGTGGTTGATTCATCCTATACATAAAACTTAAATACACTTTACTTCAGGAAGACATGATTAGATAATTAGGAACTTGTGGTTGAAACACAAATTTAAATACTGAAATTCTTGTAATAATAAATTTATGTCTAAAGTCAAAGTTAAACTAAAAACTCACCACTCCAAAAGTTAAAAAGTTTATAATACACCTTTTATTTTTTGTTGAAAATGTTATTTTTACAAGGCAACAGTAATTAGTAAATATACATAGTTAAAAATAAAACTGGTACTCCTTCCATGTTAATATAAATTTATATTTTGAATACTTAAAGCCATACAAAAGTCCAACCAGGGCTTTAGACATTCTGTTTGACTTCAGCAAAATTAGGCTGAAGATTTCTACCTGAGCCAGGTCACTTGAAGTAGGATACACCAATATCACAAATATCTGTCAGCCTCCATAATAAATTAATTTATGGACAATTATTAATTAATGATATGAGATATGTAACAGTCAATCAAATAAATTTGTAAAGAAGTTAATGTTTCTTACCTTAAATATAAAATATTTAATATCATGTATTTACTTGTTCCACTTTAGTTCCCGAGATTTTTTTTCTGCTTATAGATTTACTTAAATATGGCTATAAGAAAAAAAGTAATTTACTACATTTATATCGACCTTCTCAAGCACATTTCAAGCCAAGCCAGTTGACAAAGCAACTTGGAACCAACAAATTAAATATGCAATATTGAGCTTGAAGCTGGCTTGGAATACTCAATTCAAACCAAAAATATTTTAGAGTTGACTTGAACCAAGTCATTTCATAACAAACATTTTAAGGGAGCTCAGAATTAGTGGATTCCAACTTTTGACTACTTGTGATTATTTGGTATTGAGCAGGAACTTCAATTTCATAATTACTTATAATTCCAGTCTTATTAAAACATGAAGAGAAATCAGAAAGTCACTTCAGAGTTTTTTTTTCTATTCACATTATTTTTGAGGTGCGTAAGCACATTTACCTTGGTTTGGAGCCGTGTTCAAGCCTACAATATCTGCAACGGAATTTCAAGTCAAGGTCAAGGTCAAGCTTCACTTAGAAACCAGCTTGAAAACATCAATATGAATGTATTCATTGATAAAGGTACACCACTGGATAAATGGAATCTAGTATTTATGGCTTCTACTTTTATGACACTGGATAGTTGCTTTGATTGGCTTTTGGAACTGCTACGTCAAAGTCTAAATAGAACAAAATCAAACTACCGAAGCTAATCTCAGACTGAAATGTCAACTTTACATAATTGCCTGGTTTTATAGAGTTAACCCTACCCTGAGTCTGTTTTATAAGCTAGTGTAGGTGTTAACCCCCTCCATTTGATTTGTGCTAACTCAAGATATGGTTGTTAGATCTGCATAATGCAAAATGAAAATTTTTGTTGATTTATAGCCGGCTGCACAAAACTTTTAATCACTTAATAAATTAAACTGACATTAAGAATCATTTTTGATGTTGACACTCTTACGTGGTTTGTCACACTCTGAGCTGTTTGATTAGTTAATGCTTCTTTAAATGCTTTGTACAACCCGCCAAATGTTTTTTATATTAAAAAGGCATACTCCAAATAAAAAACAACTAATGTTAAGTGGATATACCTACCCATGAAAATTCACTTAACTGTAAACAAATAAATTTCTAAAATGTAGGGTTAAATTCTCAGTAATCTTATTCAATTAATGCTAGTGTTAACAATGAAGTTAACTTCAGATCATTAACACCAGTTTATAAAACCAGGCATAAACAAATGATCCCTGCTTAGTCAAATATACAATCTTTCAAATGTCAAATCAAAATAAACATTTTAAATTAAAACGAAGGAGCCACAGTGTTAATAAGAGGTACAACAATCATTTTTATTTTTTTGAGTGACAAAAAACACCAAAAAACTTAACCTTTAAATATGAACATATTAATTAAGGCAAGTAACTAAATTAAAATAAATAAAAATTTAAATAAATCAATCCAAGCTTTTAAGCCTCTCTTAAACTTAACATCTATAAAATATTCAAGCACTACATACCTACATAGCAATTATTTTGAGGTACGATGAGCATGATAAATCAAAATCACAATTTTTTTTTGTCTTCAAATTTTAAAGCTTCTTTTCTATCACTATTTCTCGTTACTCGGGGCATTACTGGCTTTATGGACAGTCTTGAGACAACAATCTTCAAATTGCTGTAAGAAGTTTCAAAGGAATTTCTTCCAAGTTCTTCCTGAATTGCTTCTAAATTTTGACGGATTAACACAACTTTAAGTGGACGACAAAACCATGCTTTCTTTTGAAAGTTCACATTACCCGGTTGCTGCCAGAATTGTCTCTTTGGAAATTTGTAACTTCGGAATGTAATGTCTTTTTTTTCTTGATAACTAATTTCGTAAATTATCTCACGTGGAGGTGGTTTATCTGTCTGATTAATATACCATTCTATCCTTTCTAACCTGCGTGTTTTTAAGGCCTCTGGACAGACGTGGTTGTCTCTTTTCATAAGCTCCATTCCAAGGTCTGACGAAAATGGTATAACAGAGCATGTATTAAATTTAATAGAAGAACTACATGTAGCAGGTACTGAGGGATCATCGATGTTGTGTTTACAATTATTTTGTAGGCCAAATATATTTAAAAATGCATCTTGTGTTAAAGGTTTGGGCTTCGGTTTGTAAAATATGTCTTTCAGCTGAATAACCGGATTTTTTAAAAGAGTTTCTTTAACAATTACACTTGAAGATTCACACTTTGAGGTGACATTTTTGGGCATTAAAGTTCTTCTTTTATTAGGAATTTCATTAGAAGTGGTTTCGCTGAGTTTTCTTTTAACTCCTCGAGAATTTTCATCATTTTCATTAACAAATATTTTATTATTAAGGTTCTGAGAAGGTTTCTTAAAAAACTCACAACACTTATAAACCAAAAATCGCAAAACTTCCATAAAATACTTGCCATCTGAAGTTAGGCTCTGGGCGATAATACTTTCTGAGGGCCACCATTCAGGTTTGTTGATTTCCTTAAGGCAAAAACCCCTATACAATCCTGTAAAATCCTCAACATCTTTGGCGCCCACATCTGAGCTGCATTCAACCAACTTCAAAACAAACTTTTCCAGGCATTTACGGTTCATTTTCTTTAAAGCTTCTTTTGGAAAATCACCATTTAAAACTTTTTTAAGATTTCCATTTTTTGAATCTCTAAAGTAAGGATTAAACATTCTACAAACTGAGAAATATTAATATAGGGATTAAGAAAGCTTGTCAACAATTCAATTCACAAACTTGACATAAATGACGTTCGTTCAGCGTTCAGGGTTCACAAAATACATTCTCCTAGCTGTCCTGCTGCGTGCGCACGGACATTTTCTTCCCGAATCTATAATTATTATTAAAGATAGTGTGTAATTTGTAACATTTTTAATATCCTTAGATAGAGGGAATACATAAATAGCGAGGAAAAATATATTTATGCCACTATAATTTGCAAACTGCAAATTGGAAACTAACAGAAGAAATATTTTATGTGTGAACCTGAATTACGCTTTGCCATCTATCAATCGATCGGTTAATTATACACACAGCAAAATGATAGAATCTTATCACAGAGGACTCTGATCTATAGGTTTCAGGGGATTTTGCGATATTTGATATTCAGCATAATTATAGGAGTAGAACTTCGATAACAATTTTTATAAAAAAATAAAACCGATTTCAAAAATGCACTAAAAAGTGAAAAATAATATTTAATAATAATTTATTTATAATTACCTGATAAAAAAATATATTTGTGTACTGAGTGTTTCGATGACTAATACCACGAATATAAATAATATAATGTCTTACTGTCTTTACTAGTTTGAAGCCGACTTAACAGTAAAATTTTCCAGATGAAATAAAATATTATTTTTTACTAAATTTTTATTTCATCTTTTTTAGTTTATTAACCATACAAATTACAGGGACGGGCATATAGGAGAGGAGCATCCCCTCCCCCCCCAATATTTTATTCTGTTGGCAAAATGTTACCTTATGTTGGAATTATTTCATTTGTCAATATATTATTAAAAAAATTAAATATTTTTGTTCAAAACCGAAGGGTCCAGACAAGATATGAAGGTTTTCCTTCCCCCTCAATATTTTCTGTTCGGTGCTTCCCTGATATGCCTAATTATACAAAATACAATGACTATTAAGGAACTAAAGAAAAAGTGAAATATTTATCCAAGAAAGTCCCCACGGAAGTCATACTTGTGTGCCTTCTCAAAACATCTCGGTCCAAACTGAATTATCTGACGTGTCAAACAATTAATATTAGTGGTGAACAACAGGAAGACGAATACAGGCATCTGGCTGGCAATATAAGTCTATGCAGCAGAATATGTTGCGTACAACTGAGACATTATCGGCTCAAAATGATTTAAGTTTGGGTGACGTTGAAAGGCTGCAGAATGAAATTTCGAAATTTCGTTTTAGAGACGAGAGAAATGGTAGTTCCAGTGTGATGGGGAATCGTGCAAGTGAGTGTACTACAATATCTACTGAGACTGGAGGTAATGTACTTATACTGAATGATTGAGCTATTGAGCAACAAATTTGGCGAGAGCTGGCGTGTGATTGAGATCTCGAAGCGTAGTAACAGTACTTTTATACTTGACCTAAATAGTAATCTGGACTAACATCGGACGGTATAAGAAAACTTGCCCAGCTGGCTTTACATCTCATTGCTGACAACTCTGATGATTCGTAATGTTGCCCTTCCAGACACAGAAACCAATGACACCTTTCAGGAACGTCTTGGCGCGTTGACGGGTTACTTCCTAACTACAACGTTCACGGAAGTCTTCAGGAGGTGATTTGGAGGTTGCCGGTTCTGAAGTGACGGACAATTTGCGAATATAAGAGATCTTATACAATGAAGCAAAACATTCACTTTAGTCATATTAATGTCAGATCCATTTCGAAAAAAATGAATGAACTAAAATTACTTCTTGGATCCTATACTTTTACTGCCTTATGCATTAGTGAAACTTGGTCAGTAACCTTATTCCTGATTCATTTTGTTCAATTAATGGAAATTCTTTTATAATAAATGACCGAGATGGCCGGGGTGGTGGGGTAGGAATATTTCTAAAAAATCACCTTAAATTTGAATGTTTGGAGGTACCATTCTATTCTTCTCTTACCAATTTTGAATTTCTTGCTTTAAAACCAATTTTAAATGAAAAATTCTTTGGACTTGCTGTATATTACAGACCACCTGACTATTCATATACTAACCTAGCAATTCTAGGTGATATAATCACAGTTTAAGAAACAATATATATAGACTCTGATATAATAATGTATTTTAATTCTAATGGTATTTATGATTTTGTTATAATGGGTGACTTAAACATAAATCTTCTTAATAATACTTATATGACTAGATTTTTCAACAACTACTTAAGAAAATTATGATTGTATTCAGGTTGTTGAGTGCCCTACACGGGTTACTAATAATACAGAATCATTAATTGATGTTATTATCACCAATTCTAACTTAAATCTGTCAAACACTGGTGTTTTTGAATTGTGTCTTTTTAATCATAATTTGATAGAGTGTACGCTTGGTGCTTACCGTGAAGATGTTGGGAAAGCCGTAAAAACTATACGTGACTTTAAGCGTCTTAATGTTGAGGAGTTTAACAGGGATGCTTCTGAGTTGAAGTGGAAGTGTATTTACAACATGGATGATTTTAATGATAAGGTCAACTATTTTAATTCTAGCTTACTATCTTTATTTGACAAGCACTCTCCTTTAAAAAATATACGATGCAATAAATCTAAACAAGGTAAACCATGGTTCACAGATAGTCTCAGGCGGCTTGGCAGAAAAGCTTGGCTAAGATTTAAGGGTACCCGTCTGCCAGCTCACAGGAAGTACTACTGCGACTTCCGTAACGTCTATAAAGCCACATATTATGGGATGTGACAAAATATCAGGCTCAATGTTCCAACAGGCCATAAAACACATTGCAAAATCCCTAACACAATACATTTTTCATTTGAGAGGGGAGTGCTAACACAATACATTTTTCATTTGAGAGGGGAGTGGTACCTAATGCCCGGAAAGTTGCCTCAGTTAAGCTTACCGGAAAAAACAAAATACGTCAATAAAAAGCTATGGAGATCTTCGACCCATTAATTTACTTTCTGTTCCCTTTAAGATTGCCGAATCAGTTGTTCATCATTAACTAACAACCTTTTTGGAATCCAATTCTATTTTGCCTCTCAGGCAGTCTGGATTTAGAAAGGGCTTTGGAGCTAGTGCCAGTTTTTGCGCCATTGTTGACTATTGCCTGCATGGCTTAGACCAACAAAAGCTCACTTTTTTAAATCTACTTGATATGACGAAGGCTTTTGACACCATCGATTTTGAGTATCTGCTGGCTAAACTTTATAACTGTGGGATTCGCAATGAAGTTTTTAATTGGCTGACTAGTTACCTGACTCGGAAATTTCAGCAGATTATAGAAGATAATAATGAAGTCTAAGAGAACTTCACTCTGGAGTACCTCAGGGATCAGTACTTGGCCCGCTTTTATTTTCAATTTTAACGATGGATTTAGGTAACATCGAACAATCTTGTCAGGTACATATGTTCGCTGACGACAATCAGTTAACATTTCAATTTGCTCCCAAGGAGAGCAATGATGCTTGCTTGTGTATTAATAATGATTTTTAAGCTGTATAAAAAAATGGGCGGATAAAAACTGCTTGTTTTTAAACCCTTCAATATTATTGCATGTCCTTGTTGGTACTCCAAAAATGCTACATCTTTGCAATATTCTTCCTATCCATGTTTGTGGAGTTCCAATTCCTACTGTACAGTCCGCAAAAAGTCTGGGACTTATTATTGATTCTAATCTGAAATTTGATGTCAGTTCTATATGAAAAAAAGCATATCTTAGCTTCAGACAACTTCTCCCTTTTAAATATCTTCTTGATATTGAAACTAAAAAAATGCTTTTTGTTTCATTAGTGATATCCCATTTTAATTACTGTGACAATTTATATGGTCCATGTATCAATGGTGCAGCTCATCATTAGCTGCAGAAAATGATGAATCATGCTGTTCGTTTTATAACTCCTGTACCCCGATTTTTTCAAATTACTCCCTACATCCGTGAACTCGGTATGCTTAAGCTTAATGAATTGCGTTTCACTCATTTTGCTTGCTTTGTGGTTAAGATTTTAAATACTGGTATTCCTCCTTATTTAAGGACAAAATTAACTTGACGCACCGAATTTCATTTGAGGGAGTTGAGGAGAATACCTGATCGTCTGCATACTCCTGTTCAAAGGACCTCAGCATTCAAGTCTTCCTTTTCGTTTCTGGCTCCGGTGGTTTACAACAGTTTGTTGCTCCTCAGGCATCTTTCTGTCCCAACAATAAAGACTGAACTAAAACAGCAGTTACTGACTAATACCTTTAATTTGCATGTCAACCTGAATACATTTTAGTTTGAATAATACCTTTTAATGATATGATATGATAGTATTTAGTTTTGCTTTTGCAATCTGGTTTATTATCTTTATTGTTTTTTGTTTGTATTTTATTTTAATTGTTTGTATTCTATTTTAATTCTTTAAGAAAATTGTATGTTATTTGTATATTTACTTTGACAGATAATAGGGCTAGGTTGAAATCATTTAAAATGTATCCTGTCCTTTTATGTTCTTTTTTGTCGCATTTTTTGAATTAATATACATACTTTTTCCTGACAGAATGATGAACCCATATGTTGTTCAATGCAACATCGAGGAAACAGTTGAAAATGGCATCATTCCGCCGTTTTTAACATTTTTTCAATATGCTTGATAGATTCCGGTAACATCCTAAATATTCCCTGAAAATGTCATCGAATTTGTTGGTCAAACCATTGCGGAGTAATCGGTATACATATGTGAAAAAATACATAGAACCGAATTGATCACTTTCTCCTTTATTGAAGTCGGTTAAAGATATGTAAATGACAACACTAATAATGATAAACAGAGAACTTAAAATTCGTTCAATAAGACAAAAAAACGAGAAAAAAAAGCTTGAATTTTTTAACTTTCACACATCGTACCATTATGAATAATTTATAGTTTTATTCTACAAGGAACGTGGTTATTAAGATCCATAATAACCAGTTTTTTTACAATTTCCACATTGCTGGTATTGATTGTTATTTGCTTTACTATGTTGAGCATATATTGCTCTAGAAAAAATCTCGGAGGGTGATTTTTTAGATTACTATACTTCCTTTTTACGAGGGAAGTAAAGAAATTCGAAAAAGTTCCAAAAAATTTTTTTGACATTATCTATCAAAATAATGTAGATAGAGAAAGCAATTATGTAATGTCCTTATGATTTTTTTTTTCTAGATGTGTCTTACTTTACTTATTTATTCACTTTGTCCGTACGGTATTATCTCCCTTAAGGAACTTAGTATCGCATTAAAACCTCGTTTTGATTATGTGGTTAATTGCTACTTGTTTTAGTACTTTCACGGAATTTTCGAAAATCTCATGATGAACAACGAATCAAAACTGGAGAAATTATGATATCACCTCGCAATTAAGGACTTTAGAAAGCTTGAAATGTCTACTTTTTAACTCGCGGGGTTGAGAAAAATCATGAATTAAAAAAAATCAGACTTCGCTGATTTAACTGATTTTAAAAAATCTCGAATTTTCCTCTAATCTACGCTCATAGGTTATAATAGTATCTAATTAATATGAATAAAATGTATGGTCTTATGGGCATACCACGAAGTAATTGGTACCGTGGTTGCTTAAGTGAAGAGAGGAAGTTTATAGACGCAGGATTTTTACTTCCATAATTAGGACATTCTGGGAATAAGGGAGTGCACGTAAGTGGGAGATATTTGGTCTTTGCAGTTGCTTCATCAATAATGTTAAGGATTAAATGAGAGGCTACTCTGTCTATACAAGTATTCAGATTAGCAAAAGAAAATTATCTTCGGACTCGAAAAAGGAAAGATCCTGCTGAGAAGACATACCAACTAGGCTAAGGAAATTTTTTATACATTTTTTTAGATGAGATAAATATTCAATATTTTAACTTTTCCAAGCAATAATTTATTATAAAAAAACTAATAAAAAATGTAAATCGATTATTTATTAATTTATTAAATAAATAAATAAATTATCGATAAGAATATAAAATGTTCTTCCTAAAAACTAATAAAACAAATAGATACCCCATTAAAATCCGAAACCAAATAATAGTTTTAGATAATACATAATTTTTTATCAAGTAGTCGCTGGAAAAATATCTTAAAAACCGGAACGTTTAAATGACGCTTACATTCAGGGCTGCTATCAGGTATACCATTTTAATGGTATTTGTACCATTTTTTTCTTACATGTACAATTTTTTGTCGCACGCTCTCAAAACGTCGCCTAATGAATCAAAATTGAAGTGTGATCTTATTTTAATCGCCAATTTTTACCGAGCGACTAAATCTAGAAAATGTTGTTACTTTTTTACATCAAACTATACAAAAAAGCTTGCATGTAATCGTATTTTAAATATCGGACGGCGTTTTTGATTCGCCCAGGTTAGAGCAGATTTAGTGATTAAGTGCCAAGCATTTTTTCTAATCTAATATAAACAAAACGTTAGCCGGGGTTGTAAAAATATTGATATCGTTTTTTGTGTAAAATATAATTTTTTTTTCGAGTTCCGGATACCTTATTTTATCATTTTCAACTCGCAGCCCTGTTTAGGTTAACACATTAATTAATAATAAATTTTCACTATGGCGAAAAGATAGTGTCTCTGCATCAAAGTTATATTTTGAAAGATATTCGCAACGATATCAACCGAATAGTCGTTTATCTGAAAAGTTAAAGCGGAATTTAGAATCAATGGTTCGTTTACTAAACCTCGGCCTGGATTTCGGCTCATGCAAGTGTATTTTTTTCGTCTAACCCCCGATTGTAATTGTTTTTAAATTCCCATTTAACTTTCTAAATAAACGAATACTCGGTTGATGTCGTTCGTAATAACATATAGAGGGTGTCCTATCGAGTTCGGGGGTGAGGCGTCGATTTTATAGTTTCGCCAAAACCACGCATGTCCTTCGAAAAAGCAACACTCTGTACAACAATGCAAAGAATTATACGAAGACTTCTGTGAATTAAAAAACATTTTATAACAAAACCCAGGACCAACGCTTAATGTTTGCCCAAATTAAACGAGAATATATATTAAGGTTTTGTTTACAATTTGTAGGTACTTCTAATTTTGGTTAATTTATTAATATTAAACTTTTCATAGTTACGAAGGATGTCATAAACTTAATAATATGGATAGTATTACTATTATTAAAGTATATGATTATCTGTAGGTAAAGCTCTTGTGCGTTTGATGCAGTATTTATAAATGTTTTCTTTTGACTTGTCCGATAATACTTATTATAAGCGACCAGATGAAAACAAACTATCTTTTTCTGAAATTTCCGTTTTAAATGTACATAAATTTTACAGTATTTAGTACCTGGTTTAAATCTTTTGGTTTTTTTCAGTTCTGGGCAGCATATGTGCCCTGTGATTCTCAGCACAAAGATGCAGTCCAATTAACTCTAGAGCAGATTGATGTTATTCGAAGATTCACAGAATGGTATCATCCTCGTCTTGTGTTATGTACTTCTGCAGAAGGTATTTCAATTTACACTTACAGTATTACATTAATCAAAAATTTAAATGTCATTTAGTAAAAATCCAATATCCAATCCAAAATCCAATTCCTAATAAAGGGGAAGAGTCATAATGAAGGAAGTTTCGGGTAAAGGAAATTTATCGATTCTTTTAAAGTGTGATAAATGAATGTGCGTATATATGATGGATATAAAAAATGTATAATCCTTTCAGTCTGTTTGGTAGATATGTAAGTGAGATAAATTTATTGCCATGCTCAGAATGACTATTCAAAAAAACCATTTAGGCTTGACAAACATAGCATAACAATTGAGCAAAGCGTTTATATATAAAATAGACACCACAAAAATTGAAGTCAGTAAACCGGCTTTCACCCGAAACTTCCCTCGTAACGAATTCCATCATACACAGATGAGACTTTTAGTTTTAGTTTCTTTTAATAAAAGAAAAGAATCATTATAAGGAAAGTTTTGGATGCATTGATACCAGATAACTACATGCGTATATAAACTGTTTATCTGTGTGTGGTGAAGTTGGTTATGTGCAAATCTTCAGATTTCCTCGTAAGTTGTTTCATTCAGAATAGTAGCCCTAAAGATAACCGCCAGAATGACCGGAACTGACTGAACTATCAAGGGGGTAATTACCCGCCCCATATGAATCGATGATAAAATTATTTAAAATTCACGTTTACGGATTCTGAACATTAAAGAGTTTACGCCTGTGCTATATGAAAGTGCACACCTTTTTTTTGCTTTTTTTGTCGTTTATTATTCTAATGCATGGAAAACTTATAAATTACACCTCCTATAACTCCAATCTACGCGCATAATTCTACCGCGTCATATAAATTGCTATATATAATCAATTAAGACATGAAATTTTAATTCAGATATTTATTTCTTCATGTCATATCCATATCATATTCATTGGCAGTTTTTTGTAGTAATATATTTTGTCTATATTTACGGCTATAACCCGTTTACTTTTAGATATAAAATCTGCCCACAAGCAGCAGCATATGTGTTCACTCATTGGAGTAGAAGGGGGACACTCGTTAGCCGGAAGCCTAGCAGTTTTAAGAACTTTATACCACGTAGGAGTGAGATATCTCACTTTGACGTCAACGTGTAACACTCCATGGTAAGTTAAAGAGTCTCTAAATTGACATATTTTCTCGAAGCTAGGATTTATGACTTATCTTAAAGTCAGTACCATTTGTATTTTTTGACCGATAGCATCCTGCATTATAGTTTCGAAAAGCTACCATTTATTATAATTATTGTATATTCCAATTACTGTGAAAGGTTTTTGACGGGAATTTCTCCGGAAATTGAAACCTACCATTCGTTCTCAACAAATATTGATTATGTTCTTGGAATATCTAAGGAATAACTATTGTCTAAAAGATATCATAGTATAGGGCGTCAAAACAATGTTATTTTCTTCCTCAGTGTCATTTAATACTACATTATAGTCTTGTCCTTTCTTATCATTTTGATTTTGTACTCATTTCTTTGTCTTAAGTAGTGACGAATTGACGAAGATACCCATGATTATATCAAATACTGTTTCTGTGAAAGCTTGCCACTTAATAAACGGTGAAAAACTTATTTTACACGTTGATTTCTCTTGTATTAGTAGAAACAATTAAGTATTGCTTGCAAAAATAATATAATAATACGATATTAATTAATAGTACGAATATAATATATGCATGCATTCGAATTAAGAGTAAATATTTTTAAGGGAAGGAATTTAAATACTTATTTCAACATATATATATATATATATAAAATCTAACATAGAGCTGAACAACTGATCCTTCCAGGCACAATTATTTATTATTGACTTAATTTGAAACTACATTTTTCGGTAAAAGAAAGACACATCCAGAACCGGTGTTGTTTTTGCATACTGTTATTTTTCTTATACAATCTGCATTTCAAAGCTCATATTAGCGTAATGGTCAAAGTTAACACCTCAATTAATTTAATATTTTGTTTTCTTTTTAATCACTACATATTTTTTGTAAATTTGAGTTTCTCTCATTTTTTTGCATGAAACTAGCCTAATTTTATCAAAATAATGATATCTTTGCATCTACAAAGTTTTATCCTACTTTGTGTCTGCACACTTTCGAAATATAGTAAAATATCGGCTACTGGTTTGTTTCAACCCTTCAGCAAAAGAACAGGTTTTGCCATATAATAAATGATACGATCTAATGTTTTCCATTATTAGTCAGGAACGTGCTCAAATTCTAGAAGAAATGAGGGAAACTGAACATTCCAAAAACATCTGGAGGTACAATCTGAATAAAATAAATTGTCTTTAAATTATCTCTAAACCAATGTGAGCACTTTATAAATTAAAAGCAACCATCCGACGAATTTTATTCAGAATGATTCATTTTCTACAAACTTCAGACATCTGGGAGTATGATCGTAGTGATTACAATAGCGCCCCAAGAAAAAAATGCGCCGATTAGTTGAGTTTTAGTTCTTAGGCAAACTTTGCACGAGGCTTTCATCAGCTCTCTGTATAATGGAGAGCCATTGAAAAATTTAAATTCAAACTGTACAAAAAGAATAACTTTATCCAGCAGCACTGTGGGATTTGAATCGAATTTCCTTGCCGCAAAATCGGGTTTCAAACAGTCAGTTATTTTGCCTGAGTGGATAATTTATTGAAAACTTTAAGTATTTTTAAGAGCAATTATAAATTTAATAGCATTTCACTCATACTGATTCACTAACTGTAAATCTCAACAAGTTTCTCATATTTGACAAAAATATTGTTTTTTAA
The DNA here is from genome assembly GCA_030620095.1 of Kuschelorhynchus macadamiae. Lineage (NCBI taxonomy): Eukaryota > Metazoa > Arthropoda > Insecta > Coleoptera > Curculionidae > Kuschelorhynchus > Kuschelorhynchus macadamiae. The sequence goes on along the minus strand of JAUTXW010002341.1, from coordinate 103,019 downwards.
CTTCCATTGTGATTGATTAATATTATATTTTTGCTTTATAGGGCTGACTGTTCACATGTTGATATGCCTGGGAAAAAACCGGAGCATGGAGGATTAACCAACTTTGGAAAAGTAGGTATTTATTAAAGAGAAAATAAACTGAGCGGACATATTATATTTCCTACTCCATTTATTCCCTGCAACAGATCCTAGCTAGACCATAACATCCTAGCATATTGATATTAAATTTGTGATTTGTGATAATTTAGTTTATATAACAACATATTTACGAAAGCGTAGAAGGGCCACAATTTTTTTATTTTTTATTTTTGTAACAAATTCCGACTTCTATCTCGGAATTCCGACTTCTAACTCGGGATTCCGACTTCCATCTCGAAATTCCGACTTCTATCTCGGAATGCCGACTTCTATCTCGGAATTCCGACTTCTATCTCGGAATGCCGACTTCTATCTCGGAATGCCGACTTCTATCTCGGAATGCCGACTTCTATTTCGGAATTCCGACTTTTATCTCGGAATTCCGACTTCTATCTCGGAATTCCGTCTTCTAACTCGGAATTCCGACTTCTATCTCGGAATACGTTGTAATTAATACACGACTGCTTATAAGCGCAATCACTTTTTATATTCTTTTAACGTCAAATGAAGCGTTCATTCTAAATGAAATTAATATTTTAATTATAGGGATCAGGATGAAGCTAAATAAAACCACAAGAAATTTATTAACTGTGCATAAAGTCCAAATTAAAAAATAACGACTGGGTCGGTTCCGATAGCTTGAATATGGTTGACATGAAAAATAAAATCTTGTACTTTGCTTTATCTTTTTCATAGATAGTAGAAATAATAAAAAGCCATTTAGTAAGAACATCTGATCCATATTATGTTAAAAAGATGCAATAGCATGGAGGGGGTGCACGCATTTTCAGATATATATATATATATATATATATATATATATATATATTTTTTTTTTTTTTTTCAGATTTTAATATATGTACTGTAGTGTGGGGGCATATGTCTCCTCGCTCTTCAACAAGGCTTATCGTCATTTACTCCCAAGTATTGTACTTAAATATAATTATTATTGTTTTTATTTTAGGAGAAAAGAAATATATTTGTTTTAAAAAATATCTTTTTTTAATAAATAACTAGCACCTATGAAAGGTTTATGCATCCTCTACTAAAGTCACTTATATTTCGTTAAACGATAATTCATTAATCTTTATTTTTCAATTCGGTTATTATTCATTCAGATTAAATTTCATCAAGGTATAAGAGATTTTAGGTTGACTTTTTCAAGTAAGGACAGGAAAATAACTAATCAGTTACATTCTATGTATGATACAAAACATAATAACTAAAATAAAGTCAGAAAAACCAAGTTTCCCTGATATCTGTTAATTAAAATAATACTCGAGTAAATTTACTTGTTTTAAAGCGCTTTTATTAGTTTCATTTGATTTTCACCCACTTTATAACGTCAGATTACAATCGAAGACCATGCAATGATTTGATAAGTTTGTCCCATTATCCTGAACAGGATCGTCAGGATAAAAAAATTTCATCTTGGAGAAGGACTCTGGGAAATGGCTACCATATAAAAGGAAGGTAGCAGGCGCGCAAATCATGATATCAGACCCACGCTGTTTTCACAATGACATTAATTTTCTTGTTAATCACTTTATTCTCGTCCAAAGGAATTTTTTTTAGTTCAGTTTACTATTAAACCGTGTTTTTCAGTTTTTTAAACTATAATTTATTAGAATTCCTCCACAAATGAAGACATTGATATTTTATGAAGTTTGAAAACAAAAATCTGTAACATGATTTCAGCAAAAAAAATTGTTAGCAAATCACATCCTCATAAATCAAGTTTCAGTTGTAGGTGTTATTTCTAACTTTATAGAAGGACATCAATCTATCAAAGCAGACTACAGGTACACAGTGAAAAGTTAATTATAATTTTGATTGTTTCTTCAAGCACCTTATTTTCTTTCTTTTAGCTTTATCTATTCGGTAAACCTCTTTACAAATAAAGTGCATTCTACTGACAAGGTACAACTCAATGATCGTAGTTGTAAATTTTTTTCGTGTTGATCATATCCATCAAAAGCAATAAGTATTTCTTTTAATTTGTCCAAAATATCAAAATGTGTACCTTGATATACGTGGTTTGCTGACAAAATATCTAATACAGTAGACTTCATTACTGATTATAGACTCTTTGACTAACATTCCCAGTCATTTACATTTTTTATAATTTATTAAGTTTCATTACCCGTTTTGGATCTTCTTCTACTTGTGATAAAAGTTTGTAATAGACACATCATTATTATATTGGAATGACTCGGCAGGCCGGGGTCTTCTACCCTTAAGTACCTCACTGCAACTTTTATGCATACTATATATTATTATTAGACCTATTGGCAACAACTTCCAATTAATAGTTTGTCTACCTAGTTTTGTCCGAGACCTGGGACATAATATGAAAATATGACTTTTCTCGTTCAATAAAATTTGTTTCAGTTTTCTAATCCTTTCACTTTTATTCATAGAGTTGTTATTTCTAGACACATTTGTAATTAAGTTAATTGAATTTTTCCTACTTTATTAAAATTAATTTGAATTTTCTATCCTTTCCGAAATATAATATATATTATTTTCAGACATCGGGGTAAAAGCCCCCTATAAATATTTTGGCTTGCACTACCATCCGAGGAAGTCTACTTGGGGTAAAATATAATTTTTTTCTTATTTATTAAAATCTATTTAAGTTATCTACCCTTTAGAGATTCCCTGCACTTTTTATTTATACTTGATATTATTTATAGATATGTTTGTAAAAGCATCATATAAATAGTTTGGCTTGCATTGCCGTCCATGGTGTCTCTACATGGGATAGAATTTAATAATTTATTTATTTTTTCCTCATTTATTAAAATTTCTTTGTTTTCTACACCTTCAGGGGTTAGATTTTATCATACTAGATACTATTTCTAGACATTTTCAGCAATTAATATTTTACACATGTCATAAATGTCTTTATCAGCAGGATAATTATTAAATGTGCAGTCACTGGACAACGCATCCAAACCAAAAATTGGAGTAGTTATGTGAAAACACTACTACAAGTCGGAATTCCGAGTTACAAGTCAGAATTCCGAGACAGAAGTCGGAATTCCGAGTTACAAGTCAGAATTCCGAGATAAAAGTCGGAATTCCGAGATAGAAGTTGGAATTCCGAGTTACAAGTCAGAATTCCGAGATAGAAGTCGGAATTCCGAGATAGAGTTCGGAATTCCGAGATAGAAGTCGGAATTCCGAGATAGAAGTCGGAGTTCCGAGTTAGAAGTCGCAATTTGTTACAAAAATATTACAATTTTACAATTAATACAATTCTAAATACACAACATACTTTACTATTAGAAAAAAAGTTATAGGAAATCGGTACACCACTAGTAAAATTAAAAATATATATTTCGTTTCAGACGAAACAGCAACTTTTATCAAGAACGAAACATTTTCTGAGGAACATATAATAAAAAAGTTTCTCATATCGTTCAAACCACGCCTTTAAAAAAAAACAAACCTACATAAAAATCTCTAAAAACTTAAAAAATTAAACTATACAACGTTCCTTATGTAGTGTAGTGACACCCTGTATTAGTTGTTGGCATTAAAGTTACTTCATATTCATAATAAAAGCAGAATGAGCACGCTGACGCTGCATCGCGCTCTTGGTAACGGTGTCCTACATCACGCATTCACCCATATGGAGATATACGCTAGCTTTTAACCAAAGTGGTAGTAAGGGCAAGGGTGGACCTTGTCGGTCCAGCCCTTGGACTGTACATTATTCATATCAGTGTTCTTAATAGAATTATTGTTAATAACAACGAGTCTCATTCCGTCTACCAACAGGAAACATTACATGGCGACCCTGCCTTAAACGATCCGTAAGGACAACCTGCCGTAAGTGCCTTAAAAGATCCAGCCTGCTGAAATATTACTGTATATATGGGCGAAAGAAGGCCAAAGAGCACTTCAGTAGATAACAAGGCCAAATTTGATAAATTAAGAACTGAATGATGAAGACCACCATAATATGGACCAGAACGAGTTTTTATTTTTTAGCTTTTTTTAGGTGCAAGATACAAAAAAAGAAATTATATAATATGGAAATGGAAATGTAGAAGTTACTGGAATTTGTAGAGTTTTAAAGTATGTAAATATATGATAAGGAACTAAAAGTCGCAAAATCGAGTGTGGGCATAAGGTACTAGAATAATTAATAATTAATTCTCAATGGTCATCTGGAACATAAGGGCGTGTTTAAATCTTTTTATTAAGTAGTGTTAAATTTTAGATTAGGGTGTAATATTGCATAAAAATACGAATATTAACGTATATATATTTAATAGGAGGTATATTTTATTTTAAAAATAATGAGTATTACCAAACCTAAGAAGTTTAATTCACGAACTAGAAGCAAGTGCTAATTAATAATTATAATGTTTATCTTAATCTTGCTATCTGACAAGTAATAATATTAAAATATTTTATATAAATAAATAAATAAAACAGACATATTGGACATTAGATGCTGATTATCCTATATGATTTTTTAAAGTTCGTAGAGTTATGCGAAAACGGCTAGTGCTGTAGATGGATAACGCTGGTGTAATTATCATTGATTACGCTATTTTATTAAACATCTTTTGTCTAAGAAAATGATATTTTACATATCAATCAGATGAATTGCGAATAATAAGCAAACAAAGTAATATTTAAAATGTGAATAACTAAGCAAAGTCAGGCTAACCTACTTATTTTGTTTTTGTTACCTACTAAAACAATTATTGCATTCCAAAACAATGCGTTGTCACGTCTTACTAAACTAAGTAGTTATTATTTAATTTATTGCTCAATGTAAATGAAAAATAAGTTTTTGGCCACTTCAAAATAAGTAAATTTCTAAATAAGTAACTACCTAAAATTTTCTTTAGCTTTTGCAGTTGTCATATTATTGCTTCATTTTGATTTAGACTTATATTGGTTCAAAATCAATATAAATATGAAATCTAAGAATGACTAAAAATACATGGTTTAATGTATAATAAATGGTTGATTGAACAGGAGTCTCGCTTAAACTTTCGATACGATTACTTAACCATGACTTACTAAAACGAAATATTTTTGGTTGTCACATAGACTGACAAATGGGCTTTTAATTCATAACTAACCCAAACTAAGAATGGTCAGTTTTCATAGGTTAAATATGTATTACACTTGTTTGTAACTACGATAATTGAAATTTAATTCAAAACGTCATTGGTAAAATAAGCCTTTTCACTTCATAAATCAAATATCGACGACCCCGTCTTATTTTTGTAATTTCGTCAGCTTAATAACTAATTCTTGGTTGATTTTTCGTTCTCTATATATTTTAAGGAAGAAATTGTGCTAAATAAAGACTAGCGAGTTGATTATTTTTACTAATTTATAATGGTTAAAATATAAAATGTTTTAAGACTAATATTGCATAGTAATAAAAGCTAAATTAGATGCTTGAACTTCCAAGAAAGTTTAATAATTTTATAAATTTTTCATTATGTATTAAAACTTGAGCTCATTAGGTTCATAGCCTACAAATACACTTGTTGCAACAAACACAGTCCTAGATTTTCTGCTGATATGGTGATTTTGATGGTGGATTTTGTCAACTAATGGCATTCCAGCAATTAAACAAGGTTATTTAATGTGTTAATCTATTCTTATATTGGATGTTAAATAAATATAATTTATAATAATTATTGATTATAAAAGTACACTAACGCTTAACATGACGTAAATGTTCTGGTAAAATGTACAGAATAAATAAGATTTACTTTTATATATCTGAAATTATTGGTAATTAATATCAGAAGATACATTAAATAATATGCAGCATATGCATTTGGTCATATTTATGAAATTCATGATTATTGAGCTGCAAGCAATATAATTCACACATCATTCAGTTGCTCCTTCGGCAAAATATCCATACTAGAGAACTTGCTAATCTGACCGTATGCTAGTAAACCCCTTGGCGTATCTGCTATCCCGATTTTGAAGTATATAAAATAATAATAATAAATAATAATGTTAATAAATAATTTAATATTAATAAATAATAAGTATATTAATAATAAATAGGTATTATAAATATAGTAATTAATTACATACACATCGTCAAAGAAAAGCCCCCTTGGTTACGTCATTGTATGTGTTATTTAATCAAAATCGAGCAACGTCTACCAAAGTATTTAGATGTCTCAACGTTGCCATGTTGCCTCGCTGAATATCCCCAGGCACAGCTGAATAATTCCACAAATTCGCCATATTTATGGGAAAAAAAAATCCCCCAGATTTTCTTTCTTTTAATTTCAAGTGGATTTTTTATAAGAGCAGATTATGCAGCTTATGCTGGCTAAACGTTAGGTGGCTAGCACAAAATTCAGATACAAAACATATTCAATTATATTTCTAATACATTCAATAATTATTAGAGCATTAAAAATTTGAAGTCGAATTTTACCATAATTCTGTGACATAAATAAGTAAATTCATTAATAAACCAAAAGGGAAAATTATTAATGCTTACGCAACGAAAAGCTTATTTTATTAAAATTCTAAGAACTTAGACAGTAGCTCAGCGTATATGTGTAAAGTTACTTCTACTTAAGAAAGTTGTGAAATTAAGCCGTATTTACCTAAATATTAACAAAAAAAAAATTAGCGCTGATAAAACAAAACTTGATCATTATTGTTAGATTTTTTTTCGAGGAAATATTGCTTGGCCTTAATGAATGGCTGATGAGCAAAAGTTTGTTGTTAGGAATGGCAAAATAGATGAGAATGGTTAAAGAATGTATGAGTATATAAAATGGAATGTGCAACAGTTAATATCATACTTAAATTGTTAGAAATTATACAGGATTGGTCTGATCACCCGAAAATGTATAAAATTTCTAAACGCGTATAGATATTAGCTGGTCTGCATAGAAAGTAAAAAGAAAAGAAATAGGAGCACTTTCCCACTCATTAATGGTAAGCTGGGCGTTAGCGCCATTACCTAAGCTAGGTATGTAGGCTGATGAAAGGGAGTGCATGTGCCTAAAAATAATACGAGAAATGATGAAAGTAGTGCTTATTGCACAATAGGGTGCCCGCAGTCTAATAACGGTTTTCTTATATACATATCAAAAATCTAGTTTTAAATCGTACGAAGCATTGAATTCAAGACGTCAAAAGTATTAATAGATACTGTTAAAGTGGACTGTAAAAAAAAAAATATATATATATATATATATAGTAAGCCAGAAATCCCGATCAGCGTCTGACTTAGGTACGTCGCCGAGGGGACTGGAAAAAACTATAATGTAAATATATTAATGCATGCAAAAATACGAAAATATAATATATAAAGTGAATAACGGACAAAGTAAGTAAAGTATAAGATAAGTAGTAGAGATTTTAAAATCTTTGAAGAAAGGAATTACAAATGCGCTAATAATAATAATAATAATAATAATAATAATAATAATAATAATAATAATAATAATAATAATAATAATAATAAAAAAAAAAAAAAAGTTAGTTATAATCAGTAAAAGTAACGACAATATTTGTTTTTTTGATTAAGCTACCTACGACACAATAAAAATGAGCATCTAATGATCTCAATCTAGTAATAATTTGTTTTTGTAATTACAAGCTAATATTACATAATAATTTGAGCCTGAACAAAATATACATAATAACTGCATCTATTCGGATATGACTTTAAAAATTATATACACTGTATTCCTTGTCAATAATACAATAATATTCGAATTGTCGAATTTAATCACTTAATGTGTAACTTATAATAGGTACATAATGAATTTTGAATAATAAAACTTACATTTTATATTACCTTTTTGCGCACACCCGACTATATACATATATATAAACTTTGTAATTATTGTTTGGCTTATTGTAGGTGTTTGGGTATAATTATTGACTATACTTAACTTGGAATTTTATTATATACTATATTGCGTATTGGTTTTATTTTATTATTCATAGATTATTATATTATATATTATTATATTGCTTATTTATATTTATTTTATTATATTTTATTGGTTGACAAAACTATACAAGAAACACTCATATAATATTAACAATAAAAAAAAAACAAACCATTCATTGAAGCATCAATTAACTCATTACACAGTAGTGTCCTTCACAAGTGGGCATAGTGAAAGCCATTACCTGTCACATTTTAAATAGTATGTTAAATGTATAAGTTTTGTCAAAAGCTGATTAGTTATAACGATTTTTTTTTTGGTTACTTTTGTGTTAGGTTGTTGTAAGAATGATTCAACAAGTATAATCATTCTTTCAAAAGGGGGAAGGTGTAGTGTAGTGACACCCTGTATTAGTTGTTGGCATTAAAGTTACTTCATATTCATAATAAAAGCAGAATGAGCACGCTGACGCTGCATCGCGCTCTTGGTAACGGTGTCCTACATCACGCATTCACCCATATGGAGATATACGCTAGCTTTTAACCAAAGTGGTAGTAAGGGCAAGGGTGGACCTTGTCGGTCCAGCCCTTGGACTGTACATTATTCATATCAGTGTTCTTAATAGAATTATTGTTAATAACAACGAGTCTCATTCCGTCTACCAACAGGAAACATTACACTTAAAAAATGTTATATTATAAACCTAATGGAGCTAGAACTGGTTACGAGGAATATGCAGTCACTCAGTACTTCCTTCATTTCAGTCTACAGTTACACACAAATTAAAACTATAAGAAATATATTAGATAACAACCCCCCGACCCACCCACAATTTACGTGTGTCGTCAAAATAAGTTTGGTAAAGTCGACAGCAGTGTAATAAGTCGGGTGTAGCGTTTTATCATAGACAAACTTTTCATATTTCTTATTTTCGTCAAGCCTACAGATCTTAGTTTAAAACTGAGTGATCCCTAGGAAAACTGAAAAGGTTTTATATGTTTTTATTTGCTGAGGAGTACAGCCAAATATAATTTCCAGTGGATGTCAAAGACTCAGACATCTGCATTTGCATGTCTACTAAGACAAGGGTTGGTTATTAAAATTCAAAATATGTTTAAAACGTCAAAGTAAAAATGTGATTACCTAATTACTAACATATAACTAGCTACTCCGAAAAAAATATTTGTTTAAAAGTAATAATTGTCTCAAGTTTAGCTTATTTTGGTCTACTTTATTATAATACATTAATTATTATGAATCTAATAATTTTAGAGATAATTTTATTTAAAACACTGTTTGGTTTACTCACCTCTGTAAATTTAACCTAATGGTTGTCACCTCGGTTGTCACATTTTGTAGTATTGTCAGTGCCAAAAAAATTTACGGTAAAATCTGAAGTAAAATGGAAAGCAAAAAACGTTTTGCGGGTTTTTTAAACCCTCAAACAAAGAAAATGGTGCTAAATTTAGTAAGCTATTTTGAAGAGGAGCAAAGAAAATTTATAGAAAACGGTAACGTAATAAATCCACAGTCTGTCCACAAAAAAGTATCAGAAGCCCTAAAGTTGAACATAAGAACCGTACAAAGAATTGTTAAAGAAAAACGCGATAATATTCCAGCGAAAAAATGCGAAAAAAAATTATAAAACAGTAAAACTCAATATTTAAACGGGTGCAGGAAGGTGGAAGTAAGAAAGGTAATATATGACTTATACAAATCAACGTTTACGTAACACTTCCAGTTTTAAAGACACTTTAAGGTACGGTGAGATTTTAGCAATTGCCATGGGCTTAAATCTTTGTCAAAATTAATCAAGCATCTTGGATTAATGTATAGAAAAGACTGCAATCGAAGATATTTGTGTGAGCTACCAAATATAGCAGGTCAGCGAGTCACCTTTTTAAGGAAACATGTTGAAAATTAAGGAAAGTTATTTTTTTGGACGAAACATGGGTTTTTTCCAACGGGAGTGGGTCGAAATCCTGGCAAGAAATTCGGCTAAATCAGTTAAAAAGAAAAAAGGTTGTGGTTCAGAAAAAAGATTTATTGTTTTGCATGCTGGTTCATCTAGAGCAAGGGTCTTCGACCAGTGGCCCGCCTTCTAATTTCTTGCGGCCTCCAGAGGCTAAAGAAAATATTGTATCGCGCCCGCGAATGACACTCCGAGGAGACTAGCGCTACCTAGTTAGAAGAAATCCACTCTGTGAACTCTCAATTACGACTACCCACAAAGCCACTAGATGGCGTTGCATTTCTATTAAATCTTTCTAATGATCTAATCACTACTAGAGGGACCTACTAGTCCAGTCCCGTAGCTGCTCGAAATTTCCAGACATTCACATTTGTCGCACTCGGCGTACATAAAGCTGGCATTACACGGCAGCGGCCAGTTCTAATTCCAAGAGCGAACGAAGCGATACAAGCGAAAGAGTGCCAACTAGCAGTGAAGTTGCTACCTGTACGATAAGTGATTATAGTGAGTTGAGTATTGTGTATGTTGACGCGTGTAAGGTGGATACTGTGTTGTGGTGTGCAGTCGCGCAAGTTTACTTTTGTCGTGGACATTTTTATCGGAGAATTAAACTCGTTTCTTCTACCTTAACAAGAAAAGTGGACTGAGTTGTACTTGTTCGTTAGTATTAATAAAAAACCCGTCTGTTTGGTGTGTTAAGAATCCCTTTCAGCATGCCACAAAGCTTGAGACATTCAAAGATAAAGTGAGAGCTCTTAAAAGTCAGCTTCAACGACAGCAACATAGTTTTCAAAAGCAGAACATTGAAAATGAAGCAAACATGAAGGTTTAATACATTATATGCGAAGAAATTGCTTTGAAGTCAAAACCTTTTACTGATCGTGAATTTATCAAGGAATGTATGGAGGCCGCCGCTGAAGTATTCAGTGGCGGCTATTCGGAGGAAGTAGGGGAAGTGTCTCTTCCCCAAAAAAAACCTGGCAAATTATTTTTTTAACACACTTTAAAAATCGATACAATACACTAATTTTCAATATTAAATCTTGTCAATATTAAATCTAATTATCATTAAAAATTATCAATAATTGCAATGTTAAATTTAATGCATTGGTAGCATTTCCGCTGGCCGCTCGTCAGAAACCTAGAGGCAAACACAAAACGAAATGATATACTTGAGCGTATTAAGCAAACCCGTATGTGCGCCCACCGCACCGTCAGCAAACTCGTTTGTGTCGATCTACCAACGGAAGAGCCACGTGCGAGCTCCGTAAAAAACTTCCAGCGAGAAACGAAAACAATGCCCGAAAATAATGCCTTGCTATGACGAGAGTATCGCATGTACGAAGACCGCGCCTCTAGGGAAGAGCCGCAGTTCAACGCTTCCGTTTGTATTGCATGTAAAGTATATCGCGGCGATCGCGCTTTGTTCAGTATTTTATCGGCGGTCTTTTATTTTATTGTTTGGAGGAGTGGCGCGTGTGTGTGGTTGAAAATGAATTCGTTTGGGCCCGTTAGTGACATTGTTTGTAATTTGTTAGAAACTCCATTTTCCCGTTGGAAAGACTTTCTAATTACGGGTGGACAAACAAGTGTTCTCAAATTAGTGCTAAAAAAGACGACATTAAAAATTGTGGTAAATACTACAATATTAATTTCAAAAATTCTTGGTTTTCTGAATGTAAGTGGCTGTGTAGCAGTGTATATTTGCAAAAAATGTTTTGCATGCGGTGCCCATTTTAGATCTTGTCTGTCCTACTTTTCTCTAACTAACACTTCCCCTATTTTTTTACCCACGAGCCGCCACTGGAAGTATTGTGCCCGTCTCAAAAAAATCTTTTTTCTGAAGTTAGTTTGTCCGGTGTTACTGTCGCCAGAAGAATCGAAGAGTTAGCGGCAGACATTGAAAATTCACTAAAAGAACGTGCTTCGAAGTTCGTATACTACTCTGTTGTGGTCGACGAAAGCAAAGATTTAACCGATACCGCTTAGTTAGCTATATTTATTCGGGGCATTGATAATAATTTTGAAATCACTGAAGAGATGGCTGCCCTTTTTCCGATTAAAGGAACTACAAAAGGATGTGATATTTATAAGTGTAACCACTAAACAGCAAAAAGATCTTCCTTTGATGCATTACCATTGTATCGTTCATCAACAAAATCGTTATGCAAAATCCACAAATATTCATAAGGTGATGAAAGTGGTCGTAAAACTGTGAACTTCATTAAATCACGCGGCCTCGACCACCGAGAATTCCAAAATTTTTTACACGAAATTAATGCCAAGTATGGTGATATATTTTTCTGATGTTCGTTGGCTGAGCGGAAGAAAAATGCTAAAACGCGTTTTTGTACTCAAGAAGGAAATCGCCTTCTTCATGGAAACCAGTTCCTCAATTTAGTGACTCCCACCCCCGACTGGCTGCGTGACTTTCGATTTCTCAGGGACATCACGCTGCACCTCAATGACTTATACAACAAACTACAAGGAAAAGGAAATCTCATCAACAACCTCCTTGACACTTGAGGCATTTGAGGTTAAACGGGATTTATGGAAAAATCAGTTGTTGAAAAAAGAGCTTACGAACTTTCCTAAACTGAAGAGTTGCGAATGTACAGATGTAAAAAAATATGTCGCAGCAGTAGATTTACTCAAAAAAGAGTTCCAATCAAGGTTTTCTGACTTCAGAGATAATGAAAATTACATCAATCTCTTTGCCCGACCATGTATCCGTTGAAAACATGCCAGAAAATTGTCAGATGGTGCTTACCGATTTGCAGCGTAATTCGGAACTGAAAGACAAGGGTGTTCTTGATTTTTATTCAAAATATGTCGATCAAAACTCGTTTCCTGAAATCCGAAAACATGCCCAGAAAATGATGTCTCTGTTTGGGAGAACATATGTGTGCGAGCAGCTGTTTTCTTGTATGAAAAATGTGAAGTCTAAAACAAGGTCGAGAGTTACTGACTCACATCTGGAAGGAAGTTTTAACCAGTAAAGATTATTACACTTTGAAATTATATATTTTTTATTTCATTGATATGGTGGTAAAGTGACGTGGACCATTGTGGCCCTTCGGACGATGTGAAATCGATTTTGCTCCTTGCACTAGAAAAGGTTGAAGACCCTTGATCTAGTGGATTTGTTTCTGGGGCCAACCTAATAGTTTTATACACATCGAAAGGTAATGATTACCACGACAGCATGAATAATGAATCTTTTGAAAAGTGGCTAAAGGAAATGCTTATTGCAAATGTAAACAGACCCTCATTAATCGTTTTGGACAATACGTCATATCATTCCAGAATTTTAAACAAACAACCAAATTCATGGAAAAAAATGACATTTTTCAGCAGTTATTAACGAAAAATCAAAATCCCTCTTCAAATTTATTAAAAGTAGAACTGCTTGCAATTGCAAAATCTTTAAAAAACAAAATATTTACGCAGTGGATGAAATTTTGAGGGAAAATGGACATGAAGTTTTGCGCTTACGCTCCTTACCACTGCTAATTTAATGCCATCGAGCTAATATGGGCTGGCGTAAAAATCTTATTATGAACATGTTAGCGCAAGACTTACATCACAAGAAGTTCTAAAGGTATGGCATGACTCTTTAGATCATATATGAAAGGACAATTGGAAAAAGGTGGTAGAACAGACCGAAAAAATATTATTATATATAATATCTCAATATGATATTGATACATCTGAGGATGGCTCAGAGAGCAAATTTTAAATTTTATAATATTATTTTTTAGCTATTATTTTGTAGTGTATATAGACTTATTATTTTTATCGTGGTATTAAACTTGTTTAATGTTTCACGAATCTTAGACAAAGCCTTTTGTGCTTCTGATATTTTTTTTTTTTAGTTAAATCCTGTGTTTTGTATTTTCTCTTTTAAGTGTCGCATATTTAGAATTTACTGTTGCACATTTTCCTTTAACAGAACGTTGTATAGCTACTAGGTTAATTGCGTTTAATAAATGTGTATTTCAACCAAATATAAACCATGCACTTGTTTATCTTTTATTTTATTACAATTAAGTAATTATTTATTTAGGCCAAACAAATATTCTAAATTAAATTTAAATAAATCTTGCAATATTGAAATGGATATTTGTTTCGCGTATAGCAAACAAATATTTCTTTAAATAAACTCCTTTTTTATTTCGGTTAAAATAATCTCTTTTATTATTGACAAGTTGACTGAAGACAACAAATATATAAATTTTCTAACAAAATTTTGGCTATAAGTTTTTTAATCTTGGATCCAAGTTTGGATTCAAATCGAAAGAATACGTAGCATCTCTTATTTAGAGAGCTTTTTAAAAGCTTTTGATATAAAAAATGTATTTATTTGACCAAATTTTAGAGTTTAGAACCCTTTAAGTTCCCTTATTAATATGATATTATAGCACGCCATTCAAATTAAATTTTTTTTTAATAAGCTGCACAAAATACATTTTTTTCTCTGACTTGAAAGGTAAAACTTTTAAATCACCTGTTAATAATCGGACATTTTTTATTTTTCTCATATTATAATTCTAATTGGACCTATTCTTTATAATTTTTGTAGTTGCTCCTGATGAAGCTAATAAACATTGGCGAAATATTGAGCACTTAAGATAAAAAGAGTTTCTTCTTTTTTTTCCCACGGACCGCTAGACCCGAAATAAAACTTCTTTGTAATTTCTGTACGGTCGAAAATACTTATATATATATATATATATATATATATATATATATATATATATATATATATATAAAATGGAGGCAATATAAAGAACGCATATTTTTTTATGCTTGCGAGAAACGAAAAGCTCTATCGTTTTCATCTCTAGCGGCGAGAGAAAATTGCTCTCTCGTCTCACTGAGACGATATCTCACGCCTCGGCCGCATCATTAGTACGGTGCAGTCTATACTTTTCGTCAAGCAGACATGTTACATTTCGTGGTTATTTTAGTTATGTTACGTAATTTTCAAGTTGTCATTATTTCATTTGTTATAAAAGAAATAATTTATAATCTGGTATCCATTTGTTTATTTATGTATTGTAGGCAGTCATAAAAGAAATGAATCGCTTAGGAATGATCGTCGATCTATCTCACGTGTCAGTAGGTACGATGCGTGATGCTCTGGAAGTGTCCAAGGCTCCCGTCATTTTTAGCCATTCTTCGGCTCATGCGCTCTGCAATTCTACACGAAACGTACCAGACGATACACTACGAAAATTAGCCTTGAACGGTGGCATCATTATGGTTAATTTTTACTCATTGTTTTTGACATGCAGAGAGACATCTACTGTAGCTGATGCAGTTGGTAAGTATATGCAGATATGTTGTGTTATGCCTTTAAAAAACAGACTTATTATATCTAGGAAGGTTATGTTTCTAGAAAAGTTCCTAACAACTGTTTCGTTAATGGTCTGCAATATAGTGTAAGTTCTACAAGTATATAGCGATAATTGAACAAAGTGCCTGTACAATAGCCCAAAAGAAATTCTAGTTATAGAGGAGAAAACATTACAATAACATATATCTTGAATAATCCCAATCTTGTGAATAGGTTCATGAAATTCTCCTCCATTGAAATTTTTCGAGACTATGACCAGTAAAAATATATTTTTGAACTACTTGTTATAAATATTTCTCACCTAACCGCCAAACATTAATAAAATTGAACTCTCTTTGATGAACTCTTTTTGCTTCCGGGTTAGTAAATTTTGAGTCCTGATTTCATCTTGCCGACTAACACAATATTTAGATAATCGGGAAGTTTTATATATAGGGAACCTTAATATGGGGCGCTCAGCTGACGAGGCTTTGTCAATTTATCACTGTGTAATTAGTAGTTGAAGGGGCAAACTTTCGCCAATTGCTGGCGTATTTAAATAAATGACTATGGCATATAACATATCTTAAAATGTGTCTTCCTATAGTATTTTTATACCGAAAAACAACTGATAAACTTCATTCAAAAACTAATATTAGTTTCAATCTTACAGTGTAATTGCGATTGCCATAAATAAAATTAAGGGTTTTGCTTTTCCTGCTTGCACCTTTATGTTAAAATCATTGCTCCCTGAGAACATCGTTTAACCTAGGTTATCCCACAATAGATTCCTTTACAAAGGTGTTTCCTAAGCTATTCGAGCTAAAAGATGCACTTTTCACCCCGACATTACCAAATAGGTCATTATCATGATATAATAAACGGAAAGTATGATATCTAGACGGTCTCAATTGCGTCCGGTTAGCGCAGGGACGTCATTGCGTGCGTAGTTTCTTAAATTGCTTATGGAGATGCATGCCGTTTCTAGCATTTAGACATTATATTACAATTTTTTTTTATTCAAAATGTTTTTTTAATGAAACATTGACATACAACTCACTAAAATAAAAGTATTTAATTTTATACTGTTATTTTGTTATACATGTTTATATTTAGTTCAATTTAAAACTAAAAAATGCTATAATATCTGTGTTTTTTGATAAGTAGAGGGACGTAACTAAGTCCCATTTGAGGGGAGGAGGTCTAATTAAAAAAAATGCAGGTATCAGAGGGAATAAAACAACACACACTAAACATGTTTACCCTTTATGTGCACAAGCTGCCGTTTGTTCCTATAGTATATGTAATTATATAAACAAATAAAAAAGAGTCTTATTTTAGTTAAAAAACTCTTTTTTTGTTAAAAATGATGACTATTTCGTCCAGATTTACAATGTTGTCTTTTTTGATATAGATTAATGACATCTTTAACAAAATGCCTTGAGCAGATCAGCGCCAAATTTGTATTAAATTTAGTTTTGCGTTTACACAACGTCTCCAATCACATAAACATTTTTTGGGTTTAGGGAAAGTAAAAAACCTTATATTCCTATAAAAATTCTTTGCACAGCACGCCTCATATTTATTGTTATTTAATTAACTAAATACAAAAAAGGACACAGAAATCGGCAAACATTTTTAAACATCAACTGAAAATGGACTAAAAATCATATGGCCGAAGGTCAATGGCAGCCAGCGTTAATCACGCAATGACGTAGCAGATCGATGCGCGATATCATACCTTCAGTTTATTATATCATGGGTCATTATCGTCTATATACTGGGTAAAAATCATTTATCATAGAGTCTCCCTAGAAATTCACAGTTTGTTGTTTGTTTCTCAAACTGGGTTCCCCGTACCCCTTGGGGTCTCTAAATCCCCGATTATCCGTTCCTGGATTAATCGGGCTACGGATTATCCGTGCGAATCTTGATATCTCTCGGAAATTCCGAATACGTGTTTTGTTTTTCAGGTACAATAAAACATAAACAGTGACAGTGGCGTGCCGAGTTTTAGGGGCCCCCACCGCAAGACTTTTCTTGGGGCCCCCTGCATAATTTCTCCAAAAAAATAAGTAAACAAAAAATATTATAAATTTATTGACAAAAACCATAATATAAAATAAAAAAATAACTCTAGTAAAAAAAGATATAAAAAATGAAAAAATCGGAACGAACTATATACATTTTGGAATTAGGTAAACTAAAAAAAAAAACAAAAATTAACTAAATATTAAAAATAATAACTATACTCTGATTCAAGCAAAACTAAAAAATAATAGAAACAAAGAGTACTAGATAAATACTTATCAACTAGTTCGTCAATATTTACTTCTCCAGCTCTTTCGTGATCTATTCAGACAAGAGCTAGAGAACTAAGACCGCTTTGAGTCATGAAATCAGAATCATATATTTCATGTAAGAACAATAAAATCGTTTAAATACGTCATTACAAAATGAATTACAATAAAATAGAATCAATGTATGCTGTATAAAAGATGAAATCAAAACAACTTAAAATAGTCATCAGTGCTATAACATATGCTTTGAATTAGTAAGTCCTTTAATTTTTATTATAAAATTTTTTAAAACCTAGCATTTTAATTTCATTTGTTAAAACATTAAACAGTTTAATTCCCCAGAAACTAGTTCCACTCAGACACCTCTTCAGTCGCCAGTAGGCACACACCAGATTATTTTTATTTCTTGTATTAGAGTTATGCCTATTCAAATGTGTTCGATACTAATTAATATTTTCCCTAACAAACATTAGGCATTCAATAATAAATATAATAGAACTGTGAATATTCTCAGGTCTCTAAAAGCATTTCTGCAGTCATCTCTAAATCCCAATCCTGCCAGTAATCTAATAGCCTTCCTCTGCAAACCAGATACACGCTGAGACCCAGAGGCATGACCCCCAGGATTCCATATGGGAGGTGAGAATGGAAATCTGCAAATAGGCAGTCCTCAATACATTTACAGAAAGACAGTCACAAAGACCACGAAGAAGAAACAACGATTTACTTAGTCTTCGAATCAAAGGGTCAGAGTGTAGACGCCAATACAGAATTCGATCAATCTGCACTCCCAGAAACTTCAGAGCGGTCGCACTCGGATTAACATCATCAACGGAACTCAATGTAAAAAGGACCCTGTTCATTTTATCATCATTGAGTAGCAGTTAATTAGCATAAATCACTTCCCAACTTTCTCCCGCTCTACATTGGAACGCTCAAGGGACTTATGCAGTGAACCCGCACTAACATGAAATGAAGTATTGTCAGCGAAAAGGACTGACAGAGAGTAGGTCGTTAATATAAATGAGGAAAGCAGTACATTAGTTAGAGAAAGGAAATACGTCGTGATTTAGATACAAATGCCCGTAAACTGCTAGAAATCCATGTGAAGTTAGCTTCTAAAATAGATAGAACTATGTTTACAACAAAAAAACCATCAAGAAGTTACATTTAAGCAACAAAAGAAGTTTGAAGCCCTCCTGAACAGAAAAAACCCAGTGAAACCTCCGCAGAATACAGTAATCAGTTTTCATCGAAGCCGTTAACCAAAGCAGAACATTCCGTCCTTTCCAAAGGCCAAAATTTCGCAACAGCACCTAGTAGCATTCACGTAGAAGACATAGTATCCTCTGCTGAAGCAGCAATCAGAAGATTACCAGTGGAACAAGCCGATGAAGTCAGATATGAGACAACGAAGATCATTAAAAATTCAAAACCACCGAAGTCGAATCTCTGCGCAGCCGAAAAAACAGCAATGAACACCTTGAATAAAGACGCAAACATTCTGGTATTTCTAGCAGATAAAGGAAACACAGTCGCCACGGATAGAACGGAATACGTATTTTTGTGAATATGTTATGTAAACAGACCCTACAAGTAGAAAAGAAAGACGCATTAACGCATCCAGTCTACCACCTGCAGAGAAGAAATCATTAAAACGAAGCAACTCCAAGATTCCCAGGTTCTACGGTCTTCCAAAGATACACAAGAAGAATGTACCACCTCGACCGATCGTCAGTGCAATAGACTCATGGAAAAAGTTAAGGCAATCCAGTTAGATCCCGAAGATATTTTGATCAGCTTCGATGTAGAATCACTATACAGAAATATTCCTGTCAACGACTCAATTTCCATTATATCAGACATATTGGATCATAATAATCCTGATAAGAACTTAATAGACCTAGTGGAAGCTTGTCTTTTATATCTACTTATATTTTTCAAGGAACTTTTTATGAACAAAAACAAACTTCAGGGGCAGCTATGGGATCTCCTCTATCACCAGTGGTAGCGAATAACTTTGTAGAAGCCTTTGAGGATATTGCTCTAAAATCCGCTCCACTAAAACCTGGTTCAGATATGTAGACGATACTTTTGTTGTTTGGCCTCATGGACAGGATAATCTCCTCATATTTCTGGACCACCTTAATCAACAACATCATAATATCAAATTCACAATGGAAATTGACTCTAATGGAACCATTCCCTTTCTAGAGGTATGTATTCAAAGGAAGGAAAATGATACATTAGGACATTCTGTGTATAGAAAACCGACGCGTATAAATAGATACTTAAATACAAATTCCCATCACCATCCAGCACAAAAGAAATCGGTTATTAACTCACTAGTATTCAGAGCTATTTCGATTTCCGATCAAGATTCTCTAACATCGGAAACATCGAAACTGACCGAAGTTCTCAGAAGGAATGGCTATTGCACTGAAGATATTACGCGTTCAATTAAAAGTTATAGTAATCAAATTCCGCCAAAGGAGAATGATAGGAGCCACCGGTAGGTAATGTTGTTCTTCTCTACATACATGGCACTACAGACAAAATAGGACGATTACTTCGGCGGTCCAACATACGTACAATCTTCAATAGCCATAAGAAAATTGGACAATGCTTGCGATCCCCGAAAGATATTGTACCAAATAGATGCTCCTGTGGAGAAGTGTATGTGGGGGGACGCTCAATATCAGCTAGACTTAAGGAACATGAACGATGTATTAAAAAGAAACAAATTGTTCAGTCTGCTGTCGCTGAACACCAGCATACCACTGACCATATTATAAATGTAAAGGAAACCAAGGTTCTAGCAACGGTTTATAAACGAACAATTGGTGAATCTATTGAAATATTTAAACAAAAAATTTCAATAGAGATACGGGTTACGGTCTACATCACACGTGGAAACCGATCTTAACACAGGCGAGCACCAGTCGGGTATAAAAGCCCGCCTAAATCTTTTTAATCTTATTCAGTATTCAGATCTCGTGGAGTGAAATTCCCTGAAGATGCCTCGTGCAATCGAAAGCGAAATGTCGGATAGGAATTCCAATTTGACACGGTTTAATCCTAAGAACCATGATTTTTTAATTGACCAGAGCCGTTAATGCTTCCGTTCTGTTACTATCAGTTAGTTAGTTTAACTAACGGTAAAATTCCTTTGGCGTCAGATCCTGTCCGAGAACTGATTCTGAATTAATGAAGCGAGTGGCTGGGGCACAACCAAATTCTAAAAGCAAAAGGGACCCGTGATCTAAAAAGTTTGCTTCACCATAGTTCTACAGTGGATGTATTCATACTCTTGTCCGGTTGCACAAAGCTCAATTAAAGTTTAGAATGTTTAACGGTATGTCAAATTTGACAGCGGGTTCCTAGATTTCTAGAAGCTCGGTTAAATATTCTAAACAGCAATTAAGTTTTGTGCAACCGGGGGTGAATCTTGCAGCTATAGACATGGAAGCCAATTCAGCCTGAACATTGTAGGTATATATATATCATTAACCACATATAATATTTCCTAAGAAATATTTTGACTAGTAAGTATACTTTACCTAATCGACGGATAGAAAGAAAATGTGTAATAGAATACTGGTGCCTAGACTAGATACCACGTTAAGTATAGTCCAACGCATGGATCTTGGGCTGCGACGCCTGAAGAAACCGGGCAGGAGAATGCATAAAAAGAATAACATCACTTTGTGTGTTGTTGCACTCCATATATTTTGCCGGTTTATTTGACTAGTCGGAACCTTTAATATTTCTAATGAATAAATTTTTGCCAGGCTCTCTAGCTCACGACTTGTGCGTCACACTTAGAAATTAAAGTAAAAAATTTCTATTCGAATCACTTCGCCTAGTTTTGGTTGTGGTCTGCAAATTGACACTTTGAACTTGTAGAAATTTGGAGAAGTAATTGTATAATTATGTTTTCATTTTCGACAAACAACAAAATAAATATTGACATTTTTTTATAATTTCAGCTCACATCAATCACATAAGGGAAGTCGCGGGAGTAGATAATGTTGGCTTGGGAGCAGGATATGATGGAATAAATTAGTAAGTAAAACTTATTTACAATCTGGAAAATGAGTTTTTAGGACAAGCCGCAATCAGTTCTATAAAGACACAATCCGGGTTTACAGCGTACACTTGACTTTACCATCATAAAAGACAAGTAGAGAACTGAATTTAGTGATATGTAATTATTATAAAAAAATGGCAAACGCTAGTTTAGTTTTGACTTTTGATCATGTGCATTTATATTATATACAGTCCAGAAATGTTTTAATGAAAAGGCAAAGTACTCTAATACCAATCTCAAGATGTAGTTCTGTAAAGAGTTGTATATAGTTAAAAACAGTTTAAAAAATCGTAATTTTTGATTAATTGAGAAAAAAATATTAACCCTGTTAACCAAATTGGAATCACTTGAAGAGTGAAGGTAATAAATGTTTTTGACTTCTTCATTAAAATTAATGGTTTTAAAAGTCGTGTCATACCACAATGCCGCTTTAAGATTTCACTACATTTTAATAAACTACGCAAGAGGTTTTATCTTTGTTGAAAAAAGAACTTCTTCAAACAACGGTTTTATTGAATATGTGTGTACTGTACCTCGGCGTCACGATTGCAAGACTTAATTTCAGCGAGTTTTAAAATTATTGTATTTAATATTATTACTATATAAAATGTTATTAAATGATAATGAGATAATGTTCTTAAAGTTATTAAGTTACTGTATAACTGCAATTTATCAGAAATTCTTTTGATAAATAAATGGGTGATGTTTTGATTTTGTGTGAGCCTTAATCACTATTATTTACCCATGTGTAGAGTCTTCTTTTTTACCGAGTTCTAAATTTCTAGTTTTACGAAAAAAATACAGTAAACAATATCTTTTAAACATAGAGAGGAAGGTTTTATATTTCATTTTGATAAATTTGTATTTTATTTCTTTTTTTAGTGTACCGCAAGGGCTTGAGGATGTATCTTCGTATCCAACCCTCTTCGCCGAACTCATAGGTACGGGAAAATGGAGTGTAGAAGATTTAAAGAAATTAGCAGGTTTAAACTTTTTAAGAGTAATGCAAAATGTGGAAAAAATTAGGGACGAATTTAAAAGAGCAAATGTTCCGCCATATGAAGACGTAATGCCTAGGCAAAAAGGGACTAATAATTGCACTTCTCAAGCAAATTACTAGCAAGAAAATTGGTGCTTTAAGGGAGAAATATATTTTGTGTTGAAATGTTGGGTGTCAAATTTATTAGATGGTAGTTACTTGTCTTTTAGTTATGGCTAATTCGGAAAGAACATGTAATAGTTTTTTTTTTTCGATTTTTGCTAATGTGCAAATTGAAATGTTCTGACTATTATTAACATAGATCCTGACTTGCCACTCGTTATGTTATTAATTGAATCCTTAAACACTTTTTATAGTAGATCATAATGGTTGTTGTTTCTTTATAAGCAACACTGCAGAAATTACTTAAAGTGATTGATATATCAGATCCAACACAGAAATATTTTCCGGGTCAAATAAACGGATTTTTTTTTCACATACTCCAAAAAAGATATTTAACTGCGCATATTCAGACGGAGCCACGCGCGACTAGGCGAGGAAAACTGCAAGCATACACAATGCACCAATACGTATGCATCTTTGCGCTTTCCCCAATTTTGTTCATCTTCGTGAACTTTGATGTCTTTCGCTGACAAGATATATATATATATATATTATTCATCAATAGATCTTGCTCATCTCATAAACAGTTATCATTGGCTCATTTATTTACTTAGTATGTTAACATATTAGTATGTCAAATCAGAATCTTAATAGGATTTAGGTCGCTAATAATCTGAAAATACTCAAGTGAAGTAGCATCCTGTTTTGGACTCGATGAAACCCATATTTTTGCAGACGATGTTGCTGTTTACTGCTTTTGATTGGAATTTGATACCAATTATTTAAGTTAAGGGAATGTGGTAAGACTAAATCCTGTAGCGTCAATGCATTTATTTTAGACTACATTTAAACTGCACTTACCAAATATATATTTTGTAATTTTTATCTTTGTTATATTTAGTTTTTTAAGGCCAAATATTGAGTTTTAGAACTAAAGTTTTATCAATATTGATGATTTAGTACAAATACGAAAATTCTTAATTTTTATAAGTTTATTATTTTTTAAATTTGTAAAAGGTTAATTATTTAATATTTTTCAGTGATATTTCATTGCACGATATTCAAATGCATACATTTTTTTATTTTGCCCTTCTAAAAAATCTTCTAATAATGCTTGAGCAAAACAATAACCATCAAATACTATAACATATTGATTGGAATACTCGAACATAATTCATGGAGGAAATCTTGGAGAAGGGCTGGAGGTGAAGTGTTTATCAAGAAGTGTGTCATTCCAGATTTAGGGAATTCAAATTCTTCGATTAGGTGCAAATAATTGTTCAGAAAAAAAATTGTATACAATAATGTAGCCGGTTTAAACTACCAGAACCAGTTAGGTGGTTAATGCATTGCAACTGCCTCCGAATATAGGTAGAAGTTTAAGCATACAGTAGACAAACGAAAAATAAAAAAAATACAAAATTGGGTCCACTTGCTTCCTCGCGCTTTGGCATTGCATGTACAAAGAATCCAAATGTTCCTTTTGGAAGAGAAATGGATTATTCACAATTAAGTAGACAGGCCGCCTATGGACAAAGCACGGGACACAATCCCGTGGGTTTACGTTTCACTAAAGACCGATTATCAAACAGATTATACTCGAAATAGACAATCCAACAAATAAAAAATAAGAGACCCCTAAAAGGATCCCAGCTTTGCTCTCTTTAGGTTGACTTTGGATCAATCGGGCGTTTTAGGCGACCAGGGTTGCCAGCCAGAAGAGGCCTCCGACCTGCTGAATCGATCCTGGGTTAGCTGACTATATATATATATATATATATATATATATATATATATATATATATATATATATATATATATATATATATATATATAAATCACACCATTGTAACACAGTGCCAAATATTGAAGCACGCAAGCTACATATTAAGACTAAACGACGCCATGAGCGATTGATGCGGCGAATTTATGACACTGTTTAATGGCCTGTTTTCGAGTCTTTCTTTAATAATCGGTGTTTGGTTTCAATGGCGCACTCGTGACACCAATTCAATTATTTATAAATTCATCAATTAATTCTCTAAAAATAGAAAAAAGGCTAACTTCGACAGAATAAAGAATTAAATTAAAATTGTACGATTTATTTTACCTAAAATATGTAGAGAACTTTCATCGTGTCACATATCTGTCAGTGTAGAGTTCGTATACTATTGTTCAAAAGTTAATGTGAAATTACATGTTATCAAAACTAAGTTTCACTAGATACATTTTATAATTTCTGCAGTAAAATATATGTGTTATGTTAGACTTTAAGAATATTATAGACTGATCCCTTGACAGGGTGTTCAACCTAAGACTTTGTATATTTTCCCAAAAAATTTTTATATGTTAGCTAGGTAGTTGTTAAGCGACTCCATTAAGTTATTATATAACCTATTTTCTTTAGTCCTAAGCCTCTAGGTAATTTGTATGAAACAAAATAAAATATTTAGTGTAAAAAAGTTATGTACCATGTACAAATATTTTAAAATGGTGTCTTTTTAAGGCAAGAAATACCGAATAAAAACATAAGACAAATGTGTGACAAATGGTGCTAACACGTAAAAAATAGTATTTAAAAGTTGAAAAAAAAAGACAAATCATGACTTTTTGTTCTAAGTAAAAATGATGACAAAAATAAATTTAAAAAGAATTTAGGTAAATTAGGAAATTTCAAATTTGGTCAAACGGCAATTGCAAGAAAAAATTAAACTAGGTTAAGACCTTTGTAACCATTACTATATATATAAGCAAACCATGTTTTGTAGCTAAATAACCTGTTTAAAAAATTCTTATACCATTTTATTTGTAAATAGTTTCTGAGAAATTACTATATATAAAATTAACTCAATAGGTAATAACTGATGAGACAAAGTAAGATACTTCTTCACTTACACTTACAGTTACTATTCATTAACGATAAATCGATTTGTAAGCCATCAAATCTAGTATAAAATATTTAATAAATTCAAAGATCTAGCAATCATTTGGTACCAGATATTCATTTGACTTTATAGTTTAAACTTTGTAAATTAATATTAATATTAAAAAACTACCGCACATACTCAAATTAATAGATACTTTTTAACTTGAACTTAATAATAGGCAGAGGCCATATCTCAGAAACGGTAAAAAAATCTAAATCTGAAGTGGTGAAAAGAAGTTCCTTAAAATTATTGTCAAAACAAGCTATATCTTAAATTTTTAGAGACATCATCAGGAGGGTGATTTACCATGTACAATAATCATCTTGTATTAATTTTGTACCTGTATTATTTATAGGATCCGCCTGCAGTTAACAATTTAAAACATTGAAGATTAAATTAATAATAATGATAAGGAAGTGAAACTAAAACCAACCGAAGATGAACAGCTGTGAATACTAAATTTGTAAAACTGAAGACAGACATTTACGGCTCTAGACTGGTTAAGACCCTGTTTAAAAGAAATATGGGACTACAATTTTTTATTAGATTAAATCTAAAACACAGCTGACTTAGCAACAAAATCTTTTAAAATTTCATTAACATTTATCGTTATAGCCTAGATATGGAATTATTTACTGATGATAATGAGAACAAGATTAATTTTTTTAATTTTCAAAACTATTTTTATGGCTTTTATGAACTGGTATAAGAATTTCTTGAACATAAAATTTTACTTTTAGTTCTCTCTTTCAGACTCTGGAAAAGAGTTATTTTATGTGGGTTATTCTAAAATAATTAGTAAAAGGGTGCCAAATTTTCTACCTTCGCTAATAATATGAACTTTGTACATACCTAAAAGTGGCACTCCTGAACGCTAGAATATGCACGATAGTTATATTGTAAATAGTAGAATATAATAGGTATCTGTAGATTTATAAATTGTCGTTAGAAGATAACTAATACTAAACCACTGAGATAGCAGTTAATTAGTTAATAAGTTAAATTACAGTGGAGAGAGAAAGATGCTGTTGATATCATAATATAATATCCTTTTACTTGAATATTAATTCATGTTGGATGTGTTCGGTTTAATAAGGGCAGAACATTATTTTTTAACAGACTAAAATCAAATTACTTATGGGGTTATACTGGTTACATGATAGGTACAATAAATGTTGTATAAATATTTCACCATAAGACAAAGTCGACCTAAAATAACTGACTGCTACCAGAAACCTTCCTTGCAACTAATGTTTTGTATCTTTGAAATATACAGGGTGTTCGCTAATGAAACTCGTTCGACACGACAATATGTAAAGTTATATTTTTTATGAATGTTGACGTACTATATTTTGTTTTTAAGTGTGCTCGTTATAAATGTTGTTTGTTTTAAAGAAAATTGATATTGGGGATAAAAATAAAAAACTAAAAATTCCCTCTTTTGACAAAAAAAATTACTGATGAAGGCCAATCCTGAATAGACGAAACATTTAATAAATAAAAAAGAGCAACAACAACAACAACATTAAGAAAAATGAAATTCAATTGTTTAATTTCATCTTTTCTTTTGAACCACAAATACTCAAGAAAAACAAAATTAGAATATATATATATATATATATATATATATATATATATATATATATATATATATATATATATATATATATATATATATATATATATATATATATATATATATATATATATATATATATATATATATATATATATATATATATATATATATATATATATATATATATATATATATATATATATATATATATATATATATATATATATATATATATATATATATATATATATATATATATATATATATATATATATATATATATATATATATATATATATATATATATATATATATATATATATATATATATATATATATATATATATATATATATATATAAATATATATACATAGTGATTTGCAAAAGTCTGCGTACATCCGTTATATGAAACCATACTTGAATTTATTTACCACAAACAAAACAATAAAACTAAAATTATAATTTTATTATTGAGCATCTGGTTAGCCTATTTTAAAATAATACACAGAAAACGTTTTTGTTTATTAACAAGGAAATTAATATTTAATAATACTAACAACATATTATAATTCTATTGCAAAAGTCTGCGTACAATTAAGTTTATTTTAGTTTAATTAAAGTTATTATTAAATTAGTATTTCGTAGGCCATCCCTTCGAGTCAATTACTGCCTATAACATTCGAGGCATTGATTCTACTAGTTTTCTCGTAAAATTTGGGCTCATATTCCATTCCAATATCAGCAAATCTATCAATCGTTCTTCACTGGTAATATCATGTTTTCTTAATTTTCGCTCAAGTTCCACCCAGCGATGCTCGATCGGATTCAGATCCGGTGATTGTGATGGTGTCTCCAAAAAGTGGGGAAAAGTCATAATTATCCGTTGTTTTACTATATACACTGTATATTTTGGATCATTATCCTGTTGAAAATAAAAATCATGTTGCAATCCCCCCTTTTCTGCACTTTGATTTAAGTGGTTTTGTAAAATATCCAGATAAACCTGTTTGTCCATAATGCCTTTAATCAAATGCAGATTTCCTGGTCCGGCTGCAGACATACAGCAGCCCCAAACAAGTATTCCACCCCCTCCATGTTTTATAGTACAATTAAGGTTTTTCGGCAAAAATTCTTCACATTTCCTTTTCCATATCCGGTTCTTTCCATCATAACCAAAAACATTGAATTTACTCTCATCAGAGAAAATTACTTTTTTCCAAAAGTTAAAATCCTGGTTTACATGTTGTCTAGCAAAATCTAAACGCTTTTCCAAATTTATTTCGGAAACGTACGGTTTTTTTCTAGCAACGCGGCTCCTATATTTAGCATCAAGGAGTGCCCTGGAAATGGTTGAAGGGTGTACTGATGTATAAAAATAATTCTTCAGTTTTCTTGATAATTTGCAAAGACTAACACTAGATTCTTGACGTAGTATAAATCTTTTTTAAGCGTCTTTGATTTTTCTAAGTCGGCCGATTCTTAGTTTATTTTGCAAGGTATTATTTCTTCTATAATTTTCTATAACGCGCTGCACAGTTGATCGACTCAATTGTCTTCGCTATGCCCTCATATGATTTTTCTTCATTTCTTAATTTTATAATAATTTGTTTTTCAGCAATTGGAATTCTTTATTTGTTCGATGCTCCATAACTCTCCTACAGTTTAAAGTTTACTTTTTAATAGTTATACGCAGTCAACGCCTACTAGGTAATTCTTTTCAAGCAAGTTGATAAAGGCGTTAATGCACGCAGACTTTTGCAATAGAATTATGATATATTGTTATTAATTATGATTATTATTTTTCTTAATAAACAAAAACATTTTTGTGAATTATTTTAAAATCAGCCAACCATGTGTTTCAAAATAAAATAGCAAATTTCCGTTTTATTCAATTGTTTTTGGTATATATATAAATACATATATATATATATATATATATATATATATATATATAAATTTTGTTTTGAAATTTTGAAACTCTCTAATTTCATTATTTTGTTTATGACATAGAGCCTTTATATTTTATTTAAAAGCTAAGACATTTTGCTGTTAAAAATAACATTCAAAATTAGCCCAAAATTTCCTTAAAGTTGCAAAAAGGTTAGAAGTGGCAGACAAAAACAATCTTTTTTTGATAAAATTTTAGTATATTCCCAACTTATACAGCCATAAGTAAAAAAACTGCATATCTATATAGAGTAAGCTTAAAATTTATACGTGTAAGTCTGCCATATTTAGAGATGTGGCGGTTTTTATTAAAATAAAAAAAAATTGTCTGGTGTAAAACAAGGTACAAACAATAATCTAGGGAATCATAATAAAAGTAAGTAAAGTTCTTACATGAGAATCAACAAATGTTATTAATTACAAAAAAAAACTAAACATAAAAATATAATAAAAAACTAGATACAAAAAATAATATAGGGAACATAATAAAGTTCAGTAAAGTAAAAGTTCAAAATAAGCATAAAAATTACTCAGTCTGTATCACCTTCTGTCTGTGACACAGTTAAATTTATATAAAAATCATGATACCGTGGAGGTACTGCATTTGAGTTGCATAAATCGATGAGATCTTTATATTTATCTTTAGCTATACCAGGTGTCTTATCATAAGCATTTGATAAGGCAACGGAAGAAACAGACTTTTTTTCCCTTCTCCTGGTTTTACCTACCAAATTTATTTCTTTGTATTCGCCTTCGTTAAACCAATTTTTATAGAGCACACCATGCTGCCCAATTTTAATTATATGAATATCGTTCCACATTACACGTTCGCCGTTTGTGTTCAGGCCCCAGTTTTTAGCAAGTATATCGGAATAAAGTTTAAAATTAAAAATGTCCTTGGTTGTGATTTCTATAACAGAATAAGGATGTCCTGTTTTTTTCGCCGTTTGAATTACTGTGATCCACTGTATAATAAATATATATATATATATATATATATATATATATAAAATATATGTGTTACAGATGCACAAAAGCCATATATATATATAGATACTATGTATCTATTTTTGTTTTGTCCGATACAGTTGTCGGAGTAAAATATCAAATTTTGATCACGCGAACAATAATTTTTTATGAAGTGCATTACGCAACTGGATATTTCATTTGAACCCCTTTTGGCGTCATTTTCCGACCAAACATAGCAGAAACCCTTTTTGTCAATGATATCATAAATCGTAAAGTTGTAAGTGGCTAATTTCTTTTTATAAAACATGGCAGATACTTGGGAAGTTGGGGTGGGTAAAACAGCTTGTAGATCGAAACAAAATACTTTGGTGTTTTTGTTAGTCTTTGCGGTCTTTATGTCGTTGTTTTTCTCTTGCCTGGACAAGATTTTTTGGTTTTGGTGTTGTTCATACTTATCTCTTATGGTTTCTTTCTGATCCTCTGTACTATTATTGAACTGCATACACAGCTGGCATTGGTCTTTTTTTGGCTGTTGAAATCCTATGTTAAATTCGTTGTTGAATATATTAGAATAAAGTGATTTTGTTCCATAAGGCATATTTTTAGCTTTAGAACATTTAACATACATCCGATATAGCTCACTTAGTGTAAGATCACCAAATATATATTCTCTCTTACTGTCAGCTCTGCAGTAATGAGAAGGGACCTTATCAATCGAGTTAATGTGATCTCTGATAGACTCCTTGATTTTAGGGTCAACCGCTCTATGCCGATCATGCTTTCCCCTTTTATCACCCTTCACGATTCCATTAAAATCAGTTTTTGTAAAAGCAGTCCTAACTGTTCTATCCCCAATACCTAAAGTTTTCATAAAAAACTTTTTGCAGACTCTTTCTTTATTTTTATCAATAGGAAAAAAATATTCTCTATTAAGTGACCTATAATTATTCGTAGACGAATATCTGTATTTTGGTTTTATTTCTTTGGTATTATACGATATAAAACACCTTTGCTTTGTGACATCCCCTAATTCCCAATACATCTGGAAAAACTCTTGTTGCACATTAGTAACTGTATCACATTGAATATTTCTTATAACAGTTCGAATACGATCCTTAAGAATTTTAATAGTATGTGGCTTATTTTTATACACTTCGTTTTTCACATACCCCCAAAGAAAAAAGTCTAACGGGCTTAAGTCCGGCGATCTTGCCGGCCACTCTATTGTCCCACGTCGCCCAATCCATCGTCTCGGAAAGGTTTCATTTAAGTATCTCCTGGCATCAGCTGCAAAATGGGGTGGTGCCCCATCCTGTTAATACCATAACAGTTCACTGGGAAGATCCGGATCGTTTATATTAGGATGTAGGGTAGCTAATGCTGGTATAAGATTCTGTTCCAAAAATTGAAGATACGTTTGCCCCGTTAGTGAGGAATCAAAGAAATATGGACCTATAACTTTATTGCCTACGATACCTGCCCATACATTAACACTTTGACGATACTGTGTATGACTTTCCCTGTACCAGTTAGGATTTTCTTGTGCCCAGTGTCTAAAATTTTATTTATTTACTTCTCCATTGAAACAAAATGTTGCCTCATCTGTGAAACAAATTCTTTTGACAAATAATGCATCATGATTACACATGTTGGTCATAATTTCGCAAAACTCGTTTCTGCGATCTGAATCATCATTTATTAATTCTTGAACGAATTTCACTTTATAGGGATAAAAATTTTCTTTTTTCAAAAATTTGGAAACTGTTATTTGATGTATATCATTATCATAGGCTGCGTCAGTAGTTGAGGAATGTGGATTATCTTGAAAAGTTAAGAGAACGTCTAGTTTCTTTTCATCTGAGATCCTAGGGCGACCTTTTCCAAAGCGGTCCGTAACACTACCAGTATCCGTCCATTTTCTTTCTATTTTGCTCACTGCAGACTGAGTAATAGGTTGCCTATGCGGATATCTGTTGTTAAACAGCTGACAAACTTCTTTTTGTGTCCTAGTCTTATCACCAGTACCAAGCATTATTAGAATTTCAATTCTTTCTTTCTCTGTTAAAGGCATAGTCAATATTTGAAATCAAAATGGCAGATCGTAAATAAATTATATGACTTGTCAACACAGTGACAGTGACAAAGTCATTTTTCTTTGGGATTACGCGACAGACATAGGTAGGGTATACAAATGTCCGATAGGTTATTAAATACACAGGTTTTATTTAGATAAGAATATTTCGATAACTGTTGATTTTCAGTATAGGTTATGTTATACCAAAAATGTCTAGAATTTCATAGAGAATTCAAATCAACAGAAAAAAATTAGGCGTTGTATTGAAAAAATCAAAGATGACAGTTGTACAACTTTTGTGAGTGACCCTGTACAGTTTAGAATAATTTCTAAATAAGCATAAAAATAAATCTAAATCGACGGGTTCGAGCGTTTTTATATATATATATATATATTTATTCCTTAATTTATATATATATATATATGATATATAATATATTGGTTTGTGCATATAATATTGTTAAGTATATATTTTGATAATATACCTATATATATATATATATATATATATATATATATATATATATATATATATATATATATATATATATATATATATATATATATATATATATATATATATATATATATATATATATATATATATATATATATATATATATATATATATATATATATATATATATATATATATATATATATATATATATATATATATATATATATATATATATATATATATATATATATATATATATATATATATATATATATATATATATATATATATATATATATATATATATATATATATATATATATATAATGATAACCAATGAAAACACAAAGAATCATTTCCTAACCATTAGTTAGGTCACGCGGAAAAACATTTATAAAAAAATCGTATTTAGATAAACAGCTTCTTTTAATTCAACTTTTTCGTTAAACCATGCATTGCCCACAACGGGCATTTTTCAAATATTCAAACAAACAATAATCGCTGGGAGGCATGTCTGGACTATAGGGAGGATGATCTATCTATTGGAACCCACAGTCCAAAATGGCAGCTTGTGCAACACCAGCAGTATACCTCGACGTTTTTCACGTATGCATTTCCGCAATTGATGTAATAATGCTGCGTAATATTTTCCATTAACGGTGGTATTGCTCTCTTTAAAATATATCAAAAGAATTCCTTCACGATCCCAAAATATCGTGACCGTCACGTTTTTTGTTGACTGGCAGACTCTGAATTTTCTTGGGGGCACCTCATCCTTACGTCGCCACTCCATTGATTCCATTTTCGATAAAGGATTATAGTAGAGAACCATAGTTTCAGCCCTTGTTACAATGATTTCTATCACAGCCTTTTGTTCGGGCCTACACACTTCCAAAAAAAGTCGCGCACACTCGACACTGCGATTTTTGAATAGTCGAAGGTTTTTGGGACCCATCTTGCACTGGACTTTTGCATACCTAAATGATCGTTTTGCCCATTCTTTCACTATAGAATAGGAAGGGTGGCCGTATACGGCAACCAACCTTTCTTTAATAATTTTAGGTGCTGACCCTTCTTTTGTCAAAAACTTTTTTTAATTACTTTTATTCCAAGTTTATGCAAATATGTAATAATAGTAACATTAAAAAACAGTTAGATGCTGTCATAAAACATGTAGCTCCAATAGAAAGTATTACTAATATTACAGAGCCTCCTAATAACAAAATTAAAAACCAGATAAGATTTGGCTGTTCAAAAAAGAAAATAAACCAAAGTCAGAAAAAAATTACCAATCCATCTAAAAAAGAAAAGAAAATTCTCACATTACACAAGAATTTATTGTTTTAAAATTTTGGTATTTATTTGGTAAGTATTAAGCAAAAACGAAACTTAGTAAATGCTTATAAGATAAGCAAAATAAAAAATACAAGGTGGATTTATACAAACATTCAAAAAAGTTTTATTCCGTTTAGTAATTTAAACGCAAAATAATATTGTTTTCAAATCTAGTCTAATCAGAAATCCAGTCCGATCTAAAAAAAACTATTACATACAAAATACAGATTTTGATCAAAATAGGCAGAAGTAACACGTTTTAAATAATAAGCAAAATAAATTTAATGCGCTCACTATCTGTTGGGTAGGCGGTAACGCGCTTCAAACTCAAAATCAATTTATTTGTAAAATTACAAAAAAAATGCTTTTTATATATACCTCACTCATAAGTTTCGACAGTAATACGCTAGAGTCGCCTCTTAAATAGTACCGTTCAAATCCGGCGATAAATTGTAAGTCTCAAATATACAGGGTGTCCCAGTAGTGCGTTCTCGGTTGATATCTTGATAACGGATAGCGATATAAAAAAAGTTCAAATGTAAAAGTTGTAGAACAATACGGGCTACATAACCTAAAATTATTTTCATTTATATAGGGTGTCTCAAAAATCTGTAGCAAAGCAAAGTTTTGTTTTTTCTTATGGGACACCCTGTATATTTTTAAATATTTAGATTCTGCTAGTGATTCTACACATTTTTTTGTATAACATCTCCTATGTCTAAATCTGATAGTTTTTCTAATATCCGCCATTTTGTAAAAAATTATGAATTGCAGTGCCTTTTTTCAAACGACGTGGGCCGTTGGCTTTTTGATATAGGATTATGATTTTTGGCAGGAACATTAACAAAAGTATGGGTTGACTTTCAACGTGAACAAAATTTTTCGGCGTTAGATGGTCCTAGATAAGTAAGAGAAATTAAAAAAATTAAAAACATCATATCTTCATTTTTTTAAATGGAATGTATAGTATTTTAATATTTTAGACTATTCGTGACCCAAAACCCTCTTTCGTTATAAATATGTCCTATACCTATTTGTCATAGTTTCCGAGATTTTGACATTTTTGTATTTATTATTTGGTTTTCAATGGCAATCGCCTTAGAATTTGCTTTATTATCGAATTTATAGAATTTTCCGAGGAATCCAAAAATGTAATAATATACAGGGTGTTCCATTTAAAATAACAAAGTTGATATCCGAGGGACACTTTGGAATTTCAACTTTTTCTCTGTTATTAAAAATAAAGGAATTAAGAGGGGTGGCAAATCTCGGTGCATCACCCTGTACATTAATACACAGTAAAAAATGCAAAATTAAAAATTCAGTCTACTATTTTTCTTTATGTAAAAAGGCAAATAAATATTTTAAATAAAGAGACACAACAGAAAAAGATGTCCTACAATCGCTTGATTAAATGTTCAATATGACCACCATTTCTTTCAACACACACTTGTAGCCGATTCACAAAGGAATTGTTAACTCTATTCAGCATCGCGGCATTGATATTTGTTCATGCATTTCTAATTGTCATTTTCATATTCTCTATGGTAGTGGGTGGCGTTTGGTAAACTTGCTCTTTAACAAAACCCCACAAGAAAAAATCTAGTTTTGTGAGGTCCGGAGACCTAGACGGCCATGATACTGGACCTCCCCTACCAATCCATTTATTTTCACAATTCGCGTCTAAAAATTGCCTCACTTGCCTGCTAAAATGTGCCGGAGCGCCATCTAGTTGGAATCACATCCGCCTCACTAGATTCAAAGGTAATTCGTCAATCCACTCCTGCAAACTGTTTTGCAGTAAATTTAGGAAAGTATCTTCATTAACTCTATTTTCGAAAAACTAAGGTCCAATGATACGGTTACCGATTATACCAGCCCATACATTAAGAGACCATCTATGCTGGTGATCCAAGGGGATAATGAATCTGGGGTTTTCAGAACTATAATAGTGGAAATTATGTCGGTTGACGTACCCAATTTTATGAAATGTCGCTTCGTCAGTAAATAAAATGTTATTGAAAAAATCATGTTCTTCTCTATTTTTTGCTAATGTCCAAGTACAAAATTCAAGTCTTCGATTGAAATCGTCTTGATCCAGCTCTTGTACCAGTTGAATATGGTATGGGTGAAATTTATGTTTTCTAGTTATTCTATTTGCCGTAGACTTAGCAACACCTCTCTCCTTTTCTGACTGCCTACATGAAATATGAGGATTTTCAATTAAAGTTTGCATAACAAGATATTCAGTTTCTTCATTTGCGGCTCTTTTCTGCCTTTCCAATTTGTGTTCGTAATCGACAGATCCAGTTCTTTCAAATCGTTCTTTGAGTCTGACAAATGATACCTCATGAGGATGACGTTCGGCATTGCTAAACCGTTGCGCATAAACTCTACTTGCTAAAAAACAATTTTGATCACTTGCGCCCAAAACATAAATCATGTTAATCAATTCTTCTCTAGAAAAATTCATTTTGAATCAATTTGAACACCGTTACTACACAAATACAAGAGTTTGACATTTCGCCATGACAACATATTCCCCGTTTTCATTTGTCTTTACTTTAGGATTGTCTGAGGCATCTTCGTACATTAAGTTCTAACTAAATGTTGACACTACCTACGCTTTTATAATAGCCAAAATAGTAAATATATAAGAATAGTTGGTAAAATATCTCTAAAGTCTTTAGCTCGCGATTCTATTATGAGTTGAATTTTTAATTTTGCTTCACTTGTAGTGTATTATAATCAGAAAATTCGATAATAAAGCAAATTCTAAGGCGATTGCCATTGAAAACCAAATAATAAATACAAAAATGTCAAAATCTCGGAAACTATGACAAATAGGTATAGGACATATTTATAACGAAAGATAAGGTTTTGGGTCACGAATAGTCTAAAATATTAAAATACTATATATTCCATTTAAAAAAATGAAGATTTGATGTTTTTAATTTTTTTAATTTCTCCTATTTATCTAGGACCCCCTGTACAACGCCGACAAATTTTGTTCACGTTGAAAATCAACCCATACTTTTGTAAATGTTCCTGCCAAAAATCATAATCCTATATCAAAAAGCCAACGGCCCACGTCGTTTGAAAAAAGGCACTGCAATTCATAATTTTTTACAAAATGGCGGATATTAGAAAAACTATCAGATTTAGACATAAAACATGTTATACAAAAAATGTGTAGAATCACGAGCAAAATCTAAATACGTAAAAATATACAGGGTGTCCCATAAGAAAAAACAAAACTTTGCTTCGCTACAGATTTTTGAGACACCCTGTATAAATGAAAATAATTTTAGGTTATGTAGCCCGTATATTCTACAACTTTTGTATTTGAACTTTTTTTATATCGCTATCCGTTATCAAGATATCAACCGAGAACGCACTATTGGGACACCCTGTATGTTTAAAGCAAGGAAAAGGCTGATGATGAAGAACACAACCTTTCAATTTAAAAGCCGTGTTGTGAGAACTGAAATAAGTTAAATTCGAATTTGCGAATTTCTACTGATTTTTGGAATAATTGTTTCACTCAACGTATGTTTCGAGTTTCTCAAATGATAATATATCTCACGCTATCTGTAAGCGTGGCCACGTCCGAAAGGTCTTTACCAAATTTAAAAATGCTCTCGAAAATTGGTGTTAATATTGTGTAATTTAAAAATTCTAAGTGCTTTTCCTAAAGAAATATTAAATACGTAGTTTCAGTTTTAACTAGGTACTTAATTAAATCTTTATTTTGTATCAATAAATACTATCTGAATTCTAAATCTTGTTTAAAAGGTGCTCTACAGCATTTGTCCCATATTATTTAAAACCGGGAAACTTTTTTGTTATCGATTTTAGCAAAAAAAGTTATTCTACATAAACAGTTTTACTAATTAGAGAAATATGTTTGGCTATATAAAATTTTCTATACAATATCCAAGATATCCCTAAAAAAATACGTAAACACAAGTAGGCAATGCAAAAAAATGTCTAAGACAGTCGAAGTACACAGTGTACAAATTTGAGTTAAAAAGTCATTTAAAATTTGGTGTACGTTTAGTTTTTGAATTTAGTGGTCAATAAATTAAAAATTTCAAATGACGCATTAATTTTACATATTACAAAACATTTTGAACACCTCGTAGTTGTAAGCTCTTTAATTGAACTGTGTGAAAAAAATGTATTTCAAATTTTCTCTAAACTTTTATATTTGCATTTGTTTCGTAGTCTGCATATCGAATCACAGATCGTTTTATATTCTTATTTTTACGCAAAACTTTTTATAAAAGTTAACTGTTTTTTTACTACAGTCGATAATAAAAAATGTTTCATATTTGGTAACTAAAATTGAACAGACCATGTATCATGGTTTTTGAATTTTGAGTGAACCATCGAAAAATATATTTTATCTGTTACTTGGACTAGTTATTTAGACTGCAGCTTTTGGTAAATTTATTTTAGACTTTTTAATTTTTTTTTGGGCAGGTTGAAGAGGTCTAGCGAGAAATTTGTGAAAAAAGGGGCTAATTTCCTACATGAATGACTGGTCATAAGCCGATTTTTATATGATGTATGGTTTAAGATAAGTAATTTTTCAACGTAATATTGTAGTTGCTGTACAGACTTGCAATTAAAACTTCTAGTCAGCCACAGTCATATTTTCAAATAGCAACATTTAAAACTTATATTTGTTTCATGTTTGCATTTGTCATCTTAAACCTATAACTGTCAAGTTAAACCTGGTCTAAATTTAAAACTCTGTTATATGGCTGCAGCTGCAGATGTTTAACTATAATTTTAAGAAAAGTTAAAACATAATATTTTTAAATACCTATACCTATACAAAAGTATAATATCACATTTTTATAGCTTTACAAAATTAAACAAGTATTTTTAAATCAGGTTAGGTCCATATATGCATATAAAAATGTCAGTTCTAGTAGACATTCTTGAAGCATAGAACTATAAATGTAAAAATGCAAACGCCTATGACCAGAATCACATATATTTAGGTAATCTAAGCAACCGTTGTTGTACAGACTTGCAATGAAAACTTCTAGTCAGCCACAGTCATATTTTCAAATAGCAACATTTAAAACTTATATTTGTTTCATGTTTGCATTTGTCATCTTAAACCTATAACTGTCAAGTTAAACCTGGTCTAAATTTAAAACTCTGTTATATGGCTGCAGCTGCAGATGTTTAACTATAATTTTAAGAAAAGTTAAAACATAATATTTTTAAATACCTATACCTATACAAAAGTATAATATCACATTTTTATAGCTTTACAAAATTAAACAAGTATTTTTAAATCAGGTTAGGTCCATATATGCATATAAAAATGTCAGTTCTAGTAGACATTCTTGAAGCATAGAACTATAAATGTAAAAACACAAACGCCTTTGACCAGAATCACATATATTTAGGTAATCTAAGCAACCATTAGTGGTGTAACATTTCAAATTAAAAATAATCGATAATCTGTATTTTGAAATAACTAATATCCGGTTAAAAAAAGCTAACACACATAAATGTATGCAATATCAACATTAAGTTGCCAAATATTGCAACAAAGATGTTTAATTTTATATAACAAATTATTTCAGTTATTTCACCTGTCCTTTGATGTATATTAGATATAGGATTGTCAGACAACGATTTTTTATATTTATAGAAGATTCCATAGCCTATTCAAATTTAAGATGAAGTGACAAGACAAGAGGACAAAACAACTTAAAATATATATTTAAAAAAACCTCTTTGACAGCATAGATTCAAATTTTATTATACGGGTTATGTATATATATGAAATATTGTCAAGAGTGAACAAGCCTTATTTTCGTAAATCTCATTTTTACCTTTAATGTCTCAATTTAATAATATTTATTCTTTTGTGTTCTTATTTATTGCACATTAATTACAATACGTATTGGAACATAGTGCTAAGAAATTCCACACATATTTCTTATTGTCAATGCAAATTATGAAAATCGTGTTTATTTATATTTTTCTGAATATTCAACAGATTTCTAGTTTGGATTTAACCTATTTATTGAAAGTGAAGTATTTTTTCATGCTTGTCTCATTTTGCTAAAAAACTAAATATAGTTTAGTTTACTTTCTATAATATTTGTATTTTCTATCCACCCCTTATGATAAAATTGAAAATTTGCAACGTAAACTGTATTATCTTGACAAGCAGCAGCTTTTCTTAGAATTGATTTTTTTAAAGTTATATTTTTCTTCGTTTTGTCCTTTCGTTACTTCTATCCTCGAACATACAGTATATGAAATATAAAAATGTATGGGAAAATACGTGTTCTTTTTTAACTAGGGAGCCCATCAAAATATGCCGCTAAGGGCCTGTGAAGTTTTAAAACCGGTCCTGCTCCGAGTTATTTAAAGTTATCTATTTTAATTTTGTATATAAAAAGGGTTAAATAAAATTATACGACTCGATATTCCTACGAAAATTGAACGATTTAAGGCAACTTACCTTAAGGCCGTTTTACGTGCTGCAATTCTTTGCAATATACAATAGTCTTGAACAAAGGCATGCGCAGTTTGACAAGAGGTACAAATGTCTTGCCACTGCGCATGCTTTTGTTCAAGACTATTGCAAGTTGCAAGAAAGAATTGCAGCATGTAAAACGGCCTTTAGTCCAAAAGTGCTTCGTTAGAGAGTTATCGCACGTCAAAATTTAAACAAATTATTTTCATTTGAATAAAAAAATGCTGTTTTTACCGAAGAGGATATAGTTTGGTATGTGAGTTATTACTGTAAAAAGACTTTTTTGACACAGTTTTTTTGTATGGCAGATGGTACGCAAGAGGGTAAACATTGATCCGTTACATTAAAAAAAGCTCGTGTTTTTAACCCCTGTTATTTATGAACTTTGCTCTGATTAGGCTATCTTGTCAAGTCCACTATACTTAGACGTTTTAAAATTTTTTCGACTTTGGGAAAAATTAAGCAAAAGAAAGCAAATTTCATCAAACTTGGGCAGGTGGTTTTAACTAACTGATGTACAATACAAATATAAGGAGAAAGATAGCAGGTGGCCGAGAGCGTAAAGCTTTGGGTGTACACCGGTGTTGGTCTGGCAGGGCCTGGGTTCGAATCCTAGGTGGCTTCACGACTTTTCAAGTCTGCAGCCAATATTAGTGGTAATAAAATCATGCAAGGGGGTGGGGTGTGGGCCGGGGATCGAGAATAACCGAGGACCGTGGTTCGGAACACAACTTAAGCTGTAGATCCCGTCCAGATTGTTCACTGACGGAAAATAGACGTTAAAATAATAAACCAAATTAAATATAAGGAGAATAGACGCTGGCGTAGCCAGAAAAATATTCTAGGGTAGAGAAAATGTCTAAGTTTTTTTTATTGAATATAAATTCTCGAGTAGTTCAGTACCTAGGCAAGGTTTAAAAAAATTTTTTAGTAAAAATAAGCAACTAAAAAAAACATTCCACCTAAGTAAATTTCAGTTTTTATTTCCTTTCATCATGTTTGTACCAGTAAGCATATTTTAAATACATCTGGGGGAACTGCTCCTCTGCCTTTCTCTCTAACTACGTCATGTACCAGTGAGAACAGGGCCCGCAAAATGTGCGGTATACTGTAAACGAAAGCAACTTTGGAGTGCGGCTCGTAGAGAGTGCATTTCCCCTACTTAACCATTCTTTGAACGTGAGCTATTTCAAATTTCATGCATCCTTGTAATGTACAGACTACATACAGCTCTAGAATAATAACCATCGTTATTCTCGAATACAGCGTTTCCGTTACCTTGCTACCGCTGGTATTCGTCTCCTGAATTTCGCTTACACTAATTTTTTGTCTTTCAAGGTGACACGTTGTTGCTTTGTTTCTCCACGGTCGCATGGTATGCCACATAAATGAAATATCCCTATCTTTTTTATTTGTGTAGAAATTGGAGTTTACGAACTGGAAGTACAATAAAACCCGGATCCAAAAAAAAATGCTTAATATGCCAATTATTCAAACAATATGGTTTTGCCCAAAACTAATTGTTTTTAATCAAGTTTTTTTTTAATTTTTGATCGTAGGGTAGCAAAATATCCTCACAGACAGATCCGCCCATAACCAGAATTTTGTGTCTTGTGTGCAATATTATTTCATTAGAAAATATATTTTGTGTGCTAAAAAATAGGAAATAAAAATGTTTGGAAGAGGTTTTATGGCAATATTTTTCGGTACTTTTTATGGTCATTCTGATGAAGGTTCCAGTACTTTTAAAAGCAAACTTTAAACCAAAAAAATATATAATTAATCCTACAAAAAATATCGACCTATATATTAAATAATGTATAATAATTAATGGGAACATTATATATAGCCAAGTGAAAAATAAAAGAGTTTAAATGTAAATCAAGGTTCTTAGATATAAACCATGTAACATTAGAATAGCTTTTCAATATTTCTTCTTCGATTGCGCGAAGCATTTTCGAGAACCCGCATAACATGATATCAAAAAACACAAAATTCACTCATTCAAAATCTTGATAGAGTGCAATGCGAATTCCTAAAAGTACCAATCCAATGCGTCATAGGAAAACAATTCCAATTTAATGAGATCTAATCATCTTGACATATTAACCGGTAAAAACATTTGTTTGAAACAATGACAAATGTCCTCATACTTTTTACTATATTAATCTTGACTCAGACAACGTATACCACTGCTAGGAACAAAATTAAAATTTGCATATCACGACCCAACAAATATAGCACGGTATACAAAACATTTTAAGAAAACATGCATTGTGCTGAATACCAGACTTTATGCATTTTTCATAAGAGGCTGTATATCTGAAACGTTTTACGAGCTTTTCATCTTAACGTACGGTTGTGCAAGGTAAAATGTCTAAATCGTTTTGTTCGAGTCGGTGGCTCATGTAAAGGGTCATAAATTTTGCATTTTTTCTATATCCACAAAAACAGAGATATCTACGTTTTTAGACATTTTATTTGTTTAAATATGACCGTTAAAGATAACCACAATGATTGTAAATTCGTTCTTTCCGCAAGAGAAAGTCCCCTTGAAATCATCACTTTTTTTTTAAATGTAAACCTAGATAAAGTTCACATTTTGCTACGAATTTTTTCTAGCACCATGTGCCCGGAAGAGCCCACAAAGAAACATGCAAAAATCATGCTTTAAATCACCACTGTTCTGAAAGTATATCTTATCTTTAGTTTTCACTTGATCTGGCAAGTTAGGAAGGAGAGGTGATTTTTTTATAGTACAATTCACGCGAATGAGCCAGTTTTGTGACAAGAACCGCTGATTTTCAAATGTATTATACTAGATACTTTTTTTGGACTGCATTTCGAGCGTAAACTCAAATTCGATATCACTCTCTACTTTTTTATATAACAAAGTTAATTTTTGACGGCATATAAAAATTCAAATATTTTTGACCTATTGAAATTTACAAACAACTAAGAATCATAACTTCCTCCGTTATGAATTTCTCCTTTTATTGAGAATAGTGAAGTGTGGCCTAATTT
Organism: Kuschelorhynchus macadamiae; assembly: GCA_030620095.1. Classification (NCBI taxonomy): domain Eukaryota; kingdom Metazoa; phylum Arthropoda; class Insecta; order Coleoptera; family Curculionidae; genus Kuschelorhynchus; species Kuschelorhynchus macadamiae. The sequence goes on along the minus strand of JAUTXW010002341.1, from coordinate 59,330 downwards.
AGTTCGGCACATATTTATTGTGTTCCAACATATTGAATTCGTATCATTATTTTAGCAGTTTCTATATAGCCACACTTGATTTTTGGACATAATTTAAAATAAATTGAATTATTAAAAATGTACACTGAATTTGACAAAATGTCATTAGACCTCCATTTTGTTCCATCATGTTGAATTCCTGCCAGAATTTCACCAGTTTATGGCTATATCACATTTAATTCATGCACAAAATTTGACATCAATATAATAAGTAGTTTTTTCAGGCAAATTTTTTTTATATCTTATTAGGGCGTCAATTAATTTTGCCATTTTCGATTTGTACCAAAATGTTTATGTTCATTCCTATGTAACACTTGTGCAAAATTTTAATCTGTATAATTAGTTTTTTTAGTAATAACTCTTTTAACAATTCACTAGGTCGCCATTTTGTTCTGCCATATTGGATTTTTACTGAAATATTAACCAGGTCATTCCCATATAACCCCTACTTTTCGATTAAAATGTGAAGTCGATTGGAAAATTTGTTTTTTAGATATGCCGCGAACTGACAGAGACAGACAGACCAACGCAACGGAATTGAGAAAACGTATTTTTTTGGCATCTAGGAACCCTAAAACGTGAAGATCTGTAAAATCCTGGGAGTATGGTTTTTCACGATTACAAATATTTGATTTGGCCCACATTTTGTTGCTGCATCTTGAATATCTATATCACACATAATTCTTTCATAAAAGTTGAAGTCACTCTAATAAGTAGTTTTTCACGATGCTTTTTTCAATATTTTATTAAGCCGCCATTTTGTTTGGCCATCTTAGATTTGTACCAAAATGTTACCAGTTCACTGGCACTTGATTTTTGTGCAAGATTTGAGGTAAATAGAATAAGTAGTTTTTTAATAATAATTATTTCAACATTTCACTAGACCGCCATTTTTTTCTGCCATACTGGATTTTTATTAAAATATTTCCAAGTCATCCTCATATAATTGACGGAATTGAGAAAACATATTTTTTTCGCATCTAGGGACCCTAAAATATGAAGATGTGTAAAAGCTTGGTAGGGTAATTTTTTCACGATTACAATACTCACCAATGACATACGAATCTGATTTGTGTAAAATAATTTCGCACGCCGCGCCATCAAAAAATAAGGTATTTTCAGAACTTGGTGGTTATGTGTTTTCTGAACCTTTTCATAGCAATCATACGAAAATGGTTTTTTTATGTAATAAAGAAAATACCATCGCTCTTTCCAATGCCCGCAAGGCAGACTGTCATTTTATAGTCCTTTTATAGACAGTGTCCGGAATTAGAGTTTCTATATAGAGATCTCGCTTATTATAAGCACCGAACATTAACAATGTTCAGTGTTGTAAGACACCTCTGCCTCTTATAGTAACCGATATTCCCATATAGAGACTCGGATTCCGGATGTAATCTAGTTGTTCTTTATCTTGGTAGCTCGCCCATACTTGTGTCTAACAGACAATTTACTTTATGTTTAATAGACAATTTATTTTTAGGGATTCTCTATTATAAATAAATGTAAGTACTTAAACCACTCTCTGCTTAAATTGAGTAGATTGTATGCAGGACCGTACCGTCAAATTTCATTACCCCCACCGTTTCTGAGGGTGACACTGAAAAAAATTAATTTTAGACATTCCTCGTACCCGTATACAAAATGTAACTTATATTTCAATAACTCAAAAATATTTGAATTTTTGTATGAATATTTATATACATATACAGGTCTCTCTTTGGTCATTATTTGGAGTGGAGCGAAATTTTAACTCCATGGAACTTTGTTAATTTTATTTAGATTTTTAGAAACTTTGCTTTCGCTTATAAGAAATTTTATCTTGTTTTTAAATTTCTTTGCGTTTTGATTTAGATATTTTGTGTTTACCCAGAGTGACAACCTAAGTCATTCCAAATTCAAAAAATTTAAAAGTACGTTATGTGTTATTTTCAAAATGCAAATTCTACTAAAAGTGGGTAACGGACTTTTTTGTATACAGGTACGAGGAGTGCATAAAATTAATTTTTTCAGTGTCATCTTCAGAAACGTTGGAGATGATCAAATTTGACGGTGCGGTCCTGCATACAATCTACTCAGTTTAAGTACTTGAATTTATTTATAATGGAGAATCCCTAAAAATAAATTGCCTTGCGGGCACTGAAAAGAGCGATAGTATTTTCTTTATTATGTAAAAAATTGATTTTCCTATGGCAGCTATGAAAACGTTCAGAAAACACATAACCAGCAAATTCTGAAAATGACTAATTTTTTATGTCGTGCAAAATTATTTTAACAGCTCAGATTTGCATGTCATTGGTCAGCTCTCACATGAAAAATACGACTTTTTACTTCCCTCGAAAAGGAAAGTATTTCAATTGTGAAAAAATTACCTTACCAAGCTTCTACACATTCTCATATTTTAGGGTCCCTAGAAGCCAAAAAAAAAATGTTTTTTCAATCCGTCAGTCATATGATAAAGTCTCTACTCAGGCCCGAGAAGGAAAGCTTCAAAAATTCCAAATATGATTTTGGCGAAACGTCAGCAAAACTGTTCTTTTCAGAACGACAGTAGTGAACGGATGTACACCCGGAATGAAAACACTCGTATTTTTCCATCCGTGAAGGTTTAAGAATCAACATATATATATATATATATATATATATATATATATATATATATATATATATATATATATATATATATATATATATATATATATATATATATATATATATATATATATATATATATATATATATATATATATATATATATAATATATATATATATATATATATATATATATATATATATATATATATATGTTGCTCTATAATGTTCCACCCTTTTATTTTTGAAAGGTCTTAACGAGCTGATTGTACAAAAATTTTAAAACGTTACACGCATTATCAAATGAATGGAGACGTTTCCAAGTTTATCCTATAAAAATCGAAAAAAGTAAAAGCAAGGAAGGCTTACCTCTTTACTGGAGACTCTTTGAAAACAAAACTCCTTATAAACATTTTTGAAACGTGCCGGCATCAATCTTGTGACAGGCAGCAGTTATTCTTTACTGTAACTCCAAAATAGAGTCTGAATGGGTTAGGTACAGTTTTTGTTTTAGGTAGACCCATTAAAAAAAATCAAAGGATCTTAACTCGGGCAACCTAGCAGGCTATTCGGTTGGACCTCGACCACCAATCCAACAATCGGGGTAAGCAGTGTTGCCTTACGTTTCTAGTAAAAAAATCTGCTTATACGGACTCTCTTCCAGAATTTCAAGAATGAGATGCTCAACTGTATTTTCCAACATATACTAAATACGAGACTGTCAAATTGACATGTACCATTTACCTTTTCAGGATATTTTGTATGGATCACAAATGTCTGCATTATCTTGACAGTTTATCACAATTTCACCACTAATTGCAATTTGCTTGTCTTTTGTAACAGGAGGTCGCCCAGGATTTTTTGCATTATTAACACTACCGATCACATCAAATTTCTGCACTTGTTCGCGAAGATACTTCTGATATATCGGACGGTCAAGAAAGCGCCCATTAAAAATTCTTTCCGTTTCATGGAAATTATGATTTACACAGTAAATGAAAATTGTTGTAATTTTGTCCGCAAGAGGGCGTGAATTAGGCATCTTCAGTATCATATCTAATTTCGGTTGATGAAACGAACTGAAGTGATAGAAATTGTTTTAATTGTCAATGTGAGAGGCTAGTTCTAAATATTAGTGATTAAGTTATTTTTATACACTGAAGCTTTGTTCTACTTATTAGCAATTGAATTCAAATAATCCGCCTTGCTTTTACTTTTTTTAATTTTTAATTTTGACACGCCGGCATTTCTTAGATAATGCATGTAAAGTTTTAAACTTTTTATAATAATCTACTAGATTAGACCTTTTAAATCATGTATCGCATGGCATTTCCATTTAATTTTTTGTTGCGACATGTCACTCAGCAGACATTTTGAATATTACAGGTATAAAATTTACATAAAAAAGTAATATTTACGTAGCTATTGAAGTGTGCCAAAATTGAAAGGAAGATCTTTATAATATTTATAACAATTTCATAATTCATTATGAAGCGACAATCTCGTTATTGGTGTAGGTATTTACCCTGATTCCTACATATGTAAAAGGAAAATACTGCACAAACTATCTGTTGTATCGTACCTGAATCCTATATCTCATACATATTTCATAAGGCCACGCCGCAGGTATAATAAAAACATTTTACGAGCTATTCCTGTAATTTATAGCTTGTGTGGAAAATTGTCTGAAATGATTTGCCTCTAAATAGATACAAATTTTCACTTGTTAGATTTGCACAAGCAGTGCGAATTTATATTTACGCTGGGCAGTAAATCGAAACAAGTCATTTATTATGTCTTTTTAATTTGAGGAAACAAAATTGCTTCGAAAAGCATTATTCGAACATTTTTCTATGAAAATGTACTATACGCTTAGTTTTTTCTTCTACCAAATATATTACATAGTTATAGAAGGAATGAATTGAAAGAGATGTTAATTTTCAAAATGTTTTTATGAATACCAACCTATATGCAAACCCATTTGTAGTTACTTGGTTTATGGTTTACTTAACGCCTGTCTGACCAACAGTGAATAAAAAAACATCCGCCTACTATGTTAAGTAATTAATAAAACTACAACTGTAAATGTATTATTCACTTGATTCTGAGAAATCGGGTTTTTGGTTTATAATGTTTATTTTATTCCTTAGTCATTAATTACAAATTTTAAAAATATACAGTTTTGGAAATTAAGGTCATAGCCTTCATCAGATAAGTTTCCAAACAGAGAATCTATCGAGAGCCATATAGAACAAATGCATTGTTCTGATAAATTCTTGTGCTAAAAGTACAAACTATTTTCCTTATGTCAGGCCGTGCCTTTTGAATTATAATTCAAATTTAGATGTATAATTATATATATATATATATATATATATATATATATATATATATATATATATATATATATATATATATATATATATATATATATATATATATATATATATATATATATATATATATATATGGCAAGCGGAATTCTAGAGTCGCATATTAATAATCGTCATTTAATAACATAATACATTTTTGTTATAGACATTATAAGAAACCAATATAAAATATTTTCACTAAAAACCAGGTAAGTTTAAAGGTTATTCTAGTATTTAATCCTTAAATCAATTTCTTTAAAAAATGCCATTTTAGTAGAATTTTAACTTTAGACGGTGACCTTTTTTCGTGCATGCTATATACCCTAGCTGAAACGCATGTCTATCTGCAATGTATTCTTTATAACGCAACTACCTTTGGGAGCTAAGAGACAAGCAGACGCAGAAGCATCTAAATAGCGCCCATTTTTATTTTGGCTTCGAAGCTTCCGCATGCGTTGTTGCAGTTAAGCTACGTCATTCGACGAAGTATAAACAAGGGTCGTTGAATTTTCGGTGTATGTAGAGCCCGGTGGCTCTGTGGATTCTTCAGTTTTGTTGTTTAACTAAACTTAGACCTTATTTTGTATGTAATTGTATTTTAAAAATCGCATTGCTTTTTGGTTAGCCCTGGTTAGGCATTTTGAGGTGATGTAAAAAAATGTGTATATATAAACAAAGAATTTTTTCAAGAAAATCTATACTATTAGGTCGATTTGTCCCGTTACGTTAGCACCGGGTCCGTCGATAAAGGCATCATTAAAGCGATAAACGCATTTAAGTCATAATTTGACTCGCACGAACATGCGGCAGCTTCGAAACCAAAGTAGAATTGGTCTACCTAGACGCTTGTAGCAGACGTAGTGTTTCCCTAGGCGGATGGGAATTTGCATGCGTTTACTGCGTTTTCACTTTTTTAACGTAAAATGGAAAGAACGCTGGAGTTTATAGGGTCCTACAGGCATTTCATGTGTCTATAGCGGTCTAAAGACCCTAATTATAGACACCGTATTATGATGAGTGATATAGTTACAGAATTATCCAGAACATACAGTATGACACTAAACACTTTTTAGGAAATGTATATATTAAACTTCTATATAAATCTGAAACTACTACTGCTAAGAGTCTCAAACAAACTGCTAGTTTTATTTTTCTGGAATAGCTTCCCTTATATTTATAATTTTCTTTCTAATAATTGGCCCAAGGCTCAACTATTAACAAAGGCTCTTCAAAATCCGTTGAAGACATCCTAGTAAAGTTCTCAAAAAATAGCTATAGTTCTTTTTCAAAAATTCTCGCATCCAATACTTACCGTGCAACACTTGCTTGTAACGCAACAAATAAGCCTCCAAACCTTAACACATCCAACTTGTAATACGTAATACGCACTGATATTTATTTGAAGTGCAAATGATAAGTTAGTTGCAAGGTAAGAAGGACAGAGGTTTTGTGCCTCTACAAAATTTAACGCATGTTATATATGTTAAATTTAGCAGAATTTGCGTTTATTTTAAGTAATTTTTATGATGATTTATTCAGCGACAGAAATTCATTAAGCATCTACTTTCTATTTCAATGTTCAAATATTAGTACCTACATATAACTATTATTAGATATAGGCATTATACTGAACTTTAGAATACATAAATTTTAAACTAAGTAAATAGAGTAATGTATAAACTGTTACTTTGTATGCAAATAAGTGAACTTTAAATTGTACATAGTATTGGTAAATTATGTAAAATTAAGAAATTGTGAAATATCGCTGGACCAATTTCTTACTAGGTACTTATTTGTAAAGTAATTAATAATAGATGTTTTCCGACATATCATTATCCTAGATAAATATATTGCCACAAATGATACAAAATCCTGATTAGATCAGATGCTTTTTGTCATATTTGTAAAAAACTGATAAAGTATCCAACAATTATAAAATATAAAAAGTTCTTGTTTCTCGCCGAAACAACATACAAAAATAATAAACCATTAATTAATTTAATAACTACTCTTTTAATGGTCGTAATCAGTATCTCCTTAGGGAAACAGGTATTTTGTATCACGCGCAGTAAACCTTTAAATTAATTAAGGTACTGTCAGTATGCAGTCCCTATTAGAGATAATAACTAAACTTAAATGTCGTTAGGAAATTGTACCTATTACATGTATTTAAAAATCCATTTTTTAACCTTTGTTAATATTTTAAGATAATTTGAATATTGCTGTTAATAAAGAATTACTAAACAAAACGTTTTATTTAATATTTAGTTATTAACTCGCTTTGCCTATGAAAAGTCCCCATTATTATCTCGGATTAATAAAAAAGGAAAACGCATCTTTAAAGAAACTGAAGATTACAAAGCAGTCAAACTAATAACTAGTTGGTAGTCATTAAAATATCAAGTAAAGTTTGTCGAATCTTAATTCGAACACAAAAAAAAACACTAAACAGTTTTTTTTCCACCATTTAACTGCAAACTAAAGGCATGCTGTTCCCGAAAGGCAAATTTAACGAATTAACAAAATAATTAATTTGATTATTCCTAGTATTGTCTCTGGCCGCTCGTCAGAAACCCAGAGGCAAACGCAAAACGAAATGATACACTTGCGCGTATTACGCAAATCCGTATGTGCGCCCACCGCAACGGCAGCAAACTCGTTTGTGTCGATCCACCAACGGAGGAGCCACGTGCGAGCTCCGCAAAAATCTTCCAGTGAGAAACGAAAGCAATGCCTGAAAATAATGAGTTGCTATGGCAACGAGACTAAGACCGCGCTTCTAGGGAAGAGCCGCAGTTTAACGCTTCCGTTCGTATTGTACGTAAAGTAGATCGCGGCGATCGCGCTTTATTCAGTATTTTATCGTGTGTGGTTGAAAATGAATTCGTGTGGACCAATTAGTGACATTGTTTGTAGCTTGTTAGAAACCCCATTTTCCCGTTGAAAAGAAGATGACAAAAAGCGCCTTTTAATTACGGGTCGACAAACAAGTGTGCTGACAATTAGTGCTAAAAAAGTCATTAAAAATTCTGTTAAATCCTACAATATTCATTTAAAAATTCTTGGTTTTCTGAATTTAAGTCGCTATGGAGCAGTGGATATTTGCAAAAAGTGTTTTGCCCATTTTAGACCTTGTCTATCCTACTTTTCTTTAACACTTTCCCTATTTTTCCATCCACGAGCCGCAATTGTCTCGCAATAATTTTTCTTGGATCATTTTTATAATTTTGCTCATGTGCACAGAGTTGTTGGGTATAAATGAACCTCCTCATTAACGTTCGTATTTCTATAGATACCAAAAAAAAGCTAATTACAAAAGCTTCCTCAAATTGTATGAATTTTTTCTAATGTAGTTGGCAGATATAAGGATGTTTAGTTTTTCTGAAATCAACATCAACTTTGGTTTCCTGTATGTTATACGTCCATCAAATGGGTCTTTTTGCTGATTATAAATATACCAGGTTGGATACCTTTATCTTTGAAGAAACCCCATGATTTTGATAAAAACCCTGCCGGTAAGAGACAATGTATTAGAGAGAGAGACGGAAAACGTTCTTCTACATAGTTGAGTCAATGGGAATACATTGTTTCTTATGGCAGGGTTATTCTCGAGTGTCTAGAGATAACCTGGTATACTTATAATCGATAAATGTATAAATTTAAATTTAAAAAAGTAAAGATGCTATTGATTTCAGAAAAACTAGACGCTCTGTATATCTGTCAACTACACTAAAAAAAATTCTATAATTTAAACAAACTTCTGTATATAACTTTTTTTGATATCTAGAAAAATACGAAAGTTAATGCGGGGGTGCATTTATATCCAAAAACCCTGTACTTTTCGAATGTACTCTGAAACGTTCAGATGTTTCCTTAAACCTACTATCGTTTCTATTGTAGAATTGTCAATAACAACTTCAGCTTTAATGATATCATTAACCATAGTTCGCGGAATTTTAGTTAATTCCGAAACTCCCAGTGATATTTTTTTTTTTAAAGCATTATGTTAGTTGTAATATTAGTTAGCCTTGAATATAAAAATCCGTATTACACATTTCGGACGATTTTTATTTACCAAATACTACTAAAATGTAACTTGAAAAATATAAAGCGTGCAAAAATAGAATATGTGTATATAAAGATGACATAAATAACAGCAAACACAAAAATTAACAATAATCTATTTTGAAATGTATGCAAGCACTACTGTTACATTACTGTCTACCGCCTGTTACACTTGAGCCGTAGTCGATTGGAGTTCGGTTTAGTTCAAGGTTAACGTGATCAGCACACATATTTATAAAAGGAGATAAGAATAGTTGAAGCATCTGTAAAATTAGTTACCGAAAATTTCAATGTGCGAAGACGAATGCCAAGTTGTCAAAAGTTAATTTTTATCCACAAATATAGGAAAGTGTTACTCTGGAAGGCGTTTTTGCATCACAATCGGAGGGGCCGACAATCAGAAGCGAGTATTTTCGGGGGAACAGCCTACTTACGCGAGTGGGGTTAAAAACCTTCTCACTCATATATTATGCGCACTGGAATCAGCAAGATGGTATGCTCAAGCGGAGAGGTAAAGCAGTGTGTGATATTTTTGATTAGCGACAGCTTGAATATCAATTTTCATTATCGAGAGGAAACAAAACCCTGAATCTTGACCTCAAAACCACAGTTCAGACAATTCCTCCATCGCGTGTGGATTGAGTTAATTCTCTAGTAATAAATGGGTGAGTATAAAATCAATAAGTTAATGCGAGGTGTCTGACGTTATTACGTAGGGCTGGCGGTGAGTGATGGCGGCGCTAACCTTAACGGTAGTACGGAGCGCTTTGGTACAACTAGGAATGGTATTACAGGAATTATTTTCCAACACATTGTTGAATGGCTTGATTGAAACATTGAATAGACTAATTTTAGTTTTTTTTGTGATAGGCGTTTGATTTAAACATTGAATAGACCAATTTTATATATTTTCTGGTTTCGTTTCGGTGTTAGCGATAGCGTTAAAAATATATCAATTATCATAGTTTATATATTTCACCTGTTGATTATTGGGGTTTGGCTGAAACATTGAACATGATTGATATGATTTCAAATAGTGAGGAGGGGATATTTGTTTAGAAGAATTGTATCATATAAATTATGCTAAAACATATTTTGTTTTTTCATTCTTATAAAAACTGAAATTTTACATCGTCAATTTTAGTAATAGTTCCTTCAAATGTTTACTATTTTTACAATCTATTAATTAGTTTATTTTCATTTCTGTAAATTAAAAAACGGGATTGAAAATGTCTACTTAACGATTAGAACGAGAAGTCTGGATGAAGATTATTTACGTTGGATCTAGAAATAACTTTTTAGTCATCAAAATTATGAAATATTTAAAAAATATAACAGGCTATGCTGGCTCGAAAAAAAAACATCATTTACTATTATTTTTTTCACAGACGTCTGCTTTTCAAGAAATTTTATTTATTTTTTTCATATTTTGTAATTTATCAACTTATTTACACTTTATCGAAATCAGGAGTGTGTCATTGACTAGAAATAAAAACCAATACATATAATGGATTTTTTCTACGTGATGATGACTGATTGAAACTTAGAAACAAACAGTGTTTGATATAGATCAAAAATAAATTATTTTTAACTTAACATTACGCGAAGTTTTAACGGGTTGGATTACAGATTTTTTTGATGAAAAAAATTGAGTTCCGTCTTTATTCTTCGTTTTTCTGAGAAACTTCGCCGAAAAATCGACAGCCCGATACTAAATAAATATATTTCATTACACAGCTACAGTTTTATATTACTTCATTTTACGGGCTATCAGCGTATTAAAATCGGGTAGGGTTTTTTAAAGGACTGCACTAAATAGGCATATTTGTTTCTATAAATGAACATTTTTTATTTAATTTGATTTCCTAGATATTTACTTTTCTATTTCAACATGAAGGTGTTTGCAATGAATTATATGAAGCTGTACGGTTGAAAGCGGGACTTTAACATGTGCTGAGAAATATTTTTTATTTTATTCGTAAAAAATTATACATTTTAATTTATTATATGATTTTAAAAATGATAATTTTTTGCATCAGTTCTTATACAAAACTATCAACAAATGTTAGTTATTTAGACAGCTTTTTTAAATAATATTTTTAAAATTCTTACGGGCTCACAAAAATCTGTTTTTTAAAGTGCACATGTTTAAATGGGAAAAACGTACTCAAAAAATGAAAAAAAAAAATAAAACTGCCTTTTTTGTATTAGTTCTTATGTGAACTACAAGCAAATGTTGGTTATTTAGAGGTAATTTTTTAAACCTATATGAATCCCGCGTTTAGTTGGTCTAAAAACCCTCGGATATTTTTTTTAAATTGCAATTTCTGCTAATTTTACCAAATCCATGACTTTTTTCGTGCTTACCGACATTTTAAACAAAACGTAGAGCTATGTGCCTCGTTATAAAAGGCGAACTTCCGTTCGTTGTCACGTCATGTGTTTCTCAAATAACCAAGTTGGAAAAAATACGTATTTGGGACTTTCTTAACAAATACTACAAATCATCTGATGATTGTTTCTACAAGTTCTTAATAAGAACTGTTTGGAAACCTGGAAAAATATTGGCTTTTATATAAAAACTGGCGTTGAAGTGATGTTATAACTACTTATTAAGACCAATCCAACAAGGATTTCATATAGATTTAAAAAACCTTCTAAATATCCCACATTTGTTTGTAGTTTACATAAAAAATACAAACATTTTTGGAAAAACAAATATTTTTTTTTGAGTCCTCAAGATTTTTTTTTAAATATTTAATAGTCGTATCTAGACCAATTAGAATGCAGTATTTATATAGAAAAGGCTTCCTAAATAATCAATGTGTTTGTAGTATACATATACATAACTAATGTAAAAATTGACAATTTTAAAATCATGAATATTATACATGTGCATTAAGAAATTCAAGTAAAATACATCATCCAACTAAAAACCACTGTTTTTAGAGCTTCTTGTTGCACCAAATATATACCGAATATACATATAGCCTATTTCTAAATTTGCAAACTTCTAAAGAAACTAAACAATAATTAGATCTATGATTTGCCTACCATTTACCCATTTTTTACGAAAAAAAATTGTGATTTATCTAAACAAATCCCGCTGCGCGTCGATTTTCGGTCAAGTTCCTCATAAAAACGAAGAAAAGACGGATATCAATTGTTTTCATTGATTAAATCTATAGTCCAATCTGTCAAAAATATACTTTATGGTGAATAAATTCAAAAAAGGATGTTATTTTTCATCTATATCAAATAATGTTTATTTCCGCGTTTTGATCAGAATCAATAAAAAATGCATTATAGTACATATTCGATAGGTTTTTTTTATCTGTAGTTAACCACACACTTTCGAAATTTTACACCGCACAAAATAATTCTAAGTTGTCAAATTACAAAATATACTACAAACATCGGTGCTTTTATGGTGGTGTTACGATAATAGCACTGACTAAGCAATTAACTATATCTTAGTACATTTACTTTCGGTTCAGGAATACGGGTTCGAAAGTTTGAACGAAAATAGCTATATTTTAATATCTCATAATTGTTCTACTCAAAAATTCAATCAATTAAATATTTTAACTAGCATGCATCTATGGAGCAATTAAGAAACATATGCCACACCTGTAATACTATATTTAAAACCACCAAACCTCTAATAAATAATTCTTCGATTTTCAGTGGAATTATTATCTAATTTGTTCTAAAATAGATATTGTTTTAGTTAATACGGCATATAACAGATATGTAATACCTTAAAAATATCTCACAATTTAATTATTTAGTGAAATAAAAGCTAGTCATTAAATATAAAGGTATAATGGCTAACCATAACAATTTATAACATTTTTAACATAAATAGCAAAATATGCAACAACCTCAATATTTTGACCAATAATGACAAGTCAATAGAAACCTTATTCTAGCTAAGAATCAATATTTTAAAATGTCATAGATGAAAGCTGAAATGATCGAATTATGGTCTACAAATGAATGGAAACCTGCAAAAATAATGGCTTAATATAAAGAGTAACGTTGAGAAGTGATGTTCCAGCTACATACTTAGACCAGTCAAACGCGGGATTAATGTAGATTTTAAAAAAACGCCCTCTAAATAACCAACATTTATTTGCAGTTTACATAAGCACTAAAAAAAAACGCAGTTTTGTAATTTTTTGTATTTTAAACACGTTTTCCCCATTTAAACACATATAATTTAAAAAAAAGATTTTTGAGCTCGCAAGAATTTTAAAAAATATTTAATATCCGCAGATAGACCAATCAAAATGCGGGATTAATATAGAAAAACAACGTTTATAGTTTAAGAACTAAAACAAAAAATGTCACACATGTACTTTGAAAAATAGAATTTTGACCAATCAGAATGCAGAAATCATATAGAAAAGGCTCTATAAAGAGTCAACATGTTTGTAGTTTAGATAAGTAATACAAAAAAATTACAAATTTTAAATTCATGAAAATATGTGCGGACGTATAACAATAAAAATTTGCAAAAAAACGTCATATAGAAAGAGCATTCATAAGATTTCTTATCATGTGTTAAAATTGAAAATTAATCAACATAAAATACCTATATAATAGTTTTTCTACAATACGGATTTTTTATAATAGTAAAAACATCGAACATTTAATTATAGACTTGAGACCTAAATAAGTTAATTTGCGTTTTGACAACTATTTTACTACCACAAATCGTCTGATGTTTGTTTTTAACTTCTTATCGCATAATTCACGAAGCCTTTATCTCTTCAGATTCTCAATAAAAACTAACTGGAAACCTAGAAAAATAATGGCTTTCACATAAAAAGTAGTGCTAAGAAGTGATGTTATATCTAGATATTTAGACCAATCAGAACGCGGGATTCATACACATTTTAAGAAAAGCCCTCTACATAACCAACATTTGCTTACAGTTTACGTAAAAACTAATGGAAAAGAATGCAGTTTTATGTTATGTTAACGAAAATTGAAATTCAAGCTGTCGTGAATCAGAAATATCACACACTGTTTCACCTTTCAGAATAGTACTAAAATCAATTTTATTTTATTTATTTATTTTGTATATTGTAAGTTATTGCTTGAATTGCCATAGGATTAAACACTGAAAACGAATCTGAAAATTTAAGCTAAGATTCTAAAACAGATAATTCTAGTAAATCAACAATGCACGTCAGATTTCATACATCACTCTGCTAACCTTTTCTGGTATTCAAAATTACCCAGAAAGTTTTTTAAATGCAAATGACGAATTTTATAATTTATATTATAACGAAGATCAAGATCAAAGAAAAGTTGTTCTAGCCACACACAATCTAAATTAGTAGATACATTTTTATTATCCCGGCCAGACTTAACCACTTGGTCTGTAATAAAAATTGCACTAAGATAAAAATTCAGAGATCTGATTATTTACCAAATATTAGTACAATTATTGTAATACGTAAGAATAAGTAAAAATAAAAATATTTTACAATTTGTAGACAGGCTTAAATCATTTGTACAAAGAACACTTTCAAAAATTCATAGTGAAGTATTAGAACAAGTAGTAAAGCAACCTTAATCAGGTCAAGTCGGAAAAACATCTATCTTAATTTTAACGGCAAATTCTCCACAAACTTTAAAAACAATACTCATGTTACAACGGCTTAATACACTTGACGATGCGTTTAATTATGTATTAAATTATAATACGATAGAATCGCAAACTCATTTCACAAATATTTTAGCTTTGCAAAATACAATTCTAATTTCAATCATAAATCGTCAATCGTAATCATATTGTACAGACCTGCAATGAGACCTAATAACCTGTAATCTTTACCTACGAATTTTCCACAATCACAAATATTTACTAGTCGACCTATACCCATACAACCAAGATAAATACCAAAACATTATCCCACCACGAACGGCCAAGTTTTTGGCAGACCCAAAAATGTGCTCCAGAAAATAGGTATAGGCCCTCTAGATCAGAACCACCAGTTCCTATGTCGAAACACACGATTCTTTTCAATGACTAGGAATGTTTTAATGAATATCCATATATATATATATATATATATATATATATATATATATATATATATATATATATATATTGATTTTTACTCCTTAACGGATGGAAAAATACAATGTGTTTTCATTCCGGGTGTACGGGGTGGCCAACTAAGAATGGACGCCGGCCATAACTCGCTAACCGTTAATCATATAACTTGGGGGAAAAAAAATTATTAGCTAAATCGACTAAGAGAAATAGCTGAAAAATATTTTGAAGTTCCGCATATGGCCGCTAGGGGGCGCAACTGTTATGGTCAATCAGAAAAAGGGCTGTTTCTTAAAAAATATTCATGTAAAGGTATATTATAAATACTGCCATCGTAAAGAGTAGAAAAATTGTGAATTTTTTTGTTAAGGATATTTTGCTCTATCTCGTAAAATGTAGTGGTGGGGGAAGGTCAAACATGTTTTTATTTAAATGTCAATAACTCCATTATAAGTCAACGGAATTGAACAAACTAGGTCTCGTTTAAAAGAGCCCATCTTAACTAATAATCTGATGTAAAAAAAAATCCGATTTGATTTCGCCGTGGTAACTAGAGGGCGCTGATTGACATCACAACAATTATTACGCATTATTTTGAAAATTTTAAATAGCACGCTATATCTCTTTTAACACAATTTAATAGAGGAGGAAATTCTCAATAAGTCAGTGCAAATTTCAGCTTCCTAACTTTTTTCAAACCGGAAATATAAATAAAACAAATATTAGGGCGCTGGGTACGCAACATCTCCCTAATCTGTATGGACATAGCCTACATCACAATAATTCAGTAATAATACCACAGATAATATTCAACGCAAATCGCTAAAAATTATACTAATGTTCTGAAATAACCACCAGGTGGCGCAGTAGACGTTAATAAGCATAGTTTTACTCGCAATTTTACTTTTCTCTATATTTTTTTGTAGTTTACTCTATTTTCAGTAAGTTAGATATTATAAAGTAATAAATAAGAAAAATCCTAATATATTCGACCGTTGCAAATCTCCGTCTTTCTTAAAATCGACAATTTATGCACAAGAATAACAATAAACTAAAAACATAGATAAATAATAATTCCTTAGCAATTTTCTGCTACATCAAGCAAAAAAAATAGTAGGCTGTGAAAACAAAATTGAAAGTAATACGTCAAAAAATAAACAATAGTTTCTTGTCAGTGCCTTTTAGTTGCTATTTATCGTTCTTGAATTTCCTAATAGTATTGCTATCATTTCGCGTTTTTGTCCGAGATTTTCGTGTTTTTTGTGTTTTTCTAGTTGCTGTTGTTCATGTTATTGTTGTAGTTCGTATTTTTCTTGTTCAAGATTTGTTATTGTTCGTGTTGCGTTGCGTTAAGAACAAAATGATTTATACAAATCAAGAACTATTCGACATGATAGGTGTTTATTTTGAATGTTTGAGAAATGCTACGGTTGCTGCAAGAGTATATGCGCAGGAATATCCGCAGAGACGCCACCCAAGTAAAAAGGTTTTTCTTCGAGTGATCCAACGTTTGCGAACCACTGGAAACGTGCATATTCCCGTATACCGCAGACAACGCAGAGGACGCACCGAAGAGAATGTAATTAATGTGCTAGCGTATATCGAGTTTAATCCTCAACTAAGTACTCGAATTATTGCGCTAGACCTATAACGCGAACCACTGTTCAAAATATACTCAAAGAGCACAGGTAAGCAACGACATTGCAAATATAAACTGGACATATTTTTTAACAAAAGTCACGTGATTCTGATGTCACATAGGTCTTTAAGCCTAGAAAACCAATAATTTCCTGGAACATCAATTAAATATCTTCATCTTGTTTTAGGTTACATCCATATCACTTAGTGCTGCATCAGGAATTGACTGCTGCAGATTTTGATCACAGACTAAACCATTGTCACTGGCTTTTGGGTGTAATGAGGGAAGATCGGCAATTTCTGAGGCGAATAGTGTGGACCGATGAGGCTACCTTCCAGAGCGATGGACGTGTCAATCTTCACAATACACATTATTGGTCCAGAACAAATCCACATTGGATGCGCGAAGTCCAGCACCAAGGCCGTTGGTCTGTAAATTGTTGGACAGGGATTTTAGGCGGACGAATTATCGGACCATTTTTTTTCGATAATCCATTGAATGGTGAGAGATATCTAAGATTTTTAAGGGAGGAATTGCCGATGTTGTTGGAGGACGTACCTCTGAACGTCCGACAACGATTGGTATACCAGCACGATGGTTGTCCAGCGCACTTCGCCGTCAACGTTCGGGAATTTTTAGATGCCCACTATCCTGGCCGATGGATAGGGCGAGGCGGCACCCTTCCATGGCCAGCTAGGTCACCCGACCTAACGTGTTTAGATTTTTATTTATGGGGTCGAGTGAAAGATTTAGTTTTTGCCACCAGACCCACTACACGGGAAAATATGATTCAGCGAATAAGAGACTGTATAAATACTATTTCAGTTGGTGAACTGGAGGCTGCAGTTTTATCCACGCGAGATAGGATGCATAAGTGCATCGAAAACGATGGCCGACAATTTGAACATTTAGGGCGGCATTAATTGAATTATATTTTTATTATCGTTTCTTTCATACGTTCCATTTAAATGGCTTTCATTTCCCATTATAATGAAAATTTAATATTGCACTTATTGACTCCTACTGCGCCACCTGGTGGTTATTTCAGAACATTAGTATAATTTTTAGCGATTTGCGTTGAATATTATCTGTGGTATTATTACTGAATTATTGTGATGTAGGCTATATCCATACAGATTAGGGAGATGTTGCGTACCCAGCGCCCTAATATTTGTTTTATTTATATTTCCGGTTTGAAAAAAGTTAGGAAGCTGAAATTTGCACTGACTTATTGAGAATTTCCTCCTCTATTAAATTGTGTTAAAAGAGATATAGCGTGCTATTTAAAATTTTCAAAATAATGCGTAATAATTGTTGTGATGTCAATCAGCGCCCTCTAGTTACCACGGCGAAATCAAATCGGATTTTTTTTTTACATCAGATTATTAGTTAAGATGGGCTCTTTTAAACGAGACCTAGTTTGTTCAATTCCGTTGACTTATAACGGAGTTATTGACATTTAAATAAAAACATGTTTGACCTTCCCCCACCACTACATTTTACGAGATAGAGCAAAATATCCTTAACAAAAAAATCACAATTTTTCTACTCTTTACGATGGCAGTATTTATAATATACCTTTACATGAATATTTTTTAAGAAACAGCCCTTTTTCTGATTGACCATAACAGTTGCGCCCCCTAGCGGCCATATGCGGAACTTCAAAATATTTTCCAGCGATTTCTCTTAGTCGATTTAGCTAATAATTTTTTTTCCCCCAAGTTATATGATTAACGGTTAGCGAGTTATGGCCGGCGTCCATTCTTAGTTGGCCACCCGGTACATCCGTTCACTACTGTCGTTCTGAAAAGAACAGTTTTGCTGACGTTTCGCCAAAATCACATTTGGCATTTTCGAAGCTTTCTTTCTCGCGTCCGAATAGAGAGTCTCTATTCGGACGCGAGAAAGAAAGCTTCGAAAATGCCAAATGTGATTTTGGCGAAACGTCAGCAAAACTGTTCTTTTCAGAACGACAGTAGTGAACGGATGTACACCCAGAACGAAAACACATTATATATATATAAATATATATATATATATATATATATATATATATATATATGAGATTCTAAACAATGTTACGATCTTGTCCCTGAAAATCAAGATTATCAAGACTTATAATATATAGTTATATAAACCCAAATTTGAACAAAGTTTCGAAGGCATTCAACAAGATAATTTTGAAACATTTTTATACAGCATCCTCGAACCAGCCATTAACCTAAACAAAACTGTCCAACAAATAGATTTGCCCTATTTTTACCTTCCAAAAAAAAATCACACTATTTATTGACTCATGCTCATCCGACTCTATTATTTCACAAAAAATAGCCGATTTATATAAACAATATATATATTTCGAATTTTTTGAAGTAACAGTTTGTAAAAACGATATATAAAGAAAACCAAAATCTAAAAATTCCTCCGTTGACAAACTAGGTATAAAACAAGACTTTAAATTACGAATATTCAATTGGCATTGGCTTTAATAGGTACAAAAGAGCTAAATCTTACAAAATATCAAAATCCCATTTTCTCTTGTCTATAATAACCCATTATTAAGATCCGTACAAAATGTTCATAACAACTCTCTAAGTATACCAGTTAGTTACGAAAAAAGTTTAGCAATTTTGCCTTCTTTTACTATTCAGGACCATATAATACCCGAAAGTTTAGTTGAAGTAAAGAACCGTTTTTTCAATATTCCTTCCTAACATAAATATAAATTTTCATCAAAGAATTAAAGTGGTCCCACAGGATCAGTTCGTAACAAAATACCACAATTTAGCCCTGAAAAACAGTGAAGATTGGATCTCCTAACCTCTCTGGAAAAATCTAAAATCCTTCCTGTTTGTCATGAATTTAAAGATATCATCATTAACTTAATATTAACATAACTTTACTAGCCAAACCAAACATTGCAATCGTGCCACTAATGATAGACGTAAAGTTTTAGACATCCGCAGCCATGCATTTCAAAATTCAATACCAAATTCAAAACTTCTTGACAATAGGATTATTCGTCCCTCGATTTCGCCTTATGGAGCACCAGTATAAATTGTGCCAAAAAACGACGACGCCTCTGATAAAAAGAAATTCCACTTAGTCATGAAATATACTCGTCTCAATGACGTGACGTTGGAAGAGAAATGGCCACTCCCTAGAATTGAGGAGATACTTGACAGTCTCGGCATATGTACCTACTTCACTACCCATGATCTCGCCCAAGGATTTCGTCAAATTGAAATGTAACCCAAGACTATCGAAAAAAACTGCATTTACTGTAAACAATGGTCATTATGAATACCTCAGAATTATATTTGGTCTCAAAAAGCACCCGTTACGTTTTAACGTATGACGGATGAGGTACTAGATAAATATCTTTAAATTTTGTTTCGTCTACATGGACAATATTGCCATATCTTCAAAATCCTTATCCGAACACACTGATCACATTCGCCAAATATTTAAAAAACTCAAAGCAGTTAATTTAAAAGTACAATCACAAATCTGAATTGTTGTGTAAAGAAGAAGATTTCTTAAGAAATGTGAAGGAATTAAACCTAACCCTACCAAAATAAAAGCCATCCAAAGTTATCTCATTACCAAAACACAAAAAGAAATAAAGTAGAATGTTACCGGAGATTTATAAAAAACTTTTCAAAAGTAACTTTTCCTATAACTAAATGCTTAAGAAAAGGTAGCGAACTAAATATTGAAAACCAAAACTATAAAATCGCATTTTTAAAAAGTAAAGAACTTATTATGAATTTCCCTTACTACAATATATTTACAGATGAATTAGAAAATAATAAAGAAATTAATATCTTAGACTTAACAATTAACTATTAAGAATAATAAACACTAATTTAAAATTTTCCATAAGCCATCTTATACAGACATTATAATACACAATACTTCCAGTCATCCTTTTGCGCATATATCAGCATATAATGGTTTTGTTCAACATACCTCTTAGCAATGAAAGTTATACTAAAGAGTTAAGTATAATAAAACAAAGAGCGGTAAATAACGGTTATCATTAAAATATCATTGTCAAAATAGTAAAAAAGAAACAATATAAAAAAAGCATTATGGTTAGTTTATCCTATTAATAAAATTCAAAGAAAATACTCAATTTCGAACTTTCAGGAAAAATAACTTCAAATGTTGTTGAAGTAATAACAGCGTTGGTAGATATATCAAAAACGAGAAGACCAAAACAAAAAAAAAACAGAATGAATACGGTATTTACAAGTTAAATGGTGAAACCTGTTCAGAATTTTATATTGGACAAGCAGAAGGTTTGAAATAAGAATTAGTGAGCATACATTTAGTTACAACGATCAATTGGACATAAATAGTTCCACATTGTTAAACCTTTATTAGGCTAACGAAAAATCGAGATCATTTTACGTGTATAATATCTGCAAAACGGGTTCAGGTATTTAATACCTACAGTTTGTGTTACACTTTTATTTAAGATCTAACACCTGATGAAGTTACAGTGTTGGCGAAACAATTATCATGTCCATGTGTTTGTATAATAAATTAAGTGGAAATTTTAAACAAGTGTTCTCGTTTACTTCGTTATCCTTATTTTCATAATTATTGAAATAAAAGGTATTTGTCCAGGAATAGAGGTTTTAAATACCTTTTGTTTACTTCAGATTACTTGTAATATATCGCTAATCTAAACATATTCCTTCTCGTAAAAACGTACCGTGGAGATTAAAAAATGTTTGGTCAATAGGTATAAGAACATCTTAAATGAAAAAAGTCCAATTTGTCAATATTCAACGTTCCAATAATATACAGGGTGTTCTATTTAAAAAAATCCCTTAAGATAAAATTATAAAATCTGAATTGTAGTTAATTTTTAGGATACTCTGTATAGAAGTCGGCGATCCTATGTTGCTAAAATTAAAGTATAACATGTTCACTAAGTAATATTAAAACTTTCCATTGATTTGACCTCTGAGGACGAAAATATTGAAGTTTTGATTCACATAGATTTCGTAAAAAAAATACAAAATAATTAATATTTAAGAAACGGTAAGAGAAATGAAAAAATATCCTATCCTATACAAAAAAAAACGACTGTTTCGCAGAATCTAAAACTAAAATAAACTAGAGTGTCCCATTTAAAATTCTTAAGTTGATGCCAATTACCAGTAGATCTGGCAACACTGCAAACGCGAAATTTTTTTTAAAAAGCTAGAGCGCAGCCTCCTATTGCCTTTGGCAAAATTTCAAATTTATTTTTCTTTTCGTTCTCCAGATACTTCTAACGCACCATCGAGTATGGAATACCTGTATATTGAGGGTTTGACATATCGTTTTAATTTAGTGGGCTTGGCAGAGTCTTTTATCAAATAACTTAATTTGAAGTTACATATCTAAGTTGACATAGACTCGGTATTAGAACCCTTTATTTCTTCTCAGATAACCTTTCTTTATAAAATGTTTCAATAACTATAAAAATAGGGGTACTTTGGGGGTAATTTTGGATTTTTATAATTTTTGCATACCCTGTATAACCAATTCATAATTCAACATTATTTTTCGAAGTTTTAAGGCAAGCAAAACTTATAAAGAATTTATTTTTCGCTTAAAATACAAAATAACGTATACTGAAAAATTGATGACCACCAAACTCAATTTTTTAAAGGGGTATCTAGTGGAATTTTTAGTCTCCTTCTTCTGTTCTTTTCCGAATCGGTGCAATACCAGTCCTCTATTGGAAGATGAGTTCAACAAACCCTTCTTTGGAAAGATAGGTGCCGTTCCCATGAATAGATCGAAAAGCTGGTTCATCTCAGCGTGGCCCACATTAGGGACGTGAGATTACGACTGAGACATCATTTACTTCTTCAAAAAGTTTTAGCACAAATTTCATTTCACAAAAAAAACTTCTAATTTATTTTACATAATTTGCAATATCGGTGTTTTATAAGGACTCATCTGCATTCTGAAGCAAACTTATAGCGGTAAATAAGTCCAAAAAGGGGGAAATTAATGGAATTAAAAATCCTAGTTGAACATAGATGCTTTATTTAGTATGGAACATTTAAATTTAACAAAGTCTAATATTCATCTAACGTCTAATTATGTAGGACTACTGGTTACATATAGAATACCTCCTGAGGCCTATTCTATTAGAAGATATACAAAACATTTTTTTCAGTAATGAGTGCGAGTATTTAAGTCCAATTAGGTTTACACCCAGTCGAACTTTTGCCAGAAAATGTTTGAAACCTTGCCAATTACCATTAGATTGATTTAAACACTGGTTCAAACCCAAAAAACCCGGATTCAAACTAAAACCTATTCAGATCCTAAAAAGCCACACACCAATAAGTATTAAAGTTTCTGCTAATAATTGAGAAGTGTCATTTTTCACGTATTAACAAAATCCGTTTTTTGTTTTTAAATAATCATTTTCACTGAAATTCACTAAATGAAAAATTGTATCTTTTTGGAACAATAAACTACAATAAACTAAGACCTTTAAAAAAAAGTAATTTCCATCATTTCCCAAATAATATTAATATAAAATTCTGACAAAACATCGAAAAATTTCATAAGAGCTAAATATGCAATTATAAGTTTAGTAAAAGAATTATGTTTAAAAACTATTTCTTATATTTTTGGTGATAGATTTCGAATTTGATACATTCTATTGATACAATTTGACAAACATCAAACATCATACCTAAATTCAATGTCTTCGTGAAACTAACGCCTCAAACTTGCCATTGCAGACTTTGAGGATCCGTTTATCTGACAAACGGTTACACTTAAAAAAAAAACAGCTTGTTCTTTCCTAGCTTAACTTTTTTAAATCTGTCATTCCGGTATCCGGTCATAGAGTTCTAAAATGTCCAAAATTACGAATACAATATATAAATTGAATGCGGGTCGATTAGGTTTATTAATTTTTTGTAAAACTGTAAACTGAGACTTGAATCATCACTATTCCGTTCTTGATCAAGGTAAACTTTATAGCAGCAATTGATAGAATTTTCTGCTGTATTTGAACAAACTCTGCTGTCGCTGTAGGTGAATTGACAAGTTGGACACAATATTTCCCAATAATAAGGATTTTGATACAGGCAAAGAAATGGAAAAATACACTACATTCGATCTATTATTTGGGTATGAACTATACGTTTATCACGTAACTAGTATATGCTGTCATGGTATGCCATTCAACTTAGCCTTAATGTAGATATTAATTACTTAATACAACAGTTAGGATTTTGACAAGTTTTCTCGATATTTCTATTATTCTAAGTGAACTAAGTATTTGTGTATAGGAGAAATACAGACATAAATAGATATAGACGTATACTGATATAAGATGTGTTATCTAATTTATACTTACCTAAAAATATATATTAGTATACGAAGAACGTTTCAAGTCTTTAACAATAAAAACGCCAGCCGGAAATGCACTAAATTATTTATACCATCAACCGCTACTAAAATGTTTCAAAAGTAAAAAAAGTTTTTTTTATCAAAAAACAAGGGTTTGTTATCCTCTAGGATTTCACTATGAAGTCCATAAATTAACCTCATACACGGCGATTCCGATTTTCGACAGTTTTTTAAAAATTTAGTGCATAAACAACCGATCAACAAATCAGTTTCTTATTTAAATCCTACTCTAAAACTAACTGAAGAAAGCTGAAAAAAAGGAAAAAGCAGAAAACTGAGACATTTTTAGAGCAAAATATCAGTGGCCATTTTACATACTGATTTCTTTAAATGATTTAGAGTTTGTTATATTTCTTAGAAAAGAACTGAGGATATGAAACAAATTTTCTTGAACTAGTGATCGTATAGATTATTTTTTAACACGTCATAATAGCCACTACCTATACTCAACTTTAACCTAAATAACTTTTAACTGCAAAAAACGGATGCCTTTATATGTTAACTAGTGTCACCCTTTTATATTCTTGGTATTTTTAATCAAGGGCAAATAAGATATTGCTCTATAAAGCACCATAAACAAACTGACGAAAAAATATACAAACATCTACTTTTGGATAAGATTAATATATTAATTAGTTACGTTTTTAGATTTTAAGAACGTATTATTAATTTAATTAATTAGTTCAACTTTCCTCAGCAAAATAATTTACAAAAGTATTTCTAGTAACTAAACTAAAACATAAAAAAAAATTGTTTAGGTAACAATATTATAGAGATAATTCAACATTAACTTACAAATTACGAATGTGAATATATATTTCTAGTGAATGTCAATGATAATAGAACATCAAACATCTATTATTATATAAGTAATTACCTGTTCCTGTTCCCTTATATGCTCTCTATATAACAAATTGGATCAGCATATTAACGTGGATTTTAAGCTTGTGGCTCTGTGATGTAAACATTTGACATACATCCTAGAAATGAAGACTAGTATTAAAAAAAACTATGTTTTGAGGCATAAAAATTAAACACCCGGTTGCAATAAAATTACATAAAACATACATATAAAAACTTTATCACTAATTTTCCGTCGCTTGTCTTTGATATAATTATTACAGTGTAGTTTCCGAAAATCTACCCATCAGCACGAATCTTTAAAATTTACAACCACAGTGACTCATCTTCTCGCCTGATATTCTCAACTGCCAATCGCTTGCGTCATTCCGTTTCCATGCTCATCGATATCGAATCGACTTCGCAGACAACAATAATAATTGTGTCAGAAAATGCGTGAAATGCAATAAAAAATAAATAAAACTCAGTGATTCATCTTATTCTTCTCATAGTTCAACACAAGATTCTTCAGGTAGGTGTTTTCTTATATATATTATTACATATACCAAATATGATTTTAAAGACGCATACTTTTTAGTAGGGATAAAGAAAAAATACAAAAAATATCTTTATAGATTTAAATTCAATGATATCAATTTAAGTGTTTACCGTTCGGTGTTAAAATAGCCCCGTATATATTGACCAAACTTCTTAAACCAGTAGCAAGGAAACTTCGACTTATGGGTATAATAAAAGTTTTTTATCTGGAAGACATTCTAATAATAGGCAGAACCAAATCAGAGTACATAATAAACACCAAAACCGCCTTAAAACTGTTTGGAAAATTAGGGTTTATAATTAACTTTTTTTGGCCTTGAGAATTATTACGAGTGTTTCGAAAACATTCTTTATTATATAACATCGAGCGATTTTATATATGTATATTAAAATCAGGAAATAAATAATTGAAATAAACAAATGCAACTAAGTGGATTGGACTTAGGTTCGGTATTTGTTTTTCTTTTCAGACTCGTCTGAAGATAAACTATATAAACAAAACACTGTTACCCTCAATCAAACTCCTTTAGACCAAATACCAACTATCCTACAGTTGCACAAACTCCCTTGAAGCCAGAAATAATCATAGTAGAGGGCGAATCAAGCCAACAGCAACCAAAACAGGACTTCAACATCCTAGGTTAGGTTAGGTTAGGTTATAATATTCCCGCCAACTGTAAAGCGTTAGTTCCCCCTAAGGTAAATATCGAAATCCAACCTTGCCTAAACAAGTCGGCGATTGAACAAGATAAACTTACGACGGCAGGATTATCGGCAGTGGGCACTGTCAGAAAAAATAATTCACCTTCCAGAGCAGTTACAGGATTTGAAAACATTAGCAGAAGCATGCCAGTTATTTACTAATGTTAATTCTGCCATTTCTCTTCATAGAAAATTTCGAATAATGCCACACTTAAATATAGACTGCAAAAAAGTTTCAAACACATTAGAAATAGATGAATTTCTATTTAGCGAAAAATTTGCAGAAGTAGTAAAGGACGAACAAATAATTAAGAAAACACCACAAACGGTAGGCGACTAGGCAGGTACCCTTCCAAGATTTTACAGGCTTGGAAAAATATTGCAAAGAACCGAGAGGTTTTAGGATGGGTTAAAGGAAGATCAATTCATTTTTATTCAAATTCCAATTTGTTTAAAAAAAAAATTCCTGGATTCATTATTACCGGAACTAGACTGGCGGTACAAACATATTGGATTAGGTCCGGATATAAAACCAACCAAATTTTCTTCTGAAGTATTCTCGGATACCTCAACGACGGATTGGGGAGCTTTTTGTGGGGAAACTAAGTGCCGTGGTTTTTGTGGCCAAAGTTGCATATAAATTATTAAGAGATCAGAGCTGCATACTATTAAAGTATTTTGCAAAACATAAAAGTAATAATCGCATATTATTGAGAATAAACAATCAAACAGCCATTTCCTGTATAAATCGAGGAGAATGTTAAATATCCATTTCTAAATAAGGCCACAAAGGAATGGTGGCAAAGGTGCGAAGAGAGAGGGAGAGTCATCCACTCTACAAGGAGATTCTCCTGGTGGTAGAGAAGTTGTTCGGTGGTCTCTTTTAAGAAAAAGTGTACCAGACACTGCAATCAATATAATAATAAATATAATAATATCTTCCCTAGCAGAAGGAACCCTGAAACGTATTCGGCTTGCCCTAAAAAATTATGGGACTTTTGTATATGTCAGCAAGTAAATCCTTATGAATACAATTTGCAAACATACCTCATTTTTTAATGGAAATTCCTTCTCAGTAATAAATTCCTACAGATCAACTTTGAATTTGATATTTACTTCCATAGACCCTAGTGACGTAAAAATAATAAATAGATTTTTTAAAGGTATTTCCAATATTTGTCCACCAACCTTATAGAGAATTTATCATATAAGCTTGTTACTCTTATGGCGTTAACATCTGCCAGCAGCCTCTTTATCTCATAAAAATTGAGAATATTAGAATATAAGAAGATAAAATTGAAATTAAAGTTCTTGACAGATTAAAAATATCTGGATCCAGTAGAATACAAGCTATACTAATTTCCTTACTTTAAAGTAAGATCAGAGTTACGTGTGAATTTATAGAGAATTATATTATTATCGGATCAAGAAAACATTATCTTTAGGAGGCATAGACACATCCATATTCTCATCTCATATAGCGTGCGCCATGCATTAACTTCTGCAGCTTATAGAGCATATGTAAATGTAGAACAAATAAAGAATACAGCAGGTTGGACACCCACCTCTAATACATTTTTTAAATTCTACAATAGACCCGTAAAAGATCCAAACGACATATTTGCTAGTACTATTCTAAGTTGCAAGAGACGTAAAACTATAACGCTTTTTACTCTGAACATCTTCACAGTAATAATTATATCAAGGAGAAGCGACGGAAAATTTAAAGATTAATCGACTTACCTGAAAGGATGATTAATCGTAATTTTCCTAGCTTGTCCGTAGATATAATTATAGCCCAATCCACCCTGATATAAGTACCCTATTTGACAAGCGATTTTCCATCGAGAGAATATCAGGCGAAAAGATGAAACATTGTGATAATTGTGCAAATTTTAAGGATTCGTGCTGATGGGTAGATTTTCGGAAACTACACTGTAATAATTATATCTACGGACAAGTTAAAAAATTACGATTAATCATCCCTCCAGGCAAGTCGATTAATCTTTAAAGTTTAGATTTTTAGATTCTGCTTGATGTTATTTATTATCCAGTATTACAAAACGGCATGAAGCCAGCAACTATTAATTAATAGTATTTATAAGAATATTAAGAAATATGACCCAATAGAACGTTTTAAAGTTATGGTTAAATGTTGGCACGGAAGAGAAACAGACATCCAAATCAATCAATTTCAAAATTTTATAAGATTTGAAGCAGCGATATAAAGGCGAGTTTAAGTGATAGTATTGCTTGGTTGGGTGTGGAAAAATATTTACTTCTATTATGGTATAATGAGATATTTATATTTATTAAATTACTTAATACTTCTTTAACAAGTAACACTACTTTTTGTTAGTTAATCAGTACAAGATTATGCTAACACGTTTAATATAAAACTAATTCTAAAGGGTCGCCGCTCGGCCTTATGTGCAATGGAATCCTTCCGGACTACTCTGCGCTCGTCTCGGAGGTACCTGAAGATGTAGGATGATGTATATGTTTACTTCTAGCTGAGCGAACATAAACGTATACGTTTGATGACTCATTCGGGTAGTTTTCGCATGCACTCTGCCTGCCTCTTAATTCTGATCGTACCGATCAGCTCCTTGACCATGATATTCATCACTTTCATCTTGTTTTTCGAATTTTTCTTGGACCTCCACGTCCACTAAAGACTTCTTCAACCAAAACTTGAGCGATTGTTGAAGCCTCCTAATTCGCGAAAGCAAATGTTTCAAGCTACTTCCTAAAGTAATCGACAACAACTAGGATACATTTGTTACATCGATCGGACTTTTGAAATGGCTCAGCAACGCCTATTGCTATCCTTTCGATTTGTAAACCGACGTTATATTGTTTTATTGATCTCAGAGATCTTCTTCTGGGTCCTTTACTTGCTGAACTATTCCTGGATGTCTTCATGATAGTGGACCCAGTAGAATCGTTCTCGAACTTTATCCAGAATTTTGTATACTCCAAGGTGCTTCAGCTTTTACTTCATGCAGTTCTCGTAATATGTCCTGAATTCTTTTTCTTGGAACTACTAATTGCATTTTAGTGGGCTTCACATCAGCACTTTCCCAGACTCTTTTGAACAAGCTATCCTCAACGACCAATGTGTCCCATTGATCTCACAGCCTCTTGAATGCAAGGTTTTTGTCAGACATTTCTCTCCATTCTTGTCTAACTTCAGTACTTTCATTCCCGCGCAAAATTGGTGCAATATCAGGTCTGCTCGCCACTCCGCTGTTGACCACGCATGGTCTGACAAATGACCCCATGATTTTTCCATAGCTTGTAAAATATCCTTGGTTAGCTTGATCTTGCTTTGCGAATCAGATTTTGGAATGTCCCAATTAACTATTTGTTTGACTGGTTCGAAAGTCGCAATCACATCTTTATTAATTTTACTGAAACTGGAAGGACAAAAATTTTCCTGTCTGTTGGTACTAGAGTTTTTCCAATCAAATACTTCCCTGACTCGCTGTAATCTAATTACCGTACCAGTCCACCACCCGGGGTGTGTCTCCAATTTCCCCTGAACAATTATTTCTATGCTGCCCGGTATTCGTACAGTTTCAGAAGCTATGAGGTTTGTTGTTAGAAATTGTAGGAAATTGTTACAATGATTGATAAGTTCAGGGTCAAACGATAAGCCATGTTTTTTAATCAAGTCAATTCCGAGAATGAATTCACCTTCTATATCGGCTACTAGTATTTTATGGTGAATTAAAGCGGGGCAAGGTAAGAGCTTGACACTAATTTTTCCATACCAGGCGCTGACTCTCCTGTTACGAAGCACAATAATAATTTTTTGCAGGTGGTTTTACTTCTTTATGTTAGACGTGATTTCTTCTGACCAAGGAAACCGCTGCTTTGGCGTCTACTGTAATCCTTACTGTTTTCTCATTCACTACTCTCTTTACCATTAGGCTTTCATAAGGTTTCTCTAAACTTTTAATGGAGGCAATCCACACGGCTTTGACCTGTTTAGCCAACATTTGCCTCTTAATAATGGCTTATAGTCGTTTCCCTGTCTGAGGTCGGGCCTATTTTGATAATCTAAAAATTGGTTCTCTAGAAGGAGATCTGGATAGTCTTACTCGGAAATTTCTTTGTATATGTCCACTTTTATGACAACGGAAACATTATATTTGCATATTTTGCTGTTTATGGGACTTAATGTATTGACTTTGTCGTATCTCATTATGAATCTCAGCTAAAACTGCCTCAAACCTTTCCTTATACAATCCTGCACGTTATCGGCTGGATCTTCTACTGTAACTGATCTAAGTGATGGTTTTAGAATTTTCAACACAGCTTCCAACTGTAAAGCACAGAGGTGCGTCGCTACTCTTGTTAAATTTGGTCATTTTTAATTTCTCTTAAATTCTGGAGTTTCGTAGTCCGTCCACAAATGCAGATACTGCCACCAATCCTTGCATGTGCTCACCTAATATTGGAAACGTCAATCTTATTAATATTTTTATGTCGGACTCGGTGGGTTTCTATGTCTTAGTTTTAAGCTGGGTTCTGTGTATTTCTTGAGTTATACAGTTTTTCGTTTTGTCTTTTGACCTCTTGGTCATTTAAAATCTTCTCGAGTCGATCCTGCACTCTTTGTCTGTTAGCATCTTCTTCCTGTTCTTCTTTTTATCTTTTGGCCTCCAAGTCTTGTAAATAGTTTAGTATTCCTTGTTGTTTTTGTTGTCTTTTGGTCTTTTTAACTTTTCTTTGTTGTTTAATCTTAGCTTCTTAATCGGCTGACCTCTTCATAAGGATATCATGTTCTACTTGTAGCTTATTTAGCATTCAATCTTCTTTACTCGTTCGCTCATTTTAGCCGTTCGATGTCTTTAAAAATACACTGGTAAAGTCAAATTCGATGGATCTGATTTAGTTTTAGAATAGAAGGTTCGTGAAAATGTCTGTTCTGATGTCCTCTTGAGGTCCAACACACAATGGACCAGTGAAAACCTACGGATCTTGTTTAGTTTCGAAATACAATGTTCTAGAATTTTCTTGAAATTGCTCTAATAAGGTCTTCTTGAGATCCAAAGCACGATGACAACGTCAAAACTTACGTATCTAGCTTAGTTTCGAAATAGAATGTTCTTGAAATGGCACAGTACCTGAAAAGTAGGATTACTTGTGTGTTTACTTCTAGCTGAACATGAACGTATACGTTTGATGAAGCATTTGGGTAGTTTTCGCACTACCATCACAATATTATTTAGATATTTTCTAAATTTTTCTTTCACTCGATCGATTTTACTAATATATACATAGTACTAAACGTTCCAGATTACCGATCCGAGACATAGCGAGCTACTAACGTAGAACATATACAGCCTACGAATGGGTTCTAACCATTTAAAACTTTTACAAGTTCTAATAATAAACCCAAGAGATTTTTTAGCTTTTAGGACGACTTTGTGAATAAGACAATCAAATAACATTTTGATATCAAAATATATACCTATATATTTTACAATAGAAACCTTTGTTAGTGGTATAATATTGATTGTATAATTGAAATGTATTTTATTTGTGTTTCTAGAGAATATTATTGTGTTACATTTTTTAGATTGAGATATAGACAATTTCGCTGAGAATAGGAAAAAATATTGTTTAGGTCATGTTGTAAGAGCGAGGTATCGGATGAATTAGCGAGCCTATGGAACATTTTTAGATCGTTAGAGGACATTAAAAAATGCAAAAACTTAAAACAATTAGAAATTTCATTAATATACATATCAAATTAGAGATCCCAGGTGAGACCTGAGGCACTTCTGAAATAATCTCTGTAGAAGCTGACATAAACGTATCAATTTTAACGGCTTGGGTCCTATTACAAATGGTACTACTAGTACTACCATCTAAGTAGACTTCTGTGAACGCCTAGCCCAGCAAGTTTGCTTACCCGAATATTGTAATCAATTTTATCAAACGCCTTACTGAAGTCGATACAGAAAGAGTCAACTTTAAAATTCTTGTTCATGTTATCCAAGTACAAGTGAGTACATGATCAAGTTTTTGTCTAGACAGAACGGTTTTTCATGAAACTATATTGTTCAGTGTTAATTATATTTTTACGCTTTATATATAATTTAATTGATTCAAAGTTTTGCTATAATACCTAACTTAGATACACATATATATTTCTACAAGGAATTTGTTGCCGGATTTTAATATAGGGACCATTAAGGCAGATTATGGCAAATATGTGAGAAACAGCCTTCATTTAGAGAGTTATTTATGTAATGGATGAGACATTTTATAAACAATTTTTTTAGAAGCACACTCGCTACATAGTCAACATCAGAGGCATTGTCTGGAAGCCCTTTTATTTTATTGATAATGGTGAAAATAGGCATGCAATTAAAGAGAATGGTCTGGTGCTACTTATTAGTACCTACATAATTTTGATTTGCATTACTGGAAGGATGAAAAACAGAACTACATAGTCAACATCAGAGGCATTGTCTGGAAGTCCTTTTATTTTATTGATAATGGTGAAAATAGGCATGCAATAAAAGACATTGGTCTGGTGGTACTTATTAGTACCTACATAATTTTGATTTGCATTACTTGAAGGATGAAAAACAGAACTAAAATAGGAGGAAAATGTGTCACATATTTTCTTACCATCTGTAACCATTTCAATAATATTAGAATTTTACAGACCGGCAATAGAACCAACTTTCTTTTTTTAGATCTAACAAATTTCCATATGTCTCGAATCGCCCAATCAACACGATCAATATAATTTTTGTAATAAATGTCAATTAGGAATATTTAGAACGCCCTTTAAGGAATTTAAAGGTAAGACCTTCGCTATTTGATGATGCCTACACTAAAAAACCAACGAGGATATTTTAGCTTGCATCTAGAATATGTAGATATATTTTAACATAGTATTTTTAATTATAGAGCAGAGCACTGTCTACCGTACTCAAATGGCATAAGGTTTCATCCCCAATTTACTAAATTCAAATCAGTCAGAAAAATTGAAATTCAAATTAAAATTAGTATTAAGTTTGTAAGAAAAAGGTATCTCACGCAAGTTGAATGCGAATTCCAGTGGGTTAACAACGCAGATTTGGATATTGGAAATTTGAAAATATTCAAAACAAGATCAGCAGTGTTGCTAGTTGAATTAGAAAATAATTAAACTGCCCACAAAGGCATCGTATTTTGATATCCATCAATATATTCAAAAACTAATCAGTTAAGTTTAAATATTTACACTTTTTATTAATGAGATCTTGTGACCACTTAATGTTAGGAAGATTCAAATATCCGCATATAATAAATGACTCATTTTGGATAATTATTCACAATTTCATCCATTTTTCAACAAAAGGCAGTTAAACAGGCACTATCACAAGGGGAGACGTACACATGAATCACAAATCTGTGGCATCTAAATACCAATCAGCTCTTAGAAAACTACATAGTTTAGAGTCAACAGCTGAAACTTCACCGTCATGAGTCACGTCGATAAATATTAGAAAGACACTTGAAGAAGAGATCTCGGGATTTAGCCAAGTTTCAGTTAAACATAAAATATCATAATCACAGTTTAATAAATTATCTGTTTCGATAGAGAAATGAAAGTATATATTGAAAAAAAAATATATTTAGCTATTATTGCACAGAACTTACATCCGTTAAACATCGTCCTCAGAAAACACTTTAATAATAAAAAACACTACTTTCTCGAATCCATACATATGTAATTTTTTGTTTCCCAACGTCTTTAGCCTATTTTAACAGAGTTTTTGTTATATTGGTCAGGTGTTAATTGATAAACAGCTGATTCGATATATTTTGGATCTTCATTCCAGGAGCTAAGGTCTGAGGTGCCAGCTTGACGTTTCTTAATTTTGACAACCTTATTGCACTTATACACTACTGTCAACTCCTTATTTACATTATTTATTACATTTTGAATATCTTCTAATACAAGGTATAGCAGGGTATTATCAGCAAAGAGTGGTATCTTGCTATGCACTCTTTCAGACGTCTAAGTCATTACATTTACAAATTCCTTGTGGTAGACCATACAAGTTTTTTTTTTGCTCTTGAAGTGCTGTTCAAATATTTTGTCTCCTAATACCCATGATTTAAATAGTCTTTGAACCATTCAAACACATTTTTTTAATACCATACTTTTTAACTTTTCTAAAAGCATTGTTCGGTCTATAGTTTCAAAGGCTCTACAGAAACCCAAAAGAACAATTTTTTTGACTTAAAGCACTTTTTCAGTTCATTAGTACTGTCTGAAGTGCACTTTTATAAGACTTATTTTTTCTAAACCCTGATTGATATATAGTCAGTAGGTTATTTTTTTCAAAGTAGTTAGAATATAAACTGTTTATTACTTCCAATAATTTTTCATATGTTGGAACCATATTTATTGGCCGAAATTCTTCACACAGATTTGCTTTTGTTTCTCCAAGCTAGTATTAATCAACTGCAAAAATCTGTTTCCAACAACTTCAAAGGCCGTTTGCAATATTTCTGCTGTTATTCCAACTACACTGCTTTTTTCTTTTTTTATTTTTACTCATTGTCGTATTAATGTTATTCATTTTTGCCAATACTACGTCAATGTCCGTAAGTCTAACCTTTGTAGTTATTGTTTTAATGTTATCTATAAAATAATTATTAAATTTTCTTCTACTTCAGTTTGATTGTTTTCTGCCTTGTGTGTGAACTCAATTCTGAGTTGTTTATTCAGTTTTTACCTCTTCCACATTTCTGTTGGGTCACCTATGTTCATGTCAATTTTTTGATTGTAATAATGTTTATTTTGTTCTCTTAACAGATTAGCCACTATATTTTTCTTTAGTCTGTAGTGACCAAAATATTCTTTTTTGTGATACCAGCTCTTTGGTATAGTCGATCTCTTTCTTGTATGTTTAAATCAATTTCTTTTTGATTAATTACTTTTTGTGTAATTGGAGCATGTTTGTTTAATGTGTTTGTTACTACCCGAACCAGTTACCAATCCATGCAGGTCTCAATAAGTCAACCTGAAAATCTCTTCATTGAATTGCATATAGTCTCTATACACCTTTACAAAATCACTTTGTTCCATGTACTTTATCATACTGATTGTTATAATTAAGTAATTTTTAGCGTTAAGTGCACACATGATATCAAGTTTTTATCATTTGTAATTACTAAATTTACTTTTGTTGCACTTTGATCTGTAACCCTGGTAAAATTAGTAACATTTTGAAGAAGCCCATATTCACTTTTTTTTAGATTGTTGGAGTAGAAAGTGGATTTTGACATATCCCCTACAAAAATAACCCTTTTAGATGTATTCTTCAAAAATGCCTTCAATGTAAGTAATAAATTCAGCGTCACTCGCAGCAGGTGATTGATATATGCTGAATATTAAAATATGTTTACTTTGTATTATGATTTCGACTCCTGTTATCCATATAAGTTTTTTGATACTGATATTTTAAATGTATTTTCGAGTTTAATTCTTTCTTTACATATATTACTTTCGCTTTAATGTACCTATTATATGATGCCTTACTAATTAAACGGTAACCATTTAAATTAATTTCGTGATCATTAATGCACTCTGTGACTGAAACTGTTTCCAATAGTTTATTAGAAAACTCAGTTCTATAATATGGCAAGTAAGATTTGTATTCTTATGTTTTTTTAATTGCTATTTTTGACTAGGAACTCACTTCGATAATGTTTTGGTTGAATTCTCTGTATATTCGTCTATAAGCCTCTTGGTACTGGTAGAACTTCTGATGTATATTTACAGTTTGACCATATAAATTCACTAGATTGATATTCATCAGCCTTGTGATTGCCAGCACCCTCTAAACAAACAACTTTTACAGAGTTACAGTCTTTTGAAATATGGCCAAACTTATGACATAACATTGTTCAATATTTATATGATTACTTTTCCTTCTTTGCCTTTAAACCGTTTAATTATTGGGATGCTTCTTTTTGCTTCCTCTGTAGTAATATTACTTTGTAATATATTTTATATTTTTTGGATATTTCTTTTCTGGAATTTTAACTTCATACTCTGTAGTTGTTTTTTATGCTTTCTGAGATAGATATTAAATCTTCTTTTCTTTCACAGCTTATTGCAACACCTCCATATTTAATGTACTTCATACATGAAACTCCTTTAATCTTTCCTGGGTCTATTTTATTTTCTATATATAACCTTGTTTCTGAACTATATTAAGTCTCTTTTGGTTTTACCATCACTATTGCATTGCAAGTTTTCTTTGATTTCCAACCACCTCGCTGTACTTCACTTGTCAATTGATTTTCATCTATGAATGTAGTATTTTGATTCTTTAAGTTCTCAATTTCTTTCTTTAAAAGTAAAATTTGATTTTCCATGCTCACAATTAAAGTTTCTTTGGTTGCAACTAGTTTGTCTTTAGTGTCAATTACTTAATTTTTAGAATGTATCTTTCAAACATTTTTACTGGTTCTTGTTCTCGACCTCTGCAACAATAAAATTTCATCACACGTGAATTTAGTTCTAAAACCCTTATTTCTGAAGATGTTAATTGCCCATATGGCTTACAGATTCGATTTTTACAGATATCACCTTTATATACAGGCCCTCTGTTTGTTTATACACATCGCATTTCATTGGGAGGTAAATAAAAATAAATGTATTTTCTTGGTCACTTATTTTGGAGATTTTGTACTTTTGTAAAACACAAGTTTCTTGCAACTTCATTATATTTGAATATCCTGCTTCGATTTATTTATATATATATATATATATATATATATATATATATATATATATATATATATATATATATACTCCACTTTTGTTGTATCTGTAGGTGTTTTTGTATTTCTTAAAATAAAGTGGCAAAAAGTGTTGAAATATAAAAAAAACACCCTATACAATGGTACTTCTATATTATTTGAATATCAAATCAAGGATCTGAGAAATGGCAGCGAAGAGGCAGTACCTAATTTTCATGCTTTGCTCCTATAAGCGCGCAGAGTTCCGATTTCTAAAACATATTGTAGCGCACCCCACTGGACTTTTCATATTGAACTTCGTGGAATGATTTCCTGCTTTCATATATTTTTATCCATTGAGAAAATAAAATAAAGTTAAACTGAACATTTTAAATATTATTCAAATCTTAATTTATATGTCAGAGGCTACAAATTTTGTACACAGCATAAGTAAAAATTATATATATAGCGGAAATGTATATTAATTTCACTTAAATTACGGAAAAACCTACTAGTAAAAAATATCAATTCAATGGTCAGTAGGTTTGGATTAATATACCGTTTTCAATAAAAAAATGACAAATTGTACTTTTATGCACGTGGGCTAGAAGTAAACAAGCATGTAATCCTATATCGACGGCATTCTGGAAGATTATAGCGAATTACGAATGAGAGAATTAGAGTTAGTCTTATAATAGATGTGTTAGTGAATGGCAGTTATATTGCAATAAGTATTTAATAAAGTTAGTGTTGTTTGTAAAAGTAGTGCTTATCATTAAGAAAAGCCGTAACAATTTAAAAAAGTTGTTTAACCTTGTAACTCGGTCATCTTCCTGAGAATCTTTTTATGCAGAATTACCTTAAAATGGCGCTACTTGGGTGATTTTTTATGTATATTATGACCCTTGTTAATGTTTTTCCACCTATCAGGTAAATATCATATATTCGGACTCCTAACAGGTAACAGCAATTTCCATCATAGCGATTTTGTTTGTCTGCATAAAAAGACATATTTCACATTTATTTTGTCTGTGTATCTCATAACCCCTGCTTTAATGTCGACGTCGCTTCGCCTGTTATTGTTTATGCAGTGCGACTCTTTATTGACCCACCACCGCTTATTTTAAATTTTGCACACGTCAATAGAACACCATATGCTTTTTTTGTATATATATGTGAAAGGAGGGTCCAGTAGCACACATTTTGAAAGGTCTTTTGATTCAAACTTAGACCTTAATTCATTCCCAAAACCTGGAGACATAGAGAATACAATTTGAATTTTATTTAATGTAATAGAAAAGTACCATACTTAGTAAACTAAGAACAATTCAATTATGGATCCCGTGAGGTATAACATACTTGAGTTTTTCCGTCTCCATTTTATTTGCAACACGCACCACTGTTATTGAAGTGTGCCAAATTTTATATGAATTGGTTCAAAATATAAATGTATAAGGAAATAGAAGTTTTCCTTCATCTCCCACACTTACTATATCGTACTTTCAGAAACTTGTTAGTTTTAGATCTTATTCAAAACATCATAAATTTTGAATACGTTAACTGACGCATACTACCTAAATTGCCTTATTTCAAAATGTAAATAATGAAGAAATCGCTAAGACTGGCATTAGCCACACTTAGTTAAGGTCAACATTAGATGATTGAACTCCAAAAGAAGGATAAAAATCAGGTTTATTCGAACATTACCTCACTTAAATAATTAATGGCAAGTTTAACCAGATAATATTAGGAATAACTAATTTAGGTCTTAGATAGTTGCGGCAGGTTTTGTAATGTCCACTAGCAAACTGACGATTCCCCGTAAATGTCCCCCGCCACCATGCAACATAATAAATAAAATACTATATCGACCCCTTCCCGCCAATTTATCGTAAACGACAAAGGCAAATTTTAACATAACTTTGCCAGCTTATTGCGAGTCCAGAAAAGATTTCTTTCAGTCAAAGTGGAGAAAAGCAATCTACAATATAAAGTCGAATTATCGCATTCTTCACAATACTATTCAGTGTATGAGAGGTATTTCAAAAATATGTTAGATATTTGCGATTATTTTAGATACCTAATACCTTTTACCTTATTTTGTCAAGTTGATGTAAAGTATGACGCACGAATTTGAGGCTATGAAAAGAATGCAAGTATCTATGGAAACGGTGCATTACTTTACACGTTAGCCA
Organism: Kuschelorhynchus macadamiae; assembly: GCA_030620095.1. Lineage (NCBI taxonomy): Eukaryota > Metazoa > Arthropoda > Insecta > Coleoptera > Curculionidae > Kuschelorhynchus > Kuschelorhynchus macadamiae. The sequence goes on along the minus strand of JAUTXW010002341.1, from coordinate 20,047 downwards.
TTGGCTAAAACCCTTTCCTTTCGTCGGGGCTTTAGATCCGTGGGCCGTACTGTAATTGCCATATAAAAAATATAAGTCTGAAGTTCTTAGTATTATTTAAATATAAAAGTGGCGACGAGGATTATCTAAAAAGAAATGGATCCAGAAGAATTACAAAAACCTATTACGGCTTACAATTAATTTAAAAGAAAGCATAAAGTCTTCAAGAAATGTAAGCGTTAATCTAGATAAGTATGATGATAGTGTGGAATCGTGGGATATATTCATGAACAGACTTAAAAACTATTTTAAACGAAAAGGGTTAGACAAATAAGCAAAAAAGGGTAAAACAAATTTTCCAACAGAGTTCAAAACGAGGGTGAGTGCAGGCGTACAGAACTACAGATATTAAAAGATTAAGTAAAAGCTGCCAGTTTAAATGTTCTAACTGTCAAAAACTACTGTAGATGATCATATAAGCCAACAATTTATAAGTGACATGACAAGTATGTGACATTTATTATTGAATTAAAATATCCAGATGACAATTTAAATAACTGGTTTGATATTGATGTATCCACTGAATCTGCTCAAAAATCAAAGGAAAACTAGGAATAGGTGATTTGCAGAAGTTGAAGTTAATATGATTATATCATTTAAGCATTCTAAAATAATTCGAGATTTTTTAATCGGAATCCTACACGACCATATTTATATGCTTTATAGACTGATAAATACTTTTTGCCTTTTTTGTCAAAAAAAAACACAACATGGTAAACCATCTGTGTCTCAGATACGTACTACAAATAATATATTATAATAAATAGAAATAAGCAGTACAGGGGAAAATTCATTCTATTTCAATATTGTATTAAAAATATGAAAATATTAACGTTATCAGAGTGCGATGAATGTCCATGAAAGTTCTTATTAAACATATAACTTGATAATAAACCTGCAGAATTTGTATTAGATACTGGAACTGCTGCATTTACTATGTTAGAAAATCCATTTAGAAATCTGTGCCCGTCCAAACCAATAGAGAAGAGTAACCTTTTTTGCGCAAATACACAGGTGAAAACAAATATTTGTGGGTTATGCAATAATTAACGTAAAATATGATAATCAACAGACTACAGCTAACCTCTATATTATAAAAGGAGTCGTAAATACTGTTTTCGGACTAGAATGGTTGAAAAACATTAAAGTCACAATTTCAAATATTAAACAAATTTCACACAGTACATGTGAAAGGAGAAAAACATTCACAATAAATAAAATTTTGGAAGCTAAACTATAATTAAGATGCCAGTCCATATGGAATTACGGCAGTTTTATCCCATATGTATCCCAATGGTGAAGAACTATGCATCTAGAACTTTATCTAGCTCCGAAAACAAAATTAAAGTTAAATAGGCAACCGCAATTTTCTAAGGCATAAATAAGTGTTGCTATGGAACATAACATCACCTAATATGAAAACCACGAGCATGCTTCATTATGCACAATTTTTTCATTATATGATATACAGAACAAAAAATTATGGAAATCTAATTGCTTTATCAAGACTTCCAATATTAACTAACGAAAATTCAAAGGAATAACAAGATGACATAACTATTTACCAAATCGAAATCATAAATGCATACATGCTACAGCGTCCTACAACGCCTAAAAATAATTATTAACTTTAATTTTTTACTCGATATGATATGCAAATAATTAATAAGTATTAATTTTAACTTATATACATTTTAATCAACCCATTAACTGAAATGACCTTTTTAACCCATTTAGAACAATATTTGTGTAATAGACTTTATAATTAATTTTTTTCAAGCCAATGACTACAAGTTCCACTTTTAATCCCAAGGGTGACGGTTGAGAGGACAATCACCCGAAGAATTAAATTACTTTAGTTATGAGGTGTGTATGCTAACATAGTGCTGCTATGAGAAGATTTATATTGTTTAACTTTTTCTCCCTGGGGGAGCAAGAACTAAAATTACTAATTTGCTCTTGGAATTATAAAATAATTATAAAAAACAATAAATATAAATTTTTAGATATACAAAATAATTTTTTTTTTATATTTATACAACTGAAAAATGTATGAAAATTAGAGAATGTTAGGTCATATCTAATATGGGGTCTATAAGCAAAACTTTTAAAAAATATTGAATACAAAAGTTTTGTTTTATATGAACGGTAATCAACCGGCACATTTCTGATTTGCTTTCAGCATAAAGCATTTACCGCCAATTCTTCATACAACATTTCTTTTAAAATACTTGATGATCCTATTATTGAAATTAAGTTTCAGAAATAGATTTTTTTCCGAAGTAGAAGAGTTAGATATATGCCGCTCTAAGGCAACCTTTTATTATACTGTTAAGTCATTTTAAGATAAAAAAAAAACTCTTCAAAGAAATAAGAGACTCCAGTAAGGTGGTTCAAGTAAGAAAGCTGGCGGTCCGATCGGAAGGCGTGGGTTCGAGACTTGCTTTAGCGCGTACAGTGCTTGGAATGCATGTCGTCACCTTCCACACACAGTGTCGTAAGTAACATTTTATAAATTTTACAGTAGAGCAAAAAAACGAAAATGGGTCTAATATTCTCCAAATATACTTAAAAACGATTTAAAGTGAAATATTGATTTTAATACACGGAAAAATATGTTTTTCAAGTAAACTAATTTTGTATGAAAATTGTTGAGTTTATAGTTGTCCAAGTTTTTAGAAAATTTAACACTTACGTCAGTTTGTGTGATTTTTTATTTCGATTTTCTACAGATAGGACAGTTGGGATTAAAACAGTTTGAATTAATAAAAGAGTATATTCCAACTAAATAGCATAAGTATAAACAAGAAAACTTACATACTAAGTAAAGAATACCAAAACTCGTGTTCTACAAAAAATACAATCTAATTTTCGTGAGGCAAGTTATAGTAAAAGTTTTTTAATTCGGGGAGTCTTATGACAGGAGTATCCCCTTTGCATAGCGAAGTAAGATCATCGAATTTTTTTTGTTATTTTAGGCGGAGATCTGTTCAAATTACCAACCATAACATTATTAGCTACTGTACTGTCCAATCGTTTTAATTCGATAAAATCATACCTACAGTCATAGTGGCTGTATTTGAAAAATATTTTAGTAGGTTGATTTTTGTCCACCATAAGTTCCATAATATTCGTCCAATTTAATTTTTTACCTTGATTACTGGTACGTATTGTCAGAATTCGCAATAATTTTGAGACACTTTTGAAATCCAAAAAATCTCTCCAATTCATTGACATGATTTTGTAGGGATTTTTGCGTCTGGCTAGTTCGAGTATAGGGTAAAGCTGGCTCGGAATAAAAATATCACCAATTTGTGAAAGAGCTGTACTTATTGCGCTATGCGCTGAGTCCCCTTCGTTCTGTCCATGGTTGGTCTCGAAAAAACGTAGACATATATAGTTTCAATTTCCTTAAATTTCCGAATTGAATACAACATCATTGCAGCCATGATCGAGTTCATATTCCGACCAAAACATCCGACCGAATATAGAACTACAGATTTTATACCCTGTGCTGAATAATACTGAAGGCTTTTAAACACGCAAGTAGATATTTCTGAGGCACCCCTCTTACTTATTGATTCGTTCCACGGAAAACATAGACATTCTTTACTTGCTATATTATAAAAAGTAAAATTAAAATTAGACAGGTGACTTTTATAAAAAATTGCGCTTTCCCGACTCATTGGTAAATAGATCTCCTGTTGCAGATCGAAAACCGCAAACAAAATAGATTTATCTTTAGATGATTGAACTTTGGATTCTTTTTTCAGTTCTCTTACTTTGACTTTCTCTAGAGTGTGTTTTTTATATCTGTCTTTCAACTTTTTCTTTACTTCATCGCCTCCTTGCTTATACGTTACACACAAAGAACACAAATCCTTTTTTGGACGAAAGAACGAAATATTTTTTGTTAAAAAGACTCTACGGTATGTAGAAAAACCTGGCGTTGATTTTAATGTTGTCTGTCCCAATTCCTGTAGGAACATACATACATGCATTTTTGGAAGAGTCAAATCAGGATGAAGGTACATTCTAGAACTCGAAGATCTGCAATAATGCGACTCAACCTTAGGAAACCTATCAATGTGCTCTTAAATTTCCTCTTTTATCTCACATTCTTCTTTTAATTTCGCTCTACTTCTATGCCTTCCGCCTCGTTTCTCTTTTTCAACGATTCCCGATTCAGTAAGCTTACCTAATGCAGTTCTACACGTGCGGTCTGATATATCTAACGTACTTAAAGACAGATGCTCGCAAACTAACTTTTATCCTTGAATTGTTAGACAATAACGTAAACTGAAACTTCTTCGAGACCGCTCCCTCGTCCTAGTTTTCCTGGCAGTTTTCATTTTTACAATGTGGCGGATTAGGAACTCTCGTTGCCTTGTTATATCGCCTAAAGCATAATACTGTCTAAATATTATTTCTCGCTGCTCATTACTTACTTCACTACAAAGTTTACCCACTTTTTTTCAATTTTCGCCTTTGCAGCGATTTTGAGGCCTTTTTGCTGGGAGAGTTTTTTTATTCACAGGGCTTTTATATTCCTTTTCTAAACTTCGCAATTTCTTCGCTTCATGTTTTTGATTAAGGCGTTTTCGCTTTTCTGCTTCGACATTTTCTTTCTCACCACCTTCAATTATATACTGTTCAGGTTTTTTCAGTGTAGAAGTGATTATTACGTCATCCAACAATTCACCATCGTTAGTACCTGTATCTTCGGCAGTTACGTGTTTCCAATTTCGTTTACGACAACAATGTTTCATATCTGACATGAAATGAGTCCAGCATACAAGTTTTTCACAAATTTAACAAGAACTAAAAACTTCATCTTTACATTTACGCACTTCACATTGTCCGAAAGGTGGGTCCGCGTCCGAGTCATACAATGGGGAAGGTGGAAAAGACACATTTACGATGGAGTTTCTGTTTTCGGTATCTTCTTCACTTGGTCCCATCGAGTTAAGATTACTTTTTGGAATGAAATTGCGTTCCCGAAGTACGCTAAGAGGAAGATCTTCATCAGAAGAGCTTTCCATGCTGAGAGAATAACGTTCGGTTGTCCCTTCTTCGTCAGAGTCACACAATAAACTCTGATCTTCGACATCAGTTACTTTTCCAAAATACCATTTTCCTTTGTAACGCATTTTTACTCTCGATCCTGCCATAAATTTATCACCTTCCATTAGATTTAGTTCATTTTTTCGAACATTTTTTGTCCCGTCTTTCCATACAACTAGAACATCCATTATGCTTGATTTAGATCTGAAAAGATTAGAAACGAATCCTAAAGCAATTTGTTAACAAATTTTTCTGCTATTTTGAAGCCGAAAATTTTCTAAATTATACTGAAGATTGTTTAGAGTAAATTTCCAGAAAGTATTTAACACTATGCAAAAATATCTAAGAGCAATTAAAAATTGTCGAACGTTCTATCCGTTTGTTTATTTTTAAACTAGGCGCAGATATTTTTAGTAAGTCTAGAGCAATTTACTTTTAACCTCGAAAGTGTTGATCTTCCGGTTTAACAGATATTTTGTGAGTTTAAAAGTATTTAATAATTAATTAATAAATTAAAACTTCAAATGCAAATATCACGAAAACACATGAATTTATTTTTAGAATATATAATAGGATTTAAGAATGTAAAAACATACAGGGCGCGAAATTTAAAATAACGACGCTGATAGTGATCCGAGCAAGACAAATAACCCCGAATACAAAAAAAAATATTAAAAAATAATTTCTCATGTTGCGACAATAAAAATTTGTATTTTACTTTTTTCCGTAAATTCTACAGTTTTTTAGACAAAGTAACAGTTTCTTTACGTGAGCGAGAGCAACCCGGCATGTACATTTAAACTTTTGTTCGGTACCTATGTAAAATTTTTATAATTTAATACTTTTTAATAATACTAATATGAAAAATGTCATGCGGTTTTCTATAATATCCCGATTTTTTTAAAAGCAATCCTTACAATAGTTGTCAATAACTCTTACCTTTTATATCTATATTTCACACCTAAATTATTAACTTTTATAACAACTACTACCCGCACAACACAGTGTTTTATAGGTTATGTTTATGTTCACAAAGATAAAACCACATGTTAACTCTTCACTTACACCGATGTTGTCTAAAGTAGCAACGAAAATATTTGCCACAAACTGGCTTAACTACACATACGATACTTTGTGTGATTTGATATTTTTCTAATAAACATTTCTTACAAAACGTCGTAAATTAAGTTACGTCGTTTAGTGTGATTCAAAAATGAAATTCTGTTAGATACGCCATTTGTATTATGTTATAACTTAAGAGTTTTCGGGAATACAGTTACGACACTTTGTGAGGACGAGTAGCAAGGCGAAATAAGCTGATTTTTTTTGTAGTTACGACACTCTGTGTGGAAGACGACGATGTGTGCCTATGCCTGTGTGAACAGTAACAAGGCTTCTTACTCAACACATACTACACGACACACCAGACAGACGAGTCTAGAGGCTGGCCAGCTTAGCGACAACCGGAGCAATGAGAACGACACCGTCAGCAGCCTTGGATGTTTTGCAGGGCTACCGTCTTTGCCGACTTTCATTAAGAAAAACGCAATGGCAACTCACCTGCGAATGAGAGATACAGGAGCATGGCATGCCAGAGGGTAGGTTATGGGTCATGCAGGATGCATGTGGGAGAGAAACTGGGTGTAATTCTCGAGGGATGCATTTGTTTGTTATACGGATGGTTCACGTATGACCTCATTGCAATCCTCGCGAGCAGGCGTATAAATAAAGGCCGGACAAAGCGAGTCCAGCTTCCCTTTGGGAAAGTTTTCCAATGTGTTTCAGGCTGAGGTGTACGCCATTTTAATGGCAACAACGATGAGGGAAGTCATAGAAGGAATAGAGGAGGAGATTGTTATTTGCTCAGATAGTCAGGCAGCGCTTAAGGCGCTGGACACACCCATGTTGGGATCAGGATTGGCTGATATTGTGGTGATAGCCTGGAGCAGTTGTCACGGAGTAAAAGGGTGAGGTCGGTGTGCGTGTCCGAACATTGTGGGAGTGATGGTAACAAAAAGGCAGATGAGCTTGCAAGACTCGGAGCCACCAGCACATATGTGGGACCAGAACCGGCTGTAGGTATTACTAGGCAGCAGATAAGAACTGCACTCGAGGAATTAGCGCACCAAAAACTGCGACATGAGTAGAACCAGTTTAAAGGTTAAAGGTAGGCAAGACTTCATTGTGAAGCCAGATAAAGGCCGAACAGAGTGGCTTTTACCACGGAACAGGAAGACCCTAAATTCCATCGTAGGAGTAGTAACTGGGCACTGTAGATTAAGGAGGCACCTCTCTATTTTAGGTATTGAGGAGGACCCTACCTGCACGGAGTGCAAGGAGGAGGAGGAGGAAACTCCACTCCGCTTCCTGTGCAGGTGTGAAGCACGAGCAAGGCTTCGCCAGGTTTTGGCACTACGGTCTTGCATAGGCATTCAATCAAGGAACTATTGTGACCTATATAGGAAGGATATGTAGATTTAAGGATGGTAGCGGGTGGTGGTTGAGGTAGGGTCTGGGGTAGACTGAAAGGGTCTTATAGGCCTAGCAGTCTATTTAGGTATCTAGACCTCCCCCAACTACTACTACTACTACTACACGGCACAACTACTCAGAAGGTAACGGGAAATCACTAGAATACATTCGCTAGTATAAAGGTCTAGTATATTGCAATAAAGAAATTATATACATCTTGTATAAGACAAATCTCAAGGCACTCACAGGCCATCGCCAACGCCCGAATCCGGGTACGACACTTCAAGAAGGAGAAGATACAAGGAAAATCAATATTTAGAAATTATTTTACATTTACAATGTAGGATACAATGTTACAATTAAAATGATGTTTTTGCTAAATACGTTTTTGTATAAAATTGAGAAACGTCCGTTAGAGGCCGAGTTTATGATAAGCAGAAATGGAAAATAAATGAAAGTTTGTCAAACATTCCTGTCTGGTGTCGAATGACTATTTTTCTTAAAAGAAACCTAAATGTACAACTACATTTGCACCTCCTGCAAAATGATATACAAACCCGATTAGAAAAACTGACGGTGTTGTAATATCATTAGCTAATTTGTCAACAGAACGAAAATCCCGCTCAAAACATGATGTAATTCTAGTATCTAATTTTCTCAACAGATTTGTGAATAAGCCAGTTGGGTCTATGGTAAGCAAAAAGCCCCGACCTCTAGCTACTCGATATATTTCTATAGAGATATTTGTAAAATAGGATTACTACAACAGAACAAAAGTCTTAGCAGTCAAACATCAAGAATAAATTATGATTTCAAATGAAAATATTCCTTATTTTAAATTAAATAAATATACGCAAGTTACGAGATAATTTAACACACTGTTTGAATAATGAGGGTTATTTGATAGAAGAATACAAATGCTTTTTTTTGCAATAAAATGTGAATAAATTGGCTTTAATATTATATTGTTATTACGCTTTCTTATTTATTCATAGTTAAAAATCATTTACAGCCATATTGAAACAACAATAATTCAAAGTAAATTAGACTGAAATTGTTAGGTAGGTTAAGAATGGCAAGACACTACATTTATTTAAACCTTGGTTCTAATATCTGCAAAACTACTGTTCAAATATAGGTAAACTATATATTTTTGAAATCAGCAAAAAAACTTTCAAATATTAAATACCGTGAAATCTATTCCATTTAAAAAAATTAAGTTGATTCTAATTTAATAAATTTTCGATCGTCATTTTTTACTAATTCTGACAGTTGATAGTGCCATAAAACTTTTGTATTTAATATTATTTTGATATCTCTCAAAGTTAGTCTTGTAGACCCTTTTTTAAAATCAACCAGATACTCTGTACAATCCTCTAAATTAAATCTCCCTTACGAGAGCTTCGCAAAATGATTTTCCCAAAAACACTATAATAAAATTATTGTACCAACATATTTCTTATTCTCCTGCCATTTAGATATAAAAAATTACACAGGCCAACACACATTTTGGTGCGTGCGATTTTTTTTAAAAAGTTCTCAAATTTTATCTATCAGATCTAGTTATAAAAAAAAATTGTGTATATATTTTACGTTATAATGTAATATTACTATTACCAGTTAAAAAAACAAAGACACATGGATTTAAGTATTTACTGCAAAAACTTAATCACATAAAAATTTTCTTTTATACGACTTTCTAGAATGGAGTTTACTAGGGCAGTCTCGCTGAAGGCTCCAGCAGTAGTCCGCCATCATATGGCTATCCCATCGTCATTGATAACGATCTTCCATAGTTTTAATATCCTGATGAAATCTTTCCCCCTGTTCTTCACTACAATCACCTAAGTTTTCTGGAAAACGATCTAGGTGGCTGTGGAGGTAGCGAACTTTTATACTCATGTTACAGCCGAGAATATTAAAATTTGAAAGCATAGTTTTCACTAATTCTACGTAATTCTCTGCTTTATGATTGCCAAGAAAACTTTGTAATACTTGAACAAATGAACACCAAGCGTTAGATTCAGTCTCGTTCATTGATGTGGTGAATTATGGATCTTTAACAAGTTGCCTTCACAAATTGATTCATTAGGCCTAGCTTGATGTGCAAGGGCGGAAGTAAGATTTTTTCTGTTGAAACCAAAGGTTCGTTGATCACGTTTTGTTTTCCTTGAATCACGACATCAAAATTGAAGGTCAATTTTTGTTAACCCAGTGCTCATTTTTAGCTCTGCTGTCCCAAAAGCACAAAAAACAAAGATATTTTGTATAACCACTCTGCTGTCCAAGGAGGAAGTTAGCCATTTTCAAATCAACACAAATTGCCCACTGATGTTCTTCGTATTTAATTTTTCTCAAAACTAATGCAATTGTTTCATATTCTTCCTTCATGGAATGACCAATAGGAATTGAGCCATATTTGTTACCGTTATGTAAAAGAACACATTTTAAACTACGTTTTGAACTGTCAATAAAAAGGCGCCAATCATCAATCATAATAATAAATCAAGATTTATCTTGATCTCCTAAATGAACGCCAAAATAGGCAAGATAAGCTCTTTTCACAAAGTCAGAATACGTTTTTCTGCTCTCTTTCAAAGTGTATTCACCACACACATAACAAAAACATCGGGATGATTTACACAGGTACGTCTGCTTGTGGATGCCATTGTTTCAGTTTAGGGTCTTGATACTACAAAACGACCAAAATTTACACAAAATGATAGCACAACTTTACTTGGGAAAACTCAGTAATATACTAAATCGAGTACAGCCAAGCAGGTATAGAAGGATCGGGTCATAGGCAATTACAGGTATAAAAGTAATTAAGAGCAGTGTATTGAGTAGTTCCTAGTATAGGAACATTGGGTCAGGGACAATTCCAGGTATCCATTTGGTTAATTAGGTTCTGGGAAATTTCTATTTTGACGATTAACTACATATTTATCTCATTATTTGTTGTCCTTTATCAGAAAAAAATATCAATTAACCTGTAACCTGTATCTCAAAAACTAGAGCTGATAGAAAAAATCTGGTGGCATTTTTGGAATCAGCACATCAAACATCTAAAATCAGATGTTAGATTTCCGGCACCAAATTTTTGTTTTTATTTTGTAACCCTGTGTTATTAAAAGTCGGGAAAGAGTAACAAACAATAATTTTATACAAAAAAAGTGGACCCAAATGTACATTTTTTTGTAGAACAGCCCACCTAGAATTTACAAAAAAAAGACTTCGGTTGTGCAATACATTTATATAGAATTATTAATCATTTCTAGTGTAGTGGTAAAATAATACTATTATGACCATGCGACATATACCCAACAAGTTTTAACCTTTCCTTCACCATATTATCACAACAAAATATGGCAATCTATTATTCTTTGTGTATTTTTAAAGTCACGGTATTCTAAACAATTTTTTTCTGTGTTTGTCGTAGCGACTTTTTGATAAATTCTGTATTGTAAAGGCATTTTTTCTATTGGAACGAACCAAACAAAAAGGTTATGTAAAGCACACTTACCATGTAATCACTTTCTAAAATTATATTCATAACCACTACGTGGTTTTTCAGTTCCGATGCCGATTAAGAATGAATCATCAGGTTGAGCAAAAATCTAAAACCAAAAACAAAAATATTAATTGAATTAATGAAATATCATCTAAATGCTATCACTGGTGACACATCTTTATAGGAATATTCGTAAATAAATCATAACGGACAAAGAGGAATATATCAGGAATAATTCTTTTCTTAAGAAAACATATATGTATGTTTGACAAGAAACATAGCACAGTAAAATATTTTATGTTGCAAGAACTGTATAGTAAAAACCCTTAAATTTACTTCATCCCGACCTTTCTGGCCCGATGCTTATTGACTCCACATTCCTTTAAACCCCACTAACCATTGATATATATGTAAAGTTACACATTAATACCGAACACTAGGAAGCAATTTTACATTGCGCACTAGTGTTCTAATCCCGGAATTCCACTCACGAAGTCCTGAGATCGCCTAAAATTTGGAATCTCGAAAATCCAGGGGATTACAGAACGGAGTCCCTGAAAAATCTCAATTTTATTTTATTACTTAAAAAAACTGTACATTCGTATAAATATTTCTAGGTAAATTTGGTAACGCATAATAAATATTTAAGTATCATATTTACCCAATAAAATATCAATAATAAAAAACTTACTTTTTCGTCATCACTGAAATCATCTGTTTCTTTGTTTTGAACGCCTAAATTGTCGGCTAAAAAATAATAAAAAATTATTTCAAAATATTTTATTTTATTTTTTTTCTGGTAGAAAATGCTGTAAATGTTTTTGGAATTGTTGTAATAATTTCGTGCATCAGTTTTTTCCTGCCGATTTTCAGGTATGAAGATCTTAAGGAAATAATGAAGTATTGATTTTCTTTATTACAATGTATAATAATAATAAATTGTAGAAAATATCTGTCAAATATCTATTCACCAGATAGGACCCAATCAACCCCCCATAAGAGACAAACCTTTTGTTTCCTCTTGTCAACAGAACAGAGAACGCATGAATCAACTTAAATAAATTATTACTAACCTGTTTCTTGTTTTACCTTCACATCTTCTGACTTAACTTCAACCAGGGGCCTAAAAAGAAAAAAATATATATGTATGTATGTAATACATATAAAAATTTAAAAAACACAGAATAAATCTACATTATCAAAAGGTTAACAATTTAAAATAGTTACGGCTATATGTATATTGTGTGACCCATTTAAAAGCGGAACACTTTAGCTTTAGCTTAATTTACAATCAAGTACAATGAAGTTACAATCAATTGGACGATAAACTAAAATTTATAGTATGGAATATAAATATTTGATTGGTTAGTTTTCACAAAGTAATCAAACTTCTATCACGTCAGTAACGTGCGGTCACATATTCTACAGTGGTACTTGCAAAATTATTAATAGTGGTTAACCAAATATTTAAAACTTAACCGGTTAGAAATAGAAACACTTTCCCGTAAATCTTTAACCGTTTAATTTATATTTGATTGGTTAACAAGATAATTAGTTACCCGGTTAACCGATTACACCCTTAACCGTTTAGAAGCCGTTTTGTTGCGAGCTATTCGGGTCGCGCAAACTCCAAGTTGCCAGCTGAGTCCTTCTGTCGTGTGTACGTGTACGTGGCTATAGTTAGAGATACAAAAACACGACATTCACTCAAAAAATGTAACGAATCGCATTTCCTGGACAAATAAAATATAAATAATACAAATAGGCCGTATCACAAACATTGTTAACACAGAATAGAAATAAACTATTATTTGTTTTTACCTTACTAGTAATATTTATGGTGTCTGAAAAACAGAATTTTCATTTTCTTGAATACCTACGTGCTCAACCTCAGACTGAAGTTAATTATTAATCAATTATTCAAGGGTTACTGTCCATTCGGGTTAAACAAACAACGATTAACTTTCGTTATACGGTCAGACCGGTTAACCGAATGTTTTTAACACCTTAATTGAAAAAATGATTGTTTTCATAGTTTCGTGGTCAAATATTCCATGAAAAAAAAAATAATTTTTATGGTCGTGTAGGTTTATCACTAGTTATTCCAATGGCCCAAAAACTGCTATAGAATAATTAATATCATATCATAGAAAAATTTTAATTTAGACATAATTGTAATGTCTAAATATAATGTAAACTAATAGCCGTGAAACAGAATCAGCAAATTTCCATGAATATAAATAAATTGAAATAGCTGTCAACTGATTTAATTTTAACAGGTATTGAGTTAACAAAAGTTTGAGCTTTCTTTTTTTGACTTTCTTGTTACTTGTTATGAAAATTTGCCTTAAATCCTTCAAAAATGCTTTACACACCCATGCCGAGGCTTTCAATATGCTCGTCGTATACTCTGTGTCCGAGATAAGGAGGGCCACTATGGGGATTTTGGAAACGGTAAGAGATACAACTTTGGTTAAATGGGAGAAAAGTTGCGTAATCAAGGGTCTAAGAAAATGGCGTTTTCAAATTCCTGAAACATTTTTCGGATTTTGAGATATTTTGAAAAAATTGGATTTTTTGATTTTACGAACTATTTTTTTCTGGCGTTATTATTTGCCCTAGAGCGAAACCAATAACAATTCTCCACAGCAACTTTTAATGCTCTTTAGGACGACGTTATTAGTTTCTTAATCTGACGTTTCGTTTTTGTGGGACCATCATCAACTTCTTTTTTTTAATACGGCCCTGATATTCTGATATCAGATTCTGAAAGCCCTTTCTATTTCGAATTCAACGATGTATAACACTTTATGGTTTAATTGCGTTTTAGTCTTTTTTTCTTGCCTTACACAAGAAAATTCCTATTACGGACCTGTACACACCAATACACATATGAAAACCGAAATAGTATTGACGACTTGACTTTTTTTTTAATGTAGATTAGTTTTAGGCCAATAATGGACATTTCATCTAATATAAAAACATCATTTTATTCGTAATCATACAGTCATATGAAAAATTCAAATTCTGCAGGTATTTTCTCGTGTACCATTCGCAGTATGAACGACGATAATTTTCCAAATACATACATACGCAAAAATTAATTAATAGAAGACATGACTAATTATTGCGCACTAAATTACACAGTAAGCAAATGTGTCAAAAAATCAACGTTACTGACAATTATTAAAGAAAAGCAGGCTCCGGAAAACAAATGAATGTGTTGATGGCCTCTTATACATTTGAATTGTCAGCTAACGTTGATTGTTTGACACATTAGCTTACTGTGTAATTTAGTGCGCAATAATTAGTCATTTCTTCTATTAATTATGTTTTCTAACGAAGAAAAGTTTGACATGGTGGCGTGTTTCATTTCATCCAACAGAAATTGTTCTGTTGCGGAGCGTTTGTATTTGCAAAAATATCCCGAAAGAAGACAGCCAAATCAAAGGACCTTTAGCAAATTAGTGGCAAACCTTAAAGCATATGGTTCTTTCAAAAAACCTGTAGTTTCGCGACAAAAGAAGAGAAATGAAGAAACAGTACATAATGTTTTGTTAGCGGTCACTGAAAATCCCTGTACATCAGTCCGATTGGTCGAACGAAATGTTGGTATACCAAAATCAACGACGCATTGTATTTTACAAAAACAAAAGTTCCATCCGTATAAGTACAGAATTTGTCATGGACTTCGACCAGGCGATTTAGAGCGACGTCGCTCATTCTGTGAATGGTACACAAGAAAATGCCAGGAGAATATGTATTTTCCATATTACATAATATGGTCTGATGAAAGTATGGTTACGAATAACGGTATTTTCAATAGACGAAATGTTCATTATTGGTCTGAAACCAATCCACGTTTAAACAAAACGTCGAGGCACCAACACCGCTTTGGTTTTAATATGTGGGCTGGTATTATTGGCACAAGGATTGTAGGACCATTTATTTACAACCACAACCTGACATCAGAGCGTTACCTACATTTGCTGCAAAATGATTTAGAGGATGCTCTCGATAATATGCCTCTGGCGACAGTTCGCAACTGTTGGATGCAGCAAGATGGTGCACCTGCACATAATTCCAGAGCCGTTCGAGCATATCTATCCATGAGATTTCCAGAGAAGGTGATTAGCACGCATTCGGAAACACCCTGGCCAGCGCGTTCACCCGATATAACCCCGCTTGATTTTTTCGTATGGGGGTTCGTTAAGAATCATGTTTATCAGCGAAATTTTGCTACAGAACAAGAACTGAGGGGGTTAGTTTTGGAAGCCTTTGCTAATATTACTCCACAAATTTTGGCTAGGGTGTTAGAATCAACGGTTAGAAGGTGCTATCTATGCTTAGAAAACGACGGAAATCTTTTTGAACATTTAATATAAATTTAGTTGCTTTGTTCGTATTCCCTTGTTGTTGCTTTTTAATTTTTAGATCTTCTGCTAAATTAATTGTATTTGATGTTTGTTTATTCTATTAAATTAGTGCATCAATTCAACCACTAGATTATTATTAAACACCTAAATGACATAAAGTGTCATATGTTATGGCTAATTGTTTATTCTTTGAAATTAAACTAAACTGAACTTAACTAAACTATGTACAGGTCCGTAATAGGAATTTTCTTGTGTAAGGCAAGAAAAAAAGACTAAAACGCATTTAAACCATAAAGTGTTATACATCGTTGAATTCGAAATAGAAAGGGCTTTCAGAATCTGATATCAGAATATCAGGGCCGTATTTAAAAAAATGAAGTTGATGATGGTCCCACAAAAACGAAACGTCAGATTAAGAAACTAATAACGTCGTCCTAAAGAGCATTAAAAGTTGCTGTGGAGAAGTGTTATTGGTTTCGCTCTAGGGCAAATAATAACGCCAGAAAAAAATAGTTCGTAAAATCAAAAAATCCAATTTTTTCAAAATATCTCAAAATCCGAAAAATGTTTCAGGAATTTGAAAACGCCATTTTCTTAGACCCTTGATTACGCAACTTTTCTCCCATTTAACCAAAGTTGTATCTCTTACCGTTTCCAAAATCCCCATAGTGGCCCTCCTTATCTCGGACACAGAGTATTTTAATTGTTTTGAAAATGCTCCTATTGCGGCACGTGACTATGCTGCCTAATATCCTGAACGAAGGCAGAAAAAGTATTTCGCCGACTGACAATACTTTTTTTTTCAGTTCAGACAGAAGAAGATAATATTATAAACGTTCTTGCGTACAAGGAAGCGGATCCGCATTTAAGCATAAGAGAAATTGCTTTAGAATAGGGTATAATAATAATAATAATTTTATTCCCAACTAACTTAAGATAAGTTCATTATAGAGAACTATAAAAATATAATAAAAAAAATAAATTGTCAAAAAAAAAAGAGTAGAAAAGAAAACACATACTTAAGTAATATACCATATGTATATATATATATTAATTAATGCTTCAAAAGGAAAATCTTTGGTAGGTTTTTAAATTTTGACAAAATGTTATTTTTTTTATAGCTGAGGTAGTTCATTATAAATTTGAATTCCACAATGAAGTAAAGATTTTTTGCCAAAATTACTTTTTACCGTCATGATATGTTGTAGTACCCTATTAATATTTATAGCATGCATTAACATGCACATTGTCATTGTCAGATTAGCACTTTCCCAGATTGAAGTTAAATATTGTAATTTTGAATATACTAGTGCAAAATATATATATTTGTTAGGTATTTTAGTGGAATATGGTCTCTAATTTTATACATTATTCCTAATACCAGTCATATATTACGTCTTAAAGTTTGAATATGTTTATTCCAATGAAAATTTTCATCTATATATAACCCTAAAAAGTGCATAATATATTTGATTTTAACTTTATCTATAAACATAAATGAAGACTTGTTAAAATTGAGTGATAATTTATAAGAACTTAGCCAAGCAAGGATTATTGCTAAGTCATATAACTTAAAGTTGCCTTTTAAATTTAAATTTGATACAGAATTTATATATGTAGGATTGCATTTTTTATTTAAATAATATTCCATTAGTTCGCAAGTTAAGATAGCATTGTTATTTTGAGCAACGTTCTGTTTATTTTATATGTTACTAGAGATAAACAAAAGACATAACAAAGTTTGCTGACAAAGCTATGAACGATTGCAAAGCGGGAATAGACAGCTAAAAAGTAAGTGAAAGCCGAGCACTCATAAAAGCGAGACGCGCAGTTAGGGCTAAGACGTAGCCAAACTTTTAAGACGAAACCTATTTTAAGGACGAAGACTATTGTAGATCAAGACGTGACTGCAATAGCAAATTTGTATAAAAGTAGTTTAATAAAACAACACCACGTTAATCGATAAGTTATTGTTACGCGGCTTTGTTAAAGTGTTTATTCCCTATTTAACCATTTTATTACTTCATCATTAAATAAGCCTAATAACTCCGGTGCCTTATTTAAATCCATACCAACCCTAGACAACAGAGAAAATACCCTACATTTTGGGGGCTCAGCCGGGATTAGGCAAATATACTGGTGAAGAAAGGATAAAGGGTGAATAGTGGATAAGGCATAAAATAGTAGACAGTGGATAATTTTAAAATCTAAGTTTGAAACTACTAGCTATTCAATGCTCTCAAGTGCTAAAGGGCGGTTACACTTAGTCATCGCTGTTGCCGAAAAACCAATAATTTTAGCGAGTGAAAATTATTCGCACGGATGACGTAAGGTTTAGCCACGGTGTTCAAAGATGCAGGTTCAGTTCTGACAATTCTGATAAAGCCCGGACGCTACGGCATTTACATTTACAGCAGTACTGTAGTCAGAGCGCCACTGTATTAATTTGCCAGGTTTGAAGTTGTTTGTTTTTATTTAGAGGACAACAAGGTAGGATGCAGACTTATCTTATTTTATTTTGAAATGTATTGTGTGACTATATTTGAATGCGTATAGTTTAGCTGGTTAATTGCAGACACTAATCGAATAAATTATTCATTTGATGTTTATGACTTATGACTATTGATTATTAATTTATTAAGTCTCTCGATTTAGTTTATTTAAACTTT
This sequence comes from Kuschelorhynchus macadamiae, assembly GCA_030620095.1. NCBI lineage: Eukaryota > Metazoa > Arthropoda > Insecta > Coleoptera > Curculionidae > Kuschelorhynchus > Kuschelorhynchus macadamiae. The sequence goes on along the minus strand of JAUTXW010002341.1, from coordinate 1,916 downwards.
ATTTTATCTATAAACAGTACAGATAAGTATTGACGTTCTCGATTTTATTTATGCTATATAAACATTAAGCGAATAAATATATTATTTCACTGTTCAGAGGGTCGGCGATAAATGCTCTTGATATATAAATATTTCATTGTAACTTGATATAGCATTTATGGTACATTCAATTTATCAACAAATAAAGGAATTATAGATTTGTTTATTTAAAATTGGGCATCATTTTATAAAATAGTTATTGATGAATTTGTTTTGAGCAAATTAGCCAGTATTTTGTTATGTAATATTAAGATCCTCTGATTTTTAGTATGATTGGTTGTTGTAAGTAAATATATTAGTAAGTTATGTAAGCATTTATGTATTAGTTGACATTGGCGTTTTGCTTTACAATAACGTGTTAATTAATTATTGGCAAGCTCTAACTGCAGGGTGCTTTTATGCTTTTAGACAATTTTTATTGATCTTCTTAGCATTGTCTGACAATATTAAATTATTTATCAACATTTTAAGAACAGAGTTGCTTAAATACTAGGAGACATGTCTACGTTAGGGCAAATCGAAAAAATTGAACAAAATATTACAAATGCTAAATTAAAAACTGCAAAAGTTTTACATATTGTTAAAAAAAAAATCTCTAACAGGACTCGCTTGATTGTATATTCAGTCTGAAAAAGGAATTCAATCTTGGAATATTCTGAAAGAAAATTGCAGAAAGAATTTGAATTTAAACTCAGTAGTGCTCAGGTGCATAAAATGTTAGTGTTGAGGAAGAAGAATTATACATAGTCGATCCACGAGTATGTTTTAATTATGTGCGAGATGGGAAGCCGTGCCAATCTCGAACCAGAAGTGGTTATCCAATACAATATTGATGGCATACCAGACGAGTCATCAAATAAAATTATACTTTATGGAGCAAAAAATTTTATTGAGTTTAAAGAAAAAGTCAAATTATATGATCAAATAAGGCAAAAGAAATTTTCGGATAAAGTCGCAACTTTTGGAAAAGGAAACTTTGCAAAAAAGGAAGAAAAACAGTAACTAAAAAAATCAGAACTCAGTAGGAGCGAGGAAAGCAGAAACATCTAGTAAAACTTTAAAATGTTTTGGATGTGGCAGACGCGGACACAAATCTAAAGATTGTCCAGACAAGTCTAAGGGTGTAAAGTGCTTCAAATGAGACGAATATGGGCATATATCTATAGCTTGTTTTAAAAAACCATCTGATATCTGCTAGACACAGGAAGTGACATTACAGCACTCTGAGATGATATTTTTAAAAATCATTTTAGTCATATAAGGCTAAGGGATAGAAAAATATGGATAAGCGGAATTGGTTCTAATAAAGTACAGACTTTAGGCTGCTTCACAAAAGGGAGGGACAGTGAATGACTTAGAAGCAACTCTGACTATTCATATAATCCCCAGGGATGCTTCTAACTTCGTAGCAATACTTGGAAACGATTTGTTGGAACAAGCAGACGCGACTCTAAGGAACGGAGAAATTCTGATATTCAAAAAGAACGCAGAAATGTTTTTGATGGAAATAAGAATAGAACCAGATGAGGACCAAATACATGTTGAGCATGTTAAAAACGTAACACAGCAAAATGAAGTAAGAGTTGATAGAATGTTATATGCCAGAGAAAACTAAAAGGGTAAATATTAACATGAAAATACTTATGAAAGATGAAGAGCTGGTTTATCAGAGGCCAAGAAGGTTGTCTGTGGATGAGAAGGTGGAAGTCGAGAGACAAATTCAGGAATGGTTGGAAGACGGAATAATACAACCTAGCTGTTCAGACTACGCCAGTCCAGTTGTGCTTGTGAAGAAAAAAAACGGACAAACCAGATTATGGTGCGACTTCAGAAAAGTAAATAAAAAAATTGTAAACGACAGATTTCCCCTTCCTCTC